>JARFXV010000527.1:0-521127 GCA_031761425.1 Cosmopolites sordidus | reverse complement strand
TTTCTCTGGACTGCGTCCAATGAGAGAAATCAAAAACTCCATGTATAAGCCATCCGCCGAGAAGTCGGCGGAGATATGGGTTGTTTGACTGTGGAGAGGGACACAATAGTCTTGGAGAGAGAGCATATGTCGGTACCCTGATGAGTCAACGAAACATGTGCCCAGTATTGCAATGTTCAAACTTCACTTGCAGCCTCATCTAACTAGGTGATTCTTAGTACCCTCTGCCTTGAGGCTGGTATTCCCGCTAATGTAGGTAGTTGCCGCTTGGCCTCCGGGGAATGGGGACTGTGATTGAAATTGTAAAGCCATGTTGGGGGGTTGGACCGTAATCTGTCATGCTGGTCCATTGCGGGTTGGCAGATTTTGGCTCATGTTAGTCTATTCTTATGTCCAGATGATATAGCTCAAAGCTTCACTGACTTACTGAAGCTATATATATATATATATATATATATACTATATATATATATATATATATATATATATATATATATATATATATATATATGTATATATATATATATATATATATATATATATATATATATATATATATATATATATATATATATATATATATATACATATCTATATACGTCTATATGTAGATGTGTAGTAGGTGAGTTAGCAGTGACGATTTGAAAAAGTATATATCCTAGAACACTACCTAGAAGAAATTCTGATTTTATCAGATGTATTTTATTGATTATTTTGTCCAAATTATTGATTGATTTGTCCGTTACTATGTGATAGTTCATTTTTTAAAAAGCAATAAAACAATTTTTTACTTTGATATCTATCACTTTTATTTTTAAACAAACTTTACATCAGTTTAGTCAGTAGTGTCTGAGAATGTAAAGTCGTTTTACGAAACTATAGTCACACAAATTTTGTTTAAAAATAAAAGTGATAGATAACAAAGTAAAAAATTGTTTTATCCCTTTTTTTATATTAAACCAGTTATTTCCTCTTTGTATTTGAGTTGAAGTAATATATTAATCAAATATAATATCAATATCAGGTAGTATGGTGTCGAAAATCTTTACATTATTTTGAATAATAGGACCATACCGTGTCGAATATCGCAAATATTCAGAAATGAAGTATTTTTATCCTCAGACGCATTATTTATAATCTGCACAAATCTATGTACTTGTTCAGTTATTGTGAAATTATTGTTTACGTGTCTTGTGAAAAAGGACTGATGTTCTGGAATAATATTTACATTGTCATGCAGTGGTTTCAGTCAGAAATAATTTCTCAAAAATCATAGATCAGATAGGAAAAAAGGTGATCAGTATATGTGATAATACTTCTGTCGATTTAACAGGTTTTTGAAGCAGAATGATTTCGATTGGGATTAATAGTTGCCAACAAGTATTGTATTATAAATTGACGTTAAGATAACTAATTCTTTTTCCGGTAATTGTTTTTCTTTTGCCCAATTATGAGGTCAAATTCTGGACTTTTCTTTAGACTAAGATTTCCTTGAATCATATTATCATTTTTCTAGTATCTCCGAACTTCCGATAGGGGTCGTTGTCAAACGCTATATCCCAACGCTATTATTGGGCGTCTCTATTCCAAATGGTTTAGTATAGTCTGCCAAATCATCATGGAACGTTTAATATCAGAGCAACGCTTGCAAATTGACGAAATTCATTATCAAAATCGGTGTTCTGAGCGCCAAACTTCTAGAGAACTTCGTGAATTTGACCTTGAGGTATTCACCGCATTACCGACAAATTACAAATGCATTTCACGCTGCTCGATATTAAAATAAAAACGAAAGAAAAAACTGTTATTCCGAAGAAAATATAACCGTTGTTGGTGGCAGTGTTGATGAAGATCCAAATTTATTAATTCGTCGCTGCCCGCAGGACGTTGGATTTTGTTATTCAACTACGTGGAAAACTTTACGTCAAAATCTTGGTCTGGTGCCTTAGAGGATCCAGTTTGTCTATGAACTCAAGCCGAAAAACCATCGTTTGCGACGTACGTTCGGTGAATGCAAAATAATCAATTGCAACTTGACCCAAAATTTAACGGCAAAATTTTGTTCAGTGACAAAGTTTATTTCTGGTAAAATGGTTACGGTACTAGACAAAATTGCCGCATTTGGAATGAAAATAATCCGCAAATGATTTAAAAATTATGGTTGTATCCACAAAAATGTTCCGTATAGTGCGGATTGTACGCCGGTGCCATCACTGGGCCGTATTTCCTTAAATATCAAGTTGGAAAACACGTTACTGTTAATGGAAATCATTACAAAGCGATGATCAAGGCTTATTTAATTTCGAATTTGAATGGTACTGATCTGGAGGAGATGTGGTTTTAACAGGATAGCTGCACATGCCATACAGCCAATGCAATAATTGATTTATTGATGGAACAATTCGGTGAGAAAGTTTTTTCGAGGAACAGACCTGTTAATTGCCAACCAAGGGCATGTGATTTAACGTCTTTAGATTATTTTCTTTGGGATTATGTTAAATCTTTGGTTTATGTCGGTAAACCAGCAACTATTGATTGCTTGAAAAAGTGATCGGAAATTAGAATGACAGAATGCGCTTTGTCAGGAGTAGCCGCGGCGGATATTTGTCCGAAATAGTTTTCAGACATTAATGCAACTGAATATTATTGAATGAGTAAACAATGCAAATTGAAAATAATCGAGAAATTAATTTCTGAAAATCAAGATCATTACGCTTAATTGGTCCTGACATATTATCGAAATATCCATACTTTTAACGTTGTTATGTCTAAATCAGATAATCAATGCTGTTCATAATAATATTGAACTAACCGATATTTAGTAAAATAATTGTTACGGGAAACGAACTGATTAAGTGAGGATGCCTTCTGATTAAAAAACTATATAATTTGGTCGTAAAATAACATATTTTTCTTACATTGCGTTATATTTCATTTCCACGTGTCGTCGTTATACTTGTCATTTACTTGTGACTTTAGTATTGTTATGAATTTGTTCTTATTTAATATTTTCAAATAAGTACATACAAACGTCCATCCATTCGTAGTCTTTTGGTTACACACTGAGATAATAGAAAAAAAGTCGCAGTGACATGTTATTGGTTAATTGTGGTCGAAACAGATTTCCAGAAATATGAATACTTAAAACTACCCTGACAAAAGTTACAATTTCATATATTTTTGGAAGAATTCTTTAATAATTTCATCACTTTGCCAGTGTCCATCCAGTGCAGGATGAAGGCCTCTTCTGCAAGTTTTGCGATAGTGCGATCTTGGGCTTTCTAGTATAACTAGAGCGATCTTGAGCTTTCTTTT
Organism: Cosmopolites sordidus; assembly: GCA_031761425.1. Classification (NCBI taxonomy): domain Eukaryota; kingdom Metazoa; phylum Arthropoda; class Insecta; order Coleoptera; family Curculionidae; genus Cosmopolites; species Cosmopolites sordidus. Next base: position 517,812 of record JARFXV010000527.1, on the reverse strand, counting down.
GTCATTCCAATATATTTAATAATTTTTTCAAGTGTAAACTTCTTTAGCCGCGTTCAGCGATTTTCGGTAGGGGCAAAACTTATGGGTTCGCGTCACCGACATGCTAGTGACGTGTTGCGGCAGAGTGGCGATGCCAATTGTATTTTAAATGTGTTTTAATGTGTTTTAAATTAAATTGTGTTTTAGATAATCATTATTTTAATTGTTTAATTGTAGAATCACTGTACAGTACAGGAGTGAGTACATAATATGCTTATATTTTTATGTAGAAAAATGAATAACAAAAACAGAGCATTTTTTTTCGAATATTTCCAATATTGGTATCAATATTTGCGTTGAAAAATTTGATATTATCTATTTGTCTAATATTTAATCTCTGCAATACATCGTGCTATGAATATTTCATAATGGCTTAGGAGTTATCTTACTAGCGTGGTAAAACAGATTTCTAGTTATTCGATAGTATTTTTGTCGCGGATTTTAAAATTAAAAATTCTATAAAATTTTAAAATAAATATAATTTCTCAAAATTATTGTTTAAATTGTCAGAAATAAAATACCTGTTTTGTTATTTTTTGCAAAATAATTATTTATAAACTTATATCATTCAATTTCATCATTAGAACTTTTTTAAATTATACATTTAAAAAATAATTAATTTAAAAATTTAAAAAAATACAGTTATTTCAAAGTTTTAAGTTTTTACTTCTCTCGCCAGTCCCTATGACTGGCTACCTTTTTTTTCCTTTGTATTTAAACCCAGTTTTGTTGATTTAGTTATGAAAATAGTCATCAATCATCATGACGCCTAATCCTTTCATAACAGACATATTTTGTCATTAAAATGGTGTAAAATTGGAACCTTTGGGGGAATAACACGAACACTCACGTTGGCTAGTTTAAGAGAAACAGAAGAGAACATAATTATTCATAACTAAATACTTAGTGATCAACTGGTATTCACCAGGATTATTTTGGTCCGCCTGTTATCACCTCGATTTGCTAAATGGCCCGCCAATTTTCAATTCAATTCTTTTACTCTTCTACACATACACATTTCTGGTTCTTTTACTTCTTTACATACTTTCGTTTTTTCTCTAATCTATATGCAGGTTTTTCCGCTTCGTCTTGTAATGCCAAGCATACACATTTCTATTTCTCTTTGTATTACCCACAGTTTTTGGACCTTGTAATTGTGAAGTGTAATACACTTCGTATATTAGAACGGACCGGATCCACTGACCAAAAACTTTTCTCTTAAAACAAAGTGGGACATATTAAGCCCGCTAAATGCTTGCCAGCCATAATGAATATGCCGGTTCAATTCCCGAATTGTTTCAGTTTCCAACGACATTCTGTGACCAAGATATATGTAGTGATTCACAACATCCAACTACCTCCCCAAAATAAAAATATTTCTGTCCTTGAAAAATCTATTGAATATGACCTAACCCTTTTTCAGGTTTATTTTTAACCCAAATGGGTTGAGCTTTTGACTTTTGCATCTGTTGTATGTGATTTTATAGATCCTCCTTTTGGATCTTGTGAAAGGAGAAAAATATCTTCTGCGAATTTAATCTGCTGTAATACATAATTGAAATTACATTTATGAATTATTTAGAATCATTGAGTAATAAGCTCTCTACACAAATAAACATATAAAGTTGTATAATGGACCATGTTTTTATTATGTTGTTCAAAAGATAGCTATTGGTCTTATTAATTGTTATTTGTTACATTATACGTGTCCTGTAAGAGCCTCGACCTAATTAGGTTTGAGACACGACATAAACGGGGGTTATAGGAAGTATAAAGTTATAGTTTATATTTATATAGTTACAAATATTATTTGATCTAATTTTTATTAAATGAACAATTTAGAAGGGATTTGATAATATGTTAGAGTAAAATTTTGATATTATTAGTTTCAATACTGAAGGGCTGATATTCATGCAGTGTAAATAATCAATCAATCGACCTTACTTCAAACGAACGTTTAAAAAACACTAATCTTCGATCTAATAATCCGCTACTAACATTTGCTTAGATATAATATAATTATATAAATTCAATTAAATTAAAATGTTTCAGTTAATTAAGTTAAATAAGACATTTGATAATTTTGATTTAGAACCATGGTGTAAAATAAAAAGCAAATGAAAACTAAAGGAAAAAAAATTGCAAATTTACTAAATCACAATACGAAAAGCCATGATAAGAATTAACAAGTTAAGCAAATATGTATATTGCATATTTAGCAAATATCATATTAATTGATTATTACTTAATGAATAAACTATAAATAAACATTGTTAAAACCTCAGCAGCCAATATCAACCAGTAATATCTGAGGCAACGTCGCAAATAATGTTATTGCGACAAAATTTATTATAGTGTAGATCAGGGCGCGTCTTTAAATTCCATTTAAAATCAAAAATATATTCTGTACGCGAATATCACGATATGTTTCGTATTTACGGAGAAGCTCTCCAAAATTCTGGGGGGGTTAGCCGTAGTTACGGCCAACGATACCTAGAGAGAGAGAGACCGCTTTCGGCTCGGTAAACATTTGTCCAAGTTTTTCAAATTCTTTTGGATACGGGTAGTATGGTCGGCTCTGAAGTCTAAGAAGAAATTTTACATCTTACTGAAGGGAATTTTATCAGAAGTACTCGAAGTGTTGCGCCACAAATTGGAGTTTTTCATTGAATTGTATATAAACACTAAAAGAGTAATTACTCTACCCTTATCATGTACAAAGGGTACAAGCACCCTTAGCCGCTGATTTTTCACACAGGCAGACATAGTGAGAACGTTTATTGGCCGAAACCAAAGAAATTCTAATTGTTCAATATTTTATTAATCGACGAAACTTCTTTCATCAGGAATGGAATTCCTTTAGAATTGGATTTGGAAAACTTTTTCAACGTGTTTGGAAAAATAGATGAAAATGATGCCAGGCTTACATAGACTCAAATGGTGGACATTTTCAACATATAATTTAATAAATCAATTAATTATGTATTTCTTAATGTGAACTGAATCGTTTAAAACATGTTATAGTATAAAAAATTATGTGCTAATAATTTCAACTTTAACATAAAACGACAATAACGTGAAACTTTTCTTCTTTTTTGTAACAAGAAAAAACATATTTTTATTGAACTGAATGGAATAAGTGGCATAAATATTTCACTTTATTTTCAAATAAATCAGAGGCTAATACAACAAAAAACTTAACTCTTTTTATCGAAATAAACAGGACAATCGAAATAACAATTAGCTACGTTGCCAACTGAGTTTTTGAACAATTTTTTTGTGTCAAATGGAAATATATATAAGTTTTAGAACAAAACTATTTTTATTTTTATTTTTTTCCTTATGATTAAAAAGTTATATCAAATTGAAAATAATTTTTTTCTTTCGCGCTCTTTCTGAAAAGACGTTCGGAAAGAATCGGAGTCTCAGGTAAATGAAATAATGTATCGATCTTAGTCATTATTCTATAGGTTTAACCTATATCTTTGTTGGCTTGCTATCGATTTGAAAATATACTTGCTTTTAATTGTTATTTAGGCTTTCGGTGCTGTTTTCGACGTTATACTCATATATCTTTATATAAGATATGAAGGCTCAAAGGTAAGTTCAGATTAAAACCAGAACCAGACCAATATAGACAAAGTTTACTATTTATAATATTATATAATTTTTTTCGTCGGAGTATTTATCTGCTGAAGCTACACAATCGTGACGTTGAGTATCAAGGTAACTGAATAACCTTTACCCCGAACTTTATGTTCTGGGCATACACGTTCTTTTACCGTACAAATACCATTTTTGCGGTTAAGTTGAACAAAACATATAGCCTTGTCCCCGTAAGTTTCTTGTGACACCCTACAAATAGTTTAATTATATTTAATAGAAATATTTTGTATCTTATTTACATTTGCATTATTATTATTTTTTAAAAAACTTACATCGATGCTATAACACCTCGAACTTCAGCTGAATTGAACCGAATATCATTGTCAATGCATATCAATGTTTTTTCAGAAAATCTGTGACCACTAAAATATCCACAGCAGGTATATTATCAGAATTAGTCTTTATGAACCTTCTGTCACACATTACTGAACTAAATTAGTAATCAACAATATTTGCACTTAACCAACAATAATTTTGACTGTATATATACGAACAGAGGCCGTTGACAGTACTGTTGTGAAAACACTTTAGTATTCAGACGTCACAAACATAGCAGCCAATTTTAACATCGATTATCAATACTATTTATGATAAAGTTTTAAAATAAAGTAAAAAAAAATATAATTATTTTTTATTCAAAAACCCAATTCTTAAGAACATTTCCACTTGTTTTCAACGGAAATTATTGCACTTTGGATACGTGTTTTAAGAAATACATTTTGTTTAACACTTAACCCTTTAACCCTTACACCCTGAATATTTTCGAAGATGACCTTCAATAGAAAGAAATAAAAAAAGCATGTGTCAGTACCTTATTTAATATATACTAAATTATAAATATGTCAACATAAAAATTAACTGATACATGTAGGTAATGCTATAACTGGTAATAAACATTGGGCAATTTCATTTGCGTAATGGTGGTTATTTTGTTGAAACATCAAGGTTATTTCATACGTATTATTTCAATTCTGCAAAAATGAGTTTAAGATTATCGTGTACGTAAATTTCATGTTTTCCATTAAGTGCCATTACTAATTGTCCACTATGTAGTTGTTAAAATATTCTTCATTACTTTTCTGAGAATTTTAAATGCGAATTTCGCACATAGTATTTTATGTGACAATTAGTGTCGACAATAATGTCTTTAAAATATTCTATAATACTTTTTTATGGTGCATGTATATTTATTTATGATGTAATTAATTTAATTTAGACTTCTAATAATTGAGATTTTCAGGGTGATCAGGCTTATGTTGTTGTTAAACTGTTGTATTTTATAATCAATATTTCAATTTTCGATTATAGTTTTTAAAACAAAAACGATGTTTAAAAAAAAATAAATATAGTTGAGATTTTTTAAGAGAAGAGAAAAGCAAATAGTTTATTTAAATGTTTATTTTGAATTATGTGGTAATTTCCATTAATACTTACTTTTTGTCAACGTAGCAGTAGGTCTATAATACCTTATAGTGAGTAAGGTGAATGTGGCAAAACATTCCTAATAAAGTTAAAAACAATTTCCTGGTCATGATTGAAACGTTTGGTCCTGTATTATCAAAATGAAATACAACGCTTTTTCTGTTTGCTAATTTTAGCCGGCAGAGGAAGCTTAAAATGTATGGGTCCCTTTCCTTCCCACCAAATTCAAAGCATAATTTTTTTCAAATGAAGGCCATCTTTCGATGTATTTCCACTTTTCTTCACCAATTCGCTCACTAAATTCTTAAGGCACCCACATATTTTTCTTTAGTTGGTCTAAAACCGCCAATTTGTCAATATTTAACTTATTTGGTACATCACGGACTGTAGTGCCTTGATTTTCAGCTACTATAAACTTTATATCCTCAACATCAGTGCTTGGAGCACGGTCGGAGCCACACCGATCATTCAGGCCAAAATCTCCGCCTTTGGATTGACAAAACCACTTTTGCACCGTGATCTGCCGAACAGAGTCTTGACCGTAAACGGCACAATGTTTTTATTTGTATGGACAGCGTGACTGCTCTTTTGGGAGCAAGAACACTGTAAAAAAGCATAATATATCGTAAATGCAAGTTATCGACAGACATTTTCAATTTGAATCAACTTGATTAGTTGACTCAAACATTGTAAATACCACAGAAGTTAATAATCTATTTAAATAAAAACTAAATGTCATTTGAGGACGGCTGGACCGATTTGGCTATTTTTTTTAATATGTTCGTAATAATCCGAATACGGTTTTTAGGGAAAGAAAAAATGGAAAAGTTCCCGGGAAATTGAAAAATTCGGGAAAAACTGAAAGTGTTTTTTCCTATGGGATTTTTGTATGAACTCAAGACCATAACTCACGATTTGAACAATGGATATGCATGCATGCAAAATTCTTCTTTTGTTATGTTCGCTATGGTCTTGTAAAGTTTTCAGAGAAACAAAAATGACTACAAACAAATTTATTGAAATTTGGAGAGCACAATGTCTGTCGGGCTAGCTAATATGTAAATAAATATTACTAATTTAACACAAATTTTTGTTTACAAGGGTTAAACGAGCAACTGATAAAAATCCCTATATATTTAGACAACCTATTAGAATATTCTATTAAAAGAATATATGAAAATGTATGCATATGTAGTAAATGTATACATATTTTTTCTGGAATTCATTGACATATACCTATAAATCAACAACAGATTTCTCAATACATTTGATTGTTTTACTGAATAATCTACTGGATACTATAGGTAATGTTTTGATTTTATATAAGGACAGAGTGAAAAGCCAAATACTTTTTGATAGCTGATGGTGCGATCACAAAGGTAATTGTATTTAGGAAATCTATTTGTTTTTTTTTTGCTGGTAACGCTCCGTAAATTTCAAACCAATATAATATTTAAGTATGTAATGTAAGTTATCGACCGACATTCAATTTGAATCAACTTGACTAAGAGCAGGAAAATCAAAGCGAATCTGAACTCAAACATTCCAAAAACCACAGGAATCAATAATATGTATATAAACAATACCAATATAACATATGTTTTTGTTTACAAAGGTTAAAAGAACAACTAATGGAAAATGGCTACATATTTAAGACAACCTATTACAATATTCTATTATAAGACGATATGAATATGTTTTTCTGGAATTCAATGACTTTCTTACTTACTTATTTTTTATTTTTTAATACTTTTGATTGTTTTATTGAATAACCTACTAGTTACTATAGGTAATGATTTGATTTTATACAAGTATACAGTGAAAAGTCAAATACTTTTTGATAGATGATGGTGCGATCGATCACAAGGGTAATTGTATTTAGGATATCTATTTGTTTTTTTTGCTGGTAACGCTCCATACATTTCAAACCCATGTAATATTTAGTTTTGTTTTGACAGTTTTTGCAAGCAGATAAGTTCGATATGTCTACTTGGATGGTAAACTCGACACAATTTCGTGTGTGTTGAGGTGTGGTCCAACCAGTAAGACTCTCCACGCTTCGGGTGCTCAGTTGAAGTCATTATCGAGGAAATAATAAACAAAATATATGCTGCTGTGTTGACTGATAACAGAGAGAAGGTTAAAGAGATTGTTAAGGTGGAAAACATTTTGGACGAGCGTGTATGGGACATCCTGAGAAAATTATCAGCGCGATGGGTGCCGTGTTTCCTCACTGCAGAGTAAGAAAGGAATGCAATGACCACTTCACAGTGTTGTTTAGATCGTTAGAATTCAAAGGAGTTTCTGGCTTCTGAACTTTATCTGGGATGTTTTGCTACATCCACCTTAATCACCACAAGGCAAAAAGTAAGTAATAATGTTAATTACTTAATAGACTAAATAAACATTTCCATAAACTATTTGTTTTTAAAGCTATAAACGAAAATGGAAATATTGATTAAAAAATATAGTAGTTTAACAGAAACGTAAGTCTGATCCTTTGTATTTTGGGAGCAAGAATACTGTACAAAAGCATAATGTGGTGTAAATGCAAGTTATTGAGTGACATTCAATATGAATCAACTAACTGAAGGAAAATTAAAGCGAATCTGAACTCAAACATTCTAAATACCACATAAATCAATAATATGTATATAAACAATACCAATCTAACACAGATTTTGTTTGCAAAGGTTAAAAGAGCAACTAATGGGAAATCGCTACATATTTCAGATAACCTATTGGAATATTTTATTAAAAGAAGACATGAAGATGTGTTTTTCTGGAATTCAATGACTTACTTACTTATTTTTTAATACCTTTGATTGTTTTACTGAATAACCTACTGGTTACTAGGTTATGCTTTGATTTTACTATACACATGTAAAAAGTGAAAAGTCAAATACTATTTTGATAGATCATGGTCCGATCACAAGGGTGATTGCATTTAGGAAATCTATTTATTGCCTTGCTAGTAAAGCTCCATGCATTTCAAACGGATATTTCATTTAGATTTGTTTTGACAGTTTTTGAAAGCAGTGAAGTTCGATATTTTTGTTAGGATGGAAAACTTCAATGTCGTTTGTATTTTGGTGGTGCGTTTCGATGTGGTCCCACCAGTACGACCGACTCTCGACGCTCTGGGTGCCCAGTTGAAGTTATTACTGAGAAAATGATTAATAAAATATATGCTGCCGTGTTGACTGATCCCAGAGAGAAGGTTAGAGGGATTGTTAAGATTACATTTGCATAATCGCGTATTGATCATCCTGATAAAATTATCAGCGCGATGGATGCCGCGTTTGCTCCTGCAGACTAAGAATGGAATCCAGTGACTAAACAGTGTTGTTTAGATTGTTAAAATACAAAGGAGTTTTTGCGGTGGTTCAATTAATCTTTACCTTTTATTTGTCCCAGAAATCCTGATGTCAAAAGTATATCCGACGCATCCCCTCTAACCATCACATCTCAAGCACTTTAATGCGCCTGGATAGTCGATTCTATGAAGTTCTGGCTCCAGATAAGAAAATTAGGAATATTAGTCATCTGATTAATTTGTTGTCGAATTTTCTACTCTTACCTAGAGAAAATATAAACAACGCACAAACATATAAACAAAGCATAAACAACCACACCGTGGCTGGAAACATAACTCACACCACCGCGGCTGGGTAAAGTATTCGCATTAGCAAATGATTTCAAGCAATCTCATAAAATGTAATTCGAGAGAGTTAAGTGACAGAGTTGTGTTTAAGTAAACATGAAGTACATTGATTTTCTTATTCAGGATTTCTTAGGCATCAGAATTCAAAACAAAAGATTAATCAAAAAATACTCATTGCGCTATAGTACGAGGTGTGTAAATAAAGTAATGAGACTGTTTTTTCAAATATTTTTATTTTTATTTACTTATTTACTTATTTTTATGCAATGAATATTCATAATGTAATATTACAGTTCTACATTGTCTCCTTCAAAGTAGTTGCTTTGGGAAGCCACGTAGTGCTGGAGACAGTTTGGTCACTATTTTTAGCAGTGCTAGACTGCTTAGATACTGAAATCGTCGAAAATTGTGCTTTTTCAATTTTCATTTTTTAATCTTGGGAAAAGGAAACAGTAATAAAGACTTTTTGATTTGCTCAAATTGAAGTGTACCAGCATGACTCAGTCAGGACGGTGCTATTCGTCATCACCAACGATAGGTCCCAGAAAATGGGGGTCATTTTCAATCCGACAACTAATCATTCTGACCGTCAACCGATCATCAGGCTGTATAGATCTTCTCGGATTCTGTGGACATTTTCTCCTTGTGGTTGAAGGCCTTTCACTGCGAAGTTCATCTTCCATTGAGCTTCAGCCTTCTGAGAATGCCTTATATAACTTAAAAACCTGGGATCTTGAGAAAACACTGATTCCACAGGCCTATTAAAGTTGCCCCACTGTGCAAAAGTTTGAAATAATACTTGATAACGCATAGTTAAAGAAATTTTTGTCCCTTGTTTTCAGAACGCGATAACAAAATCCAGTTCGCGAAAAAAATTGCTACGGACCACTCAACTGAATCAAACGCGTACAGAAGACGTAGCAGGCCTCCGCTCCATAGGAGAAACCAACAGTGTTGCGAGTTTGGACGCTATGCCACCAATTTCATTATTTTTAATTATTAAAACGTAATCGTTTATTTCCGCAGAAAATGAAAACCTTTTCTCTTATTTTCTTTAATAGTGTCAAAGATACAATTAAAATTGAATTTTCTATTTGCTTAGAAACCCTGCTCATTTTCTTGATTAACATAAAGCAAATTACAAATACATTCTCATATAACATCAAAACTTGTCTATATTCTACATTAGTTATTAATTCAATTCCATTAATAACAAGTACTCTACATATACTTACCATAAATATTTACTTATTTGTTTTCTTTTCTGTCTTATTTGTTCTTTATGTCTTACATAGTACAAGCATTTCCAACAAACCGGATGTAATTACAGAATTTGTTATATAGTTCACGATGCCAGTAATGCTCTGATTTACGTTCAGTTCAGTGTTACGCCGGTCTAATTGTTTAATAAGTAAATTGTGAGTATATACAAAGTGGACTAAAAGTTTTAAATTGATTTAAAAAATACATTGCTGAAAATATTCACTGGGCTAGACTTTTAATTTAAAAATATGTTGAAAACTGTTAAATACATAGTGAAGACATAGACAGGGTTAATTCAATAAATATCGGGACTGATTCATTCCTGCCAAGGGAAAGGAGTGGACGGTAGTAATATCGGAGGTGGCTGATGTCAGGTAACCTAGGACACCTGGCTCAGTTATCTCCGAAACTTTGTAGTCCGCAGATCGTTCAAGAAGTAAACGTATGTGTTTAAGTTCGCGTCGAGAGTCAAGACAAGAGAGGAAAGAAAACATCGAGCAGCGTTCCACATGCTCCGTGAAGCTTACAAGGACGAAACCATGTCCAGAACATGTGTTTTTAAATAAATACACACTTTATTTCGCATATGCAGCAAATAGTAACAAAACAAAATCAATATATAAAAAAAATAAAAGAAAGAAAAACACTAAGAAATCTTAACAAAAAAAAATACAATAAAAAGACATTAATGATCACTGTTTAAATGATAAAACACTCTCTTGCTTCAAATAATAATTTAACAGTCTATTAAATACATGCATAATGAGGCAACAAATTATTTTTTCTTTTATATATCAGTCGAATGTTAGCCCCTTCAATGGCCCGCGCAACTGAAAACCAGTCGAATGACCGCAACATTACCTATATCGGTGTATTACAGTTCAATAGTACACGCATAGCTGTTCTGCTGTATTTAGAGTTTACCAATACTCTCTTTGTTATATGATATCAGCACAGATATACAATAAGTAAAATGGGGTAAAACTGTAGTATTATATACAAGTCTCTTCGACCAGGGTGATAAATGTGAGGATATACGACTAAAGAACCCTATTTTTTCCCAATCTTTCTACATAGATAACTGACATGACTACGAAATGTTAGCTGAGGATCCAACGGTACTCCTAAGTATTTAATTTCATTTACAATTTCAACTCATTAAATTTTTTGTAGTTTGCTTTAGACCCTATCACCATGCACCTTGTTTTCAATTTCTTTTGGTTTGTTTATATTTACATAGCCATGTAAATATTATTGCCAGTTCATTATTCAATGTTTCAACCATTTTAGGCAAATTATTCCCAGACACAGATATGAGAGTATCATCTGCAAAAAGACTAATAAAGCATTTATCCAATATTGTAGAAATATCGTTGACATATATCAAAAACAGCAACGGGCCGAAAACACTACCCTGAGGAACTCCCCAAGCACTTTCCCTCTTTGCCTACACTTTTTCCTCAACCTTTGTTCTAGTTGATGTCTGTCTGTAAAGTAACTCTTGTTCCACTTTAAGGCTTTTGATGTTACACACATCTTTTTACACAGTATATCCCGGTCAATGGTTTCCAATGCCCGCTTTAAATCTATAAACACACTAAGCACAATTTTCCCGTCCTTTATATCGTTCCTCTATGTTGCGCATGCATACTGAATAGCCGTCTCACAAGAATGTTTTGTCCTAAACCCTGACTGAGCAGAACATAACAATTCATTGGTTTCGAAATAAGTTCTCAACTCTGTACATACAACAGTCTCAATGACTTTATAAACAACAGGTAATAAATAAATTGGTCTAAAGTCTCCAAGACAGATCCAAATTCTGAACAGAGTGATAACCGGCGACGAAACTTGGATCTTCGAGTACGATTCGGAAACCAAAAGCTAAGGTTCTGAGTTGCACACAAACGCAACCCCTCGACAAAAAAAGCTCATTTGAGCAAGTCAAGAGTGAAATCAACGATCATTTTCTTATGTGTATTCCACGGTTAAATCCCGCGTTTGGAGGTGTCGGAAGAAGACCGAATGAGCAATCATCGCCATGTGCTTTTGCATAAGTATTTCCTCCTAGGCTTTCTTGCTCTTTCGGCTGGTGTTTTCGGCATTACAGCATCAGTTCTTAGAGCATCAAGGTTTAAATAATAAAGTTCTATCCTTTCCGCCGCTCTCCGTGGTGTGTGAAACAAAAATATTGCCTTATTTTCTTTCTCGAGTGTTTTAACTAAATTCAATAAAATATCTTGGCTTATCTTGGTAAGATATTTTGTGCTCTCTTCCACTGGGTAGTCTAGTTTTATAGCTTGTTGTTTGTTTCAGTTCTATCTAGAGTAGCAACAATGAGATGCAAAACAAGAGCGGACTAAGAGAGTCACCTTGGAAGACTCCTCTTTGAAATTTAATCCATCCTATTGTTATTTTCTTTTTATCTGCTCGTACGGTAAACTTCGTTCTCCATAGGAGCATCATGTCTTTAATACATCTCACTATATTTGGATGTAATTTCTCATGTGACGCCTTGCCATCGAAAGTGAGTTGTAGTATTTTGCATCTTGACGGACACAATGATTAATTAATAAGTTATCTTTTCACCCTGCCACATCTCTCCTGGATCCTCGTTTTTCATACACTTCGGTCCATATCGGCCGTATTGAACTTAGAATTTGTTGGTAGAGCACAGTTGTAAATATTTTGTAAAGTGTATTAAGACAAGTTATCGGTCGGAAGTTCTTTGGCTCTGAAGCATCCTCGGTTTTGGGAATGAGCACTGTCCTGCCCTCGACTAGCCATGATGGCATCAGCTCAGTTTAGTGGATGAAGGTTGTAAACACTTTTTCCAGACGTTGATAACAGATAGAAAAGCTTTTCACTACGACTACTTCGTAAAGAAGAAGCAGTTCAGACTTTTGCTCAGTCGTCCATACGTGACGACCTCGAAGCGTGCTTCTGGTGTCTGGTGTTCGTGCTTCTGGTCCAGCTGTAGCGAGAGGCTCAAAAGAGCTTTGGGTCACATTGTGACGTTTATGTGACTAGCACGTTGAGCTCTAAGTCTAGTGTCAACAAAATTTCTCGAATTCATGTATATCCCACGAGTAGTAAGGCAAAAAGCAGTCAACCAAGGCAGAATCTCGCATTACTTTGGGAGAGCTATTTAGTACCGGAGGGCGCTCGATGTCCGGAGACATCAGTAAAGACACTGCAACCCTGTGTCATTCAGCTCCCCGGCATGGTAGATTTTCACCTTGAGCTTAGGGGAGTTTTATTTCTACAGAGGTTTACTCCGCTTAGTTCCGGGAGGTGGTGACGCTGCTCACCATACGCACTCTCCGCCCCGTGCCTTTTAAAAAAGCATTATTTTTATGATTATTATAAATATTATTTTGAAGAGATTCGGTCCAGTAAGTTTCGCAACTATGTTTGTAAGGGACTCGCACATCGTATCGGTCATTTTTGCCTGCAAAATTTGCAAAATGACCTGGCTCGTAAATGGCACAAATCTTGTTTTTTTTTGTTTGGACCTTTTTGAAATAAAAAAGCATAATGTGGCGTAAGTATATGTTATCGATTGACACTCGCAATCGGAACCAACTTAACTAACTGATAGAAAATCAAAGCGAATCTGGACATAAACATTTTAAATACCACAGGAATTAATAATATGTAAATAAATATGGCTAATTCAACACAGATGTTTATTTACAAACATTAAAATAGCAACGAATGGAAAATCCATACGAACTTTCCGGACGACCGGATAGTTCGATGTTTTATCGCGTTTTAATTAACGGTGTTTTATTTTAGTTAATAATTTTATTCAATTAGTGAGCAATTTCATACATATGCTGTATATACAATACTTTCATGATATTTTCTTATAGATGATATAAGATTTGGTTCAATCGGATTAATATAATTAGAGAAATTTTATGTTGTTTAAATCATGGTATTTTTTAAGCTTTATTTTAATTTTATTATAACGCGAGTTTAATTGTTTAATTAGTTTGTTGTAAATATGGTTCATTTAAGGCGATGTCTAAACAAGGAGTGAAAAGTTTTAAATGAATCTGTAACGCAAATTGTAATAGAGCACAGCTTAGAGCAGGGTGGTATAATAGTTTCTTTATAATTGTTCACAGTGTTACAGTTTGTGTAATTATAAATGTCATTAAACGCAGTACTTTTTAATGATTTTTACTAATTTTTTAATTGACCTGTTATAAAGATATTCTTAATATTGATACTATTAAGAGATATTTTGGAAATATAATACTGTTCTGTTTGTTTGCAATTATTGAATATCCTCGTGACAATGCCAGCACTCCTATTGTTAAATAAAGTGAAACGATATTGTTGTTAGGAGTATGTTATTATATTATATTTAACTGAACTATTAATAACATCACATCTATAAATATGAAACGATGTTAAAATAATTATCAAAATGTAATGTACTATTAGATGCTACAAATATGGGGGAAATTTTCCAGTGCTACATTTTGCGTATGTCAGTGATCATTGCAGTTTGTTTGTGCCTTGGTTGTTGTTCTTGTAGACAGTTTATAGATGTTGGTGGGCTCGATATATATGGGAGTGCAGTTCTTGCATATGCTATATAGGTTAAAACGTACTTCGTTATTTGTAATGGTATGTTAATTTATTTTAAAAGTTAACTATCAAGTCATGATATGTTAAAAATATATGATTTTATCACTGGTCTTCTTTTAAGTTTGGCAAATATTTTAAAATGTTTTACAGTTTACTTGTTTGAATTTAAACGAAATTTTTAAATGTAATGACAGCACCGTTTTCTTCGATAATTCGAGTGGAAATTATCTAGTATGAGTGACGCTCCGCATTCAAAACACCCCGTTTTCTAGAAAACTTTATCATTTATACTGGACTGTCATAACATACAATGTGTGTAAATAAAGTAATGATACATGCCGCGTAGCGTTCTATTTGGCGATACTGTTGGCTATCGGACTAGGGGGGGAGTACAGGTCAACATCTAATGCGTCTTTAATACGAGTTTATACTCTCAGCGTTACTTGGTCATCCGTAGCAATTCTTTCGTGAATCGGATTTTTCTAGTGCATTTTGAAAAAACAACAATTTTAAGCAAAGGTACGTTATCAAGATTTGTTTCAGATACAGTGTGATGGGAACGTGTGGAAAACTTCAGTAGTCTTATCGAAACACTGTTTCGTCAATGACACAGGTGGTTTAAGGTATTCTCAGAAGGCCTAGACTTGATTGAATGATCCAAGTAGTGGACGGCCGTCAACTGCAAGACCTATTAAAAACGTCCACGGAATCCAGAACATTGTGCGTTCTGATCATCGGATATATATATATATATATATATATATATATATATATATATATATATATATATATATATATATATATATATATATATATACATATATATACAAGAAAACACAACGATAAAGCTAAAGTTAGTTTGTATTAATGTGTCTATAGAACGAGTCAATAGTGTTAACTAGTGCTCAAATTTTGCAATAATGTTTTCACATAAGAAACTGAAATCAGAGTGGCTAATACCTTATTCTCTTTATTTATTTCAAGCGAAAAGGGTGTATTGTGTACTTTGTACAATGCTGAATTAGTTTGCACAAAAAAAATATTAACAAAGGCATCTATACTGAGCCCATCAATACCTACAGGTATATTTTGTCTTCATGTTTCTTTGTGTATTGCGTAACTTTTTTCAATTTTTATATCTAGAACTTGATGTGATCTTAGCAGAATTGTATATGGATTTATGCAAATCATTTATTGTAGCTAATATTCCACTTTATAAATTTAACAAAGCTTCAGTAAAATCCTTTTTAGACAAATAATGTAAGAGGTCAACACTAGACGAATCAACACGACAACTACCGATGTCGATGAAATACTAAGACGGTATTTAGAAACAGCTCTGTAAAAAAGTTGTGGATATTCGCAAACAACATGTTTTGTTGAAGTACTTGAAAACAAGAAGACGAGACGTATGAATATTTCAGTTAGGTGTTCATACTCTACAACTAATAATATTTAAATTAATTATAGCGGTATAATTAATTTAAATAAAAATAAATGTATTGCTATACCTTCGGTAGATTTAAATTCAATATGGTTCCCGATTCTAAAGAATACAATTAAAAACATTTAAGAATTTCAATAAACAATTACAATCACACGGTAAACCTCTCCTATATGTATTTTTTTTGGTAGTATGTCACTGTTATTAAAAACTAATTGTCAATGTATCATTGACATACACAAAAAATATATATATTTTCTATCTTTTCATAATTTATAGAAATTAATATACTTTATTTTTATATTCGTTTTGAAAACGGGAGGAGAATACTTCCCGAAACGTAATGTTAAAAGTTTGTATATTTTTTTAGAACATTTTTATATTTTTAAAATTTCGTTCGGTAGGCAAATTTATTACAAAAAAGAATCACTGAGAAATGTGCCTCCGTTTGGTTTTTTGTTTTTACCCAGTGATTCTTTATATACATAAGAACAGATATTTTTGATATTTTTTCAGTTTTAGACCGTGACGAAAAAAAACCCAAATAAAGAAAAAAATATCTAGTATTGTATCCCTGCATATAAATTAAATTATTTTATTAAGCTTTTGGATTTTAATCTGTCGTTAAACGATTGAAATAAACTTTTATTATATACATATGTAAAAACAGTATTTTCAAAAGCAGCATACAATAAAGAATGTGAATATTCCTTAAAAAGCAGTTGGCAGCCTTGTAGAAAGCAATACGCGCTAACTGAAAGCAGCGAAACACGCTATGGAAAAAACGTCAATTAATTTGCTTTTATGTCTGTCCAATTAAATATTTTTTAGACCATTAATTTTATCGGGTGGTCCGGAAAGTTCGTAGGGCTGTTTTTAGGGAGAGAGAAACGCAAATAATTTATGTAAATATTTATTTAAACTCTTATGTAATTATAATTATTATTTATGACTTTTGCCAACATAGTAGTAGGTCCATAAAGTCTTTTTGCCTGAAATTAGCATTTTTATTGTCAAAAAATGTCAACAGGTTGTTTTACATCTCTTTTCTTTTAAAATATTTCCCATTTAAACAATTTTGGAGGGAGCAGAATCGATGGTAATCTTAGGGTGTGATGTCCGGTGAGTTAGATGGATGGGGCAAAACATCCAAATTGTAGGACAACAAATTTTGCTGCTCGTGCATTATCATGATGATAATACGGCGCCTTACCTATTTAATAACCAGCGGGGGTTCGTGGGGGAAAAACAGGTGGTGCACGTATAACCAAATTTTGGAATGGGGATAGGGAAATGCGACGCAACCAAATATTTTAAATTTTTTAGTATAATACTTTTCTGTGTAGAAATACGAGTGTAACTGTCAGACATCAAATTTTCATTTCATTATTTTAATTTTTAAGTGGAGCATGTCCCCACGTGCCCTTATGGACCAAGCGCCACTGTTAATAACTCTGAACAGTTTTCTTCAATTGCTGCCTTCAGCCAATCTAATTATGAACAGAAGAGGTCGGTGCTGATGGTTTGGTTGCATGGAAGAAGCTCAAACTGTATAGGTGCCTTCAAATTCCACCAAATGCAAAGCATAATTTTCTTCGGATGAAGGCCGTACTTCCGGTTTTCATCACTGATTATCATCGCTTCAGAAAAGATCGTACGAATAGATTTGTCAAGCAGATTTCGCTCAATAAGTTCAGAGGGACCCACACAGCGTATAGGCAGACTAACCCTTTTTCTTTCAGATGGTTAAAAACGGTTAATTTTTGCAATATTTAGCTTATCTGCCATCTCGTGGAATATGGTGCGTGGATTTTCCGCTTTTATGGTCTATATTGCTCAACAACAGTGCTTGATCGACGGTCAGAACGATGACGGTTCTCTAGGTCAAAATCTCCGCCCTTGAACTGACCAAGCCACTTTTGCACACTGGTCTCCCCCAATAGAACCTCGTAAATGACACAAATCATGTTTATTGTTTGGACAGCATTATTGTCCTTTTTGAAATGAAAAAGCATAATGTGGCGTAAATATAAGTTATCGACCGATATTTTTGATTTTAATCAATTTAACTAACTGAAAGCAAATTAAAGCGAATCTGAAAGTAAACATTGTACGAGGTATATTTTATAAATAAGGTCGGTTCTTTAGTAAGAAAAATACTATAAATATTATTAAAATATATTTCTTTCCATATACTACACACTTTTATCTACTTTTCCACATAATTTTCATTTTTGTTCAAATATTTGCCATACCGCTTAACAAGTTTTTGATTTCCGAAGTCAAAGAAATCTGCCGACTGTGAAGAAGCCCAATCCATGACTGCAGAATTAACTTTTTCGTCGTCGTTGATCCGTTGATCACCAAGGAAATTATTTAAGTACCGAAACAAGTGAAAATCACTGCATGCAAGGTCTGGACTGTAAGGTGGATGATCAAGTTCTTCCCATCTAAAATACCTTGTATTTGTGCAAAAACATGTGACCTTGCATTGTCATGGAGCAGCTTCACACAGGAAGACAGTAAGGCCATGCCGCTTATTTTGTATGGCACGCTGGAGTTTTCTCAAGGTGACACAATACGCAGCATACTTCATTATTGTGCTTGTCGGCTTAAAATCTACTAACAAAATTCCTTTCCTGCCCCAAAAAACAGTTGTCATAATGTTTCGTGCTGAAATTGTGTTTGGCTTTCACTTTGGTTGGCGATGATGTGTGTCGCCATTCCATTGACAGTTGCTTGGACTCAGAAGTCATGTGAGTCCAACTCTCATCTCCTTTAACAATGTGGTCTAACAATTCATCTTCTTCCTGATAGTATCGAGTCAAAAACGATAAAGCATAGCCCAATCTTTTTGTCTTATGATGGTTAGAAAGGTTAGAAAGCAGTCTTGGAATTCAAAGAGAACTGACCTTGAAACCTGTGGAAATTCGCTTGATAACTGAAATCATGAATCGTCGATTCTCTCGAATTTCGTTGTCCACATAGCGAACCAAATCTTCATAAATCAGAGAAGGTCGGTCAGGGCGTGGCTCATCATGCATATTAACCGGCCCGTCCTTCAACATTCTCACCCATTTTTAAATTTTACTGTCTGTTTACAGTGAATTTCCGTTGCTGCCAAGTGTCTTGCACTCAAGAATCGAATTAAAATCGATCTCTCAGTACTGCGGCGATTGGGCGTCGTTCTCACTCTCATTCACAAACGAACCTTATTTAAAAAAATACTCCTCGTAAATACCACAACAATATGTAAATATATATTACTAATCCGACACAGATTTTAGTTTACAAGTGTTAAAAGAGCAAATATTGGGAAATCCCTAGGGACTTTCCGGACAACCCAATATATTGAAAATTGCTTATTTTTATTAAACTCATAACAAATCCTTAAAATTAAGTGTCAACAACAACGGCAATTCCAAAATAATGAGGAAAGTTACATATTTGTTATTTCACTCTACTTGATTATACCTTTAATACAATAA
Source organism: Cosmopolites sordidus (assembly GCA_031761425.1). Lineage (NCBI taxonomy): Eukaryota > Metazoa > Arthropoda > Insecta > Coleoptera > Curculionidae > Cosmopolites > Cosmopolites sordidus. The sequence continues at coordinate 498,224 of JARFXV010000527.1, read as the reverse complement.
TATCTTAAAAGCGTTATTTTCGAATAGTTAATTGATATTTTGATTAAATGAAAACAATGCTTGTGAAACAAACTACAATAAATGAGAGCACTTCTCCATCTTCTGGCAATTAAAATATTTCGTTTATTTTGTTGAATTTTGAAATCTAATAAATATTTACCATTATGAGAATTTTGCAATGCTCTAAATGGACAATTGTTTGGGGGTGACATATTTTAGTTATATGGTGGATACATTAAAACATTATTATCGGGTTGCAGATATTTTGTTGGGTCTAAGCAAAAATTGATGTTCTGGTATGGTTAGAATTGGTAACTTCTGTTGGGATTAACAACACATTTTTTCTCACCAACTATAAGTGGTTTGAAGAAAGATTTGTTAACATTGCCATTTAATTATGAATCACAGGAATATGGTCCAGTAATTTTGTAATGCGCAATTGATTGAACACAGAACTATGCGAGAATGGAGTAAAAAGTCATATATATTTTAAATGAAATATCTCTTTTGCCAAAAATTGATTTATCTTTCAATGATATCTCCTTAGCCATTAGTCGAGGGATGCTATTTATGTATCCGGAATAATAAACAAAAACAAATATTTATCATTACAAATGGTTTTATTGTTTTCAAAATGTTCTCTGCGATGATTTATTTGCATGCGTTTAAACCGATTTTTATAGTACTTTTTCTATTTCAATCGAGGCATCTTCAAAAGTGCATTTTGAACGCATCAACCCCTTCTTCTGGTGTCGAAAATCATTAACCACCTAATTTATTTTTCACGAACGGGAACAAAAAGAAATAACTGCGTGTCAAATCAGGACTGTACGGCGGATAACCCATTAATTCGATGTTTCGACCGGTCAAATATTAAGTTGTTCGGTCAGATGAAGAATCCGATGAAGCGTCCGTGAAGAATGATCCTGCGTCGCTGGTTATTTTTAACACGCCTTTATTAGCTTAACCTGTATCTATTTATGTAACGGTATCTTTGAACGTCCTTTTCACCCACTTCAAAACATCGGATTAAATTAAAACTTTGCCCACTTATCAAGGACCGATGACAATACAATAATTTAATAAGTTCGTCCCATTTTTCTGAACAGGATTGTCAGGCTCAAGGATTTGCTTTCGGTGAGGGAGCCTGAGACATAGTTACAACGCCCAAGGAAGGCAGTAGGCGCGCAAATTACCCACTCCACGGGTAGGTGAAGTGACGAAAAGTAAATAATAATTTGAAAAACTAAAAAAACATGCTTTTATAGCAGATCGAACTAAAAAATGAAACATAAATTATGGTTAAAAAAAAACACCCTATAATGATAAATTGAAGTAAAAAGTAACAAACAATTTTTAGTATAAGAATAAAATGATAAAAGAGAAAATTAATGTGTCATTGTAAAAAAGCGTGGGGTGCTTTGTACAATATTTTCATATTAACTCTACTTATAGAAACGGTACTGATTGAATATTTATAACAACTAACATCGAGCACCCCACGCCTTTTTCACACATTAATTTTCTCGTTCATCACTTTATTCTTATACCTAAAATAATTTTTTACTTTTTAGTTCGGTTAACTATTAAAGTGTTTTTTAGTTTTTTTAAACCATAATTTATTTCTTCCATCTTTAAAGACTTCTAACAACAAATGGTTGTGTACCATTCAGAATTGATCATTTTACGATTCTCTAGTGGCACAGTACCCACATGCACATTTATCCCAAAAGAAACGGCGACCATTTGCTTCTTGCGCGAACCCATTATATTGGGTTTGGATCATTTTCCAAAACCTATACAGTCGACTGCTGTTTATTTCCGTGCTCATATGCATAGATCCAAAATTTGTCAGCTGTGTAGAAGTTATTCATGGATTTTGACTCACCACGATTGTATTTTTTAAGCATTTCTTTGCACCAATCGACTCGAAACGTTCATGTAAAATCTTGTGTATGCTTTTCATACTAATGTCCAGGGATGCCTCAATCTCCCGGTGTGTCACATGACGATTTTACCTTATCAGTTCGTGCACACTGTCGGTGTTTTCTGGCACAAAAACCGATTTTGGATGACTTTATTTAAATTTGTCTGTGAGCGAACGACGGCCATAATTGAATTTACTAAATCAGTGATGTACAGTGATTTTATATGGTGCTTCATCGCCAAAAGTCGAAGTGAGTTAATCGATGCACTGTAGTTGCGATAATCCATGTTGAAAGTTGTCGTATATTATCGCACCAAAATTCTCACGAGTCAATTCCATTTTTGGGCTGAGATAAAATTTCCAAGTCACTAAACAATACACATAGCGTTCGTGTGATAAAACGTTCTGAGTATGTATACAGTCAACAATGTCAACCTTTATGATGTATATGTCAGATGGCGTCTAGCAATACCATTGTTGCCAATTCCGGATACATAAATAGAAACCGTAGAAAACTATTTAATTATGAATCACAAGCGGGAATATGGTTCAGCAATTTTGTAATGCTCAATTGATTGGACACTAAAATATATGAGAGTGAAGTAAAAACTCACACATTTTACATTAAAACACATTTTAAATTAAATATTGTTTTTTTGGTCAAAAATGGATTTATTTTTCAACGGGATCTCCTTTTACCTCGAGATACTTTCATTTTTTTATGCCTTTTTCCAATTTTTTTATGCCTTCCAAAATTACGTATGGAACTCTGTAAAATAATTCTCTCTTCATTTGAAGTGAATTTCCTTTGAGCCAGCTATTTCTTCATGTTTGGAAGGAGACATAAGTCGGACGGGGGCAAGTTCGGAGAATATGGTGGCTGCAGCATCAATTAGTAGTGTAAGTGAATCAATTGGTATGTTAGCGCCTTTTCTTCGTCAACTAAGGGATGGAGTTTTTTATCAACTAATCGTGAAATTTTACCAATAATACCACCGACTTTATCGGCCAATAGAAGCATCTTCGTCTTTTCTACGTACGGTTACCGAATAAAACCCGCTGTTTTAATTGTTTCTCTGTTTCTGGTATGTTGTGAATTATTATACATTGTGAAGTGGTCACTTCATTCAGTTTTCGGCCCACAGTCTCTAAATGTGGGCTTCATCGCATTGATAGCGATGAAGGATATTTCGTACGCGTTTCTCCAGGCTGTTTATTATCTCAACAATGTCTCTAACCTTTACTCTACATTCGGCCAATACAATAACAAATATTTTGTTGACCACTTCCTCTATTGTGATCTCAACGGAGGGTTTTGAGCGTGTCACTCGCATTGAAACGTGAGGGAACGGAGTCCTCATAATATTGGCACAATTTCCCTTCTGTTAGTGCGATGATTTTTCCTCGCAAAAAAATATCGGACCTATCTTTTTTCGAAGACTGGTACCACTATTAATCGGAAAATTATTAATCCTTTCACTCTATTTTCGTATAGTAGTTAAACCAAGAACATATGACGGATATCAGATGAAATTTTCTATAGAAAGATAAATTTTCTATAGATAATGACTAAGTACAAAAAACAATTAAAAAAACAACTGGGAATTAATTTATATCCTCCCTAAATAATAGTAAGAGAAAGGTTCAACTCAAGTTGAGCAATCGATTGATGATAATCTAACATTAAAATTTTCATAGTAAGATTGTTTTATTTACTCTTTTACTCTATCGTTATCTATTTCCATTTCTATCTTTTTCAGCAACTAAAATTTTCTTCTCTATCGTGTTTCACCAATGCTTACCAAATTACTAGGCAGTTCTTTGATGTGCATTTTACGTCTTACTACCATCGAGACCATCGAGAAATAGTAATATTATTTGTTCAAAAGTACCAACTTTGAAAAGGTACGGTGGTGCAGAGTTTCGTATATTACCTCAACATATATACAGACAACATATATACCTCAACATATATACAGTGGCGGCTCGTGGGTTTTTAAAGTGGGAGTTCCTCATTTTTACTTTTCATGCTATTGAATAGTTCATCTGGTTCGTCTCCTATACAGGAGATGAACCAGAAGATGAACCAGAAAATATTAAAATTTTGTATTGCTAGTAATTACAAGGACATTGGAGGATGGGTTGTTGCTTGTTGCGCAGATAAAGAAATGAATAAGTAGGTACTTACTGTTTCCCGATGGATAAACCAATAAAGAGTTTATTGTAACTGCAAATCAATAGAGACAATTCGAAAAAAATCATGAGAAGTTCGAAAAGTTCAAAAAAATATCAAAGATTTATAACAAAAAAGAGTTATTGTATACATTTTTGTCGGTGAATAGCACCTCGCCGTTTCCTTTTTCAATAACTTTTTCATTAAAAACCAGAATTAGTTCAACGTAGCACTCTCAATATTTAACATACCTAAAGCACAAATATTTTAAAGTAAAGTAAAGTAAAGTTTTGGGGTTAGAGGCACATCAACAACTGAGAAGGCTATTTAGCGAGTGGACCTACAGCTTAACGTGGGTTCCGAACCACGGTCATCAGCTACCTAAAACCCCGGTCAGCACCCCCCTCGGGCTACTAACCCTTGGTTTTGTGCTTAACCGAAAGCATCTCGAGAAGCCTACCGACTGGCGAGTGACCAACACAGAAAATCTCTCAGAAGGCATCCGGCCTTACCCAGTCTTGAACTGGCGTGACTGAGGGATGATTCCTTGTCAGATTTTACACTCTTACCTAGAAACATTCACAAGAATTAAAAAAACTTTTTTGCCTAGTACGGGATTCGAACCCGCTCCACATTAACTGCCGTAACGTAAGGCTGATGCCTTAGACACCATAGCTGTGTATAATGCGGCTCCTACAAATATTTTAGATCCCTTACTCCTTCGCCAGTCCATTTTTGCTTACCACCAAACAATAAACACACGAAACAAAGTACAGAATTAGTGTCTTCACAATCACATAACCACAAAATAGTATTGTATTGTTTACTGTCAAATTTTCGCGTGAAACTAGCCCTATTTTTACATTCTTTTTGAACTTGACTCAAATTCAACACTGGCGTGGGACGACAGTTTTTAATTCAACTCTCTCCTCCGAACTTAAATTAGTCATTATTAACTGTTTTAAATCAGACACCTTCATGTTGTTGATTTAATTAAAGTTGATTATTTTTACTTAAAAAGTACTACTCAGTGTGTACACACGTAGCAAATCCCAAATCAAAACAGGTATTTGCGAAGCGAACGAAATACGCAACGCGAGACATATCAAACGCTCCATATACGTGAAATCAGCGTTTAAAACTATTTACCGATACGCTCGCTCGCAGAGAATCTACGCCCAAATCGCAAGTTTTAGAAAGCAGATGACTTAAAGTAAAGAAACTGAACGGAAATAAAATACGGTGTTTTGCCCTGACTACTACTACAACTGCTTATCCTGTGTGTCAAGTTGACCCTGAGGCCCTTACTTTTGTTCTCTTATTATCGATTACGACTGTTTCGCGTCAGTCGCAATCTGGGTTTTATGCGCCGTCCTTTTGGCGCGGTTAATACTATACGGTACTGGTCGAGATTAATCGACCGAAGTGATAGTGATTACTGCTCCGGAAACGACCCGCGAGGGTCGAGTCCAGTGGAAGTTTATTCGTAGATCGATTGGTTGGTTCGCTGGTCGTTGACGCTGGATTTTTTGAATGAACTGGTGTACTGTTCGGTTCTTCTTCGTGTCTGTGGTGTTTTGGCCTATTCTTTTTTGTTTTCTTGATGTTATTCTGTTCTTTTTTGTTTTATTATTCTCTTTTTTGTTTTCTTGATGTTCTCTTTTTTGTTTTCTTGATGTTATACCGGTGTTAGTGGTTTTGTTTTGATGTTGTTGGTAGTACAGAATGGACGGACTGGATGTTGTTGTCGGTCCCAGTGCGTTACATCTTCACCGTCTTCGGGGCTAAGGCTTATTCTCTTGGTTAGGTTTGAGGTCGCCGCGCGTCCTGCGTGACGAACCTCGGGGGTGCCCGCTCCCTAATCCAGTTCGGACTCCCGCTGCTGGAACGGTCAACAGCCATGGACGTCTGCCCCCACGATGGCCAGCGCGCTCGCAACGCGTCCGACCATCACAGAGTCCATCCTCTGCTTACAGTATTACACTGTTTATTCCTTGTTAGCGAGTCCGGGCAAGAAGGATTTGGTGTTGCTGCCGGTCCCGGTGCTTCGTTCTTCACCAACTTCGGGGCTAAGACTTATTCTCTGGGTTAGGTTTGAAGTGCCGACTGGCGGAGACGACACTTCGGGGTTGTCCGCTCCCTTGACCAGATCTGTACGTCGGCGACCGAGACTACCAACCGACACTGCTATCTGTCCCCATGGTGACCAGACAAAACACGTCCGATCACCTCAGAGTCTCGTTCCGAACTCACAATTAAAAAAATACTACTACTGCTTATCCTGTGTGTCAAGTTGACCCTGAGGCCCTTACTTTTGTTCTCTTATTATCGATTACGACTGTTTCGCGTCAGTCGCAATCTGGGTTTTATGCGCCGTCCTTTTGGCGCAGTTAATACCATACGGTACTGGTCGAGATTAATCGACCGAAGTGATAGTGATTACTGCTCCGGAAACGACCCGCGAGGGTCGAGTCCAGTGGAAGTTTATTCGTAGATCGATTGGTTGGTTCGCTGGTCGTTGACGCTGGATTTTTTGAATGAACTGGTGTACTGTTCGGTCCTTCTTCGTGTCTGTGGTGTTTTGGCCTATTCTTTTTTGTTTTCTTGATGTTATTCTGTTCTTTTTTGTTTTATTATTCTCTTTTTTGTTTTCTTGATGTTCTCTTTTTTGTTTTCTTGATGTTATACCGGTGTTAGTGGTTTTATTTTGATGTTGTTGGTAGCACAGAATGGACGGACTGGATGTTGTTGTCGGTCCCAGTGCGTTACATCTTCACCGTCTTCGGAGCTAAGGCTTATTCTCTTGGTTAGGTTTGAGGTCGCCGCGCGTCCTGCGTGACGAACCTCGGGGGTGCCCGCTCCCTAATCCAGTTCGGACTCCCGCTGCTGGAACGGTCAACAGCCATGGACGTCTGCCCCCACGATGGCCAGCGCGCTCGCAACGCGTCCGACCATCACAGAGTCCATCCTCTGCTTACAGTATTACACTGTTTATTCCTTGTTATCGAGTCCGGGCAAGAAGGATTTGGTGCTGCTGCCGGTCCCGGTGCTTCGTTCTTCACCAACTTCGGGGCTAAGACTTATTCTCTGGGTTAGGTTTGAAGTGCCGACTGGCGGAGACGACACTTCGGGGTTGTCCGCTCCCTTGGCCAGATCTGTACGTCGGCGACCGAGACTACCAACCGACACTGCTATCTGTCCCCATGGTGACCAGACAAGACACGTCCGATCACCTCAGAGTCTCGTTCCGAACTGTTTTGCCCTGAAAAATTGTTTACTCTGATAAATGTTGTAGGGGAGGAGCCACAACGCCCTCTCTCACGAGCCGCTACTGGCCTTCATTTAATCGTGCAACCCACGTGACTATTGATTTATTTAAACTTAGAAGCTTTAATTTTTTATGTTGAATCATGAATTATTTAAAGGTGGTATCATTTGTTACTAAAAATATGAGTATAATTTCCTTTAGATCTGTTATCGAGATTAGTGCGCCGTTTAATTTATTGCTTTGGTTTTTGTTAGTTTCTATGCTTCCTGAGCAACAAAACATATAAAAACACCTCTTAAACACATTTTATTATTTAAAAGAAATGATTTTCTTTGTTTTTATTTCATCAAAAATATTTCCATAAAAATCTACATGGGCTTCTCTTCTTCTGCACATCTATTCCGATATAGTTATTTTAACATTTTCACTTTAGGTTCAAAATAATATTAGACTGGTCAAATGTTATGTTTATTCCGTTATTAGTGCTAAACTGTGATATAATTTAAAGAAAAAGATTATTTATAAAACTGAAAAAACCTATCAACGTATGTCGTAGTTAAAGAAAATTAGTGATATAATTATTACACAGGACAACAAATTTAATTTTTTTTGAGGTAACATTGATGCAAATAGATGTACATATATGAAGTATTTTGTAGTCCTAAATCCGAAAATAATAAGCTTATTACTGTAAGACGTACAGTTTTTTTTAAAACGGGGTCGGTGGTGGGGAAAAGGAGACATATTTTTACAATCTAATATTTATTTAAAATAAACATGTAAAACGTGTTAAATCTATGCAAATACATTACTGAGGATTATGTGGATAAAAAATATATTACATGAGATATCATACAGCACAAAAACTTTCAGTTTTTCCTCTTGTGTTCTGTAGCATCATCTGTTTTTAAAACCAGCAGTAGTCGCCCAACATAGATGGGTTCCAGCGTCCCTGCTATCTTGCTTCCATCGTCCTGATATCCTGGTGAAACCTCTCTCCTTGTTTGTCGCTTTCTGCACCCAAGTTTTCCGGAAAAAATCAAATGGGAGTATAAAAAATGAATTGTGGGTGACAAGCGGCACCCTGGTATTTTATAAGCTTTCAAGAGTTCATCTATCAGGTTTTTACAGTTTTCATCTTTCTTGTTGCCCAGAAGTCCTTTCACTACACTTACAAAACACTTCCAAGCTAGCAATTTCTTTCCATTTAATTTTTCTTGAAAACGAAAATCACCTAGAAGCTTCCTTATTTAAAGGCCAACAAATATGCCTTATTTTAGATTTGCATCACTTAATTGAGGAAATATTTCTTTTAGGTACTTGAAATCATTACATTGTTTGTCCATGGCTTTGACAACGTTTTTCATTAATCCAAGCTTGAAATGGAGAGGCGGAAGGAGCACCTTTTTTGGGTTAACAAGGGCAGCATATTTGATGTTTGAAGTACCAGGTTGAAAAGAAGTTATATGAGGCCAATTTTTCTTTCTGTAATGTCCTTTTGTTGCCCTTCTATCTAATAGATACAAAAACAGCAATACTTTGTACCAAAGTACTCCTTACCTTTGGACTCCAAAGTCAGGTACAAATAATTTCAATGATGCCATTATATAAAGGAGAAGCAGCTACTTGAAAGTGAGACGTGCTAGGCTATTTCTGGGAAAAGGTGATTTAATAACTACTTAAAGGAAACGTAAAAAGAGCATTCTCATCAAAGTTACAAAAAACATGTCGACCTGAATTAATGTGTAGTGTTGGTTGGCCACATTTATAGGTCAAACGGGTTTCTGGATTAAATGAAGGCTATGTAGATTTCGGTTACATCTATTTTCACTTCACGGATTTCCATTATCACATATTAACTATTATAAATAATGAATTGGAATAAGATACCTATATTAATTTGAATTTTATACTATCTATAACCATATTTGGATGTGAAATACAGTTGGAGGTAGTTATTTTCTAATATCCCAGAAGTTATAGAGATGAATGCATGTTTTTTTTTTCATATTAGAGTAAACAGGTTTTTGATTTACATATATAAAATCACAGGTGTTTAAATTTCTGGTTGTTAACATTCTTTTCGAAACAAAATTTCCCGTTCGAAAACCTAATAGATTGTATTTTCAATGGGTATTTCAATAAAAGCGGCCGGACCTTGTTTTTAAAGCAAACACAACGATTAAGATAAACCCAACTTATCTATTTTCTTATCTTTATCTCTTTTTACAGACCATGATACTTTTTAAAATTTTCAATCAATCCTACAATATTCTGGATCTATTCCGATTATAGCAGCTTGGATTTTAGCTTCGATTTTTTGATTGATTATTAGATTATTATCCTAGACTTTTCATTTAATGGAACTGCACAAGATGAAGTCTAAATGAGTCAAATCACTTGGTATTTATGACCAATTTATGTCTCTATATGTATCTTCTTGGGTCTCCCGTGGGTTGGCAAGATGAAAATGTGCCTTGCTATAAATTCAATTTTTCTGTAAAAACCGGCATCAACTGCAATACGTGAACACTTATTTTGTTCAGAATGAGCAGGGCGTACGTTATTTGGAGTGCAGGTGCATTGCAGTGACTCGGTGAACTGAACGTGATCTTTCGTAATAAAATTTATCCGTAAGCGTCCTGCGATTATTGTATAGCGTTATACGGTAAATTCTCTAAGTTGATATATCTAGCTTTCAAATATAAACATTAATTAGTTTAACTTACAAACTAAACTCTAGCAAAATATGGTGGTAAACTCTAGTAAAGTAAAAGTATTATGGAAAATCTGCTCCTTCATATTTCATGATGCATAAATGGTTTATTGAAGGTATGTGGCGAAAGAAGTTAAAATCATCGATGAGAAAATGGTAAGCAAAATCGACGATATCGTTTTGGCCAATCTTAGAGTGAACATTAGATATATTGTTGCGAATATAAATTTCTCGAATGAATGCATAGGGAACATCCTACATGAACATTTGGTCATGAGGAAGCTATCAGCGCTATGGGTACCGTGTTTGCTCACTGCAGGCTAAAAACGAAATAGAGTGACCACCTTATGCTGAGACATGTATAAGTGCAATCCAAAGGAGTTTTTGGGGCGATTTGTGGTTTTTGATGAAATTCGGATTCATCACTAAGTACCTGAAATGAAGGAACATTCAAAATAGTAGGTTTTTTTTCGGACCAATATCCCTGCGATCTGAAAAGTCGCAGCCACTGTTTATGTAATTTGCAAAGCGACTATGTGGAAAAAGGAAAGATGATTCCAGGAAAGTATTATGCTCTATTGTTGTTCAAGTTTAAAGAGTTGTTATAAAAACACCTTCATTTGATGGAACAAAATAATGCACTCGTCCATTCATCTGCATATTGCAATACCGAAATTGGTTAAATTGCGCTACGAAATGATGCCTCATCTATTCTATTCTGCGGGCATGCCCCTCCCACTTTTTAATTTTTCCAAATATTACGGAAGTAATGACAATGGAAAAAGGGTGTTTGATTTGATGAAAATAATATGAAAAGTGTTAGCACTCATTTTGATTACAAAAACGTTCATAAGGAGAGATGGATAGTTCCAAATGGAGAGATAAAGCATCAAATTGACCATGTCATCATAGAAAGATAACGTGCAAGTAATGTTACTAATGTGAGAAGTTTCAGGGCAGCTGATAGTGATAGCTCACATATTAGTTATATTAGTTATAACAGAAATGAAATAAGAAAGGTAACCTAGAAGAAAAGATACAAAGAGGAGATGAAGGGAAGATATATGATGTAGCAAAACCAAAGGATAGGACAACAACAATACGTTGGTTCGGCGAAGAATGTAATCAAATTTTAGAGCAAAGACAGATCACTTCTAAGATTACTGACAGAAAGGAGTGAAAACAACAAGGAAATATATGATCGCATACGAAGGGAAGTCAAGACCGTATATAGCATGAAAAAGAAAGAAATTTTAGAATGCGAATTTAAAAAGAAAATAGAATAATCATATTCTAATAAGGAGATAAGAAATTTCTATCAGGAAGGAAAAAAATAAAGGCATAGCACCAGGAGACCTCATTATTTGAAAACTCAAGACGAATGGAAATTGATATAGGAAATGCAGAAGGAAAACTGAAAAGATTTGCTCAATATTTCCCAAATACATTGAATGAGACTGGGGAAAATATGAAATGGAAGATGGGATTGTAGATAATAGCGAAATAATAAATGCAACCACCAAAGAAGAAGTAGAAGTTAAAAATAAAGCAGTTAAAAATAACAAGAGTGCTGGAGAAAACAGCATAACTGCAGAAATATTGAAACATGGTGATGATACATTGGTGGAATGAATATGGGACTTAATGAAGAGAATTTGGGAAGAAGAAAATATGCCAGAGAAATGGAATAAACCGCTGATAATACACCTTCAAAAAATTGAGCTAAGGAGGAGTGTAAGTAATAAGTATTGAGAATTTGCACTGCAAGACGTGGCTCAGGAAGTGATAGATTACCAAGATGATTAAAGATCGACTAGAGAAATACCATCGCGAACTAGTAGGGGAATACCAAGGAGGGTTCAGAAGAGGAAGGAATTTCCAGATATTTATCATGAAACAGGAATGTATTAGCAAGTGTCATAAAAGCGGACCATGCTGAAATAAATAAATAAACCATTAATTTGTGCTTTGTTTTAAAATTTTGTGGGTGAATGTTGTCATCCTCGCTAGAAGAATGAAGTGGTTGGGCTGAAATTGGTCATAAGATTGTCCTTCCAAGACAGTCTATATTTATGTCTTCAATCAATTTTAAATGAGAACATAAAAAAATATCATTATATTATTTTATAGTACTTATTCAATCTCAAAATATTTTAATTACATTGTATTTCAAGTTCTCTATAATCTTTTAAAAAGTTTAAACTTCAGTTTATAACGGGATAGATTGTTTTACCATTCGCCTGGCATACAGTCAGTCTTATCATAATACGTCGAATTCTAAAACAATCGCTCCCAGGTTCATTTTAACCATAATACTAACAAGTGACCGGCATAAATATAAATACGTCTAATATTCTCGGTCAAATTTTAATGTCTCGCATCATATTACAATACGCCTAGTCGTATTAAAAAAAGCCTAGGCGTAATACTCGCATAATAATACATCACGGGACAGGTAGTATAACAGCTTTCACATCTGATCAGACTATTTAACGGTAGTTTGTGTTTAAAGTTGTTAATATTTACCTGATTGAATTTACTATATTGAATTAACAGTCTAAATATAGAAATTTTCTTTGCTAATTTGAAATTATCGTCAAAAATATTTTAATAATATCCGTTTCTTTAACTTAAATTTTATGTTTTTGGCCTTTTGGTAAAGACCACATAATTAATATTTATGAAGGTTAAAATATATGATTGTACTTGTGATATAACAAGAAATACACCGAATAATAACTTTTTCCGGGTAGAGTATGAAAATCTACATTTTAGGTATTTTCGTATTTTGATGTCAAGAATATATAAATTTGTTCTATTTTACTTTAATGCATTTAGCATTTTCAGTTCATTTTCAAGTTTACAACATATTCAAATATCCATTAATACTGTCAAATTATGTTTATTTCTTAATTTTATGTTTAGGTCGAATTCTGATGCAGTAACAGTTTAATTCAACATACAGTTTTCAATTTTCATAGAAGTTTAATTATTTTTGCGTTTCGAAATAAAATAGATTCAAAGCTTCTTATTCGCGGTTCCGTTATTCACGTTTTCACTATTCGTGGATTAAAAACTTGTGAACACTTCTTGCATTCGCGGTAGAAAATTTTTTTATTCGCGGATCCAAAACTCATGATACATATTGTATTTTTAGAATAATAAGTATTTATTTACCAGTTACCTTTTAAAACAAACAATTATCAAAGTCTTATTGCTTGCTTAGTTAACAAACAAGTCTTATTGCCGCTTGGCCGAAAGTTCTTTGACAAATAAGTCTCCGCCGACTTACGCGTCGCCGGGTTTCGCGTAACGCTATGGCTTTTAATAAAAGCCGCCTTCGCCCGATCGGTGCCGAATCTTTTGTTTTATTGCTTCAACTTGTCATTCGTTGCAATAATTTTGAGTGAATAGCATCTGTCTCTTCTGTTTTGTTTGTGATTTTTAATTTCGAGTAAAAGCAAATGAAATTTAGTTCCGAAACGGAAAAAAGTCGTATAGTACGCAAAAATAGAAATGCTTGACCGTGTACGCCTTGACGAGTCGTTTGCATATCACGTTTTTTTTTAACGTCAGTGTATAAACTTTAAGAATACAGAAGACAAAATAAGAAATTCTACAGCTTCAACTTCACTATCAGCAAAAATTGTTGTTGATCCAGCAATTGAAAAATGGAAGCTGCATTAACATTATTGATTGAAGACTGTAACTAGACGAGAGTGTCTCTAAGTGGTGTTATAATCTGTGAGAAAGCTAGGGGTCTTTACGTACATTTTAAAGAATCTGGATGGAGGATTTAAAGCATCGAAAACTTGTTTCAATAAGTTCAAAGTGCGACAATCACTGCATAATTCTGCTGTTCTAATGCATCCGCAGATTGTTTAATTAAGCCACTTATACTTTACAGATAAGTAAATCCTCCTGCTTCAAAAAATCAAAACAAGGACAACCTACCAGTATTTTGGCATTGAAACAAAAAAGCGTGACTTACAAGTATCATTTTCTGTTACTGGTTTTGGGATTATATTGTTCCTAAAGATGAAACTTATTTAAAGAAACACAATTTAGATTTCAAGTCAGTTCTAGTTTTGGACAATGTTTCAGGTCACCCTCGTGAGTTTGAAGCTATTCATCCAAATATAAAGGTGATATTTTTGCCTTCTAACATGCGCGCATTCTTCCACTCCAGCCTATGAACGGGGAAATAATCCATACCTTTAAGCTCTATTAAATTAGACAAACCTTTAAAATCATACTGGACACTATGCAATGTGATCCTGATATGAATAGTATGTAATGCTGAAAAAAAATTGACATATCAAAATGTATTGTTAACATAAAATAATCATTGCAAGAACTGAAGCCATACACATTGAAATCATGCTGGAAAAAAGTGTGGCTCTATCTAACTGTCGGTAATGATGATGAATCCGTGCAAATTTAAACATTTAAACAGATTTAAAGCTGCGAATGGCATAGGACGAGATGGTTTCGAACATATAGAATCAAGTAACATTCAAGAATTGCTTGAATCGCAAGATGAAGATTTGACTGAAACCGACTTGGAGGAAATGCTTAATCCCTATTCTATTGAAGAGGAAACCTCAACGAGCCCACCAAAAGTGACATTAAACTTAAAAAACCTGAGTGAAGGTTTACGCATGGTAAATGAGCGTTGTGAATGTAAATATGGAAGGAAGTCTTGTTTTTAAAAGGCAAATTGTTAATGCCACTGCCGAATATCAATCTGGATTGAAAGACCTTTTAAAAGTGACAAAACAAGAAAAAATTACTAGATTCTTTAAACCATTGCCTAAGCCTAATAATAATTATTGATATTGTTAAAAAACTTCTCATTAAATTGCTTTTTTTTGTATATTTTTTCTTTTTATTTAATAATCTTGGAACACATCTCCTATAATCCCACACTACTTTTTACTATCATGAAAAAAGCGAATTTCGTATGTAGATTAAACTCTATATTTTGTCTGGAAAAACCATTGTGCGAACCGAAGAAAAGTTGAAAAAGTATTATGGGGACTCTGCTGCCATTAAATCAAATTGGTCAATTATAGAGTGAAGATTAGAGATATTACTGAAATGATAAACATCTAGAACGAATGCGTACGGAATATTTTAAACCAACATTTGGGTGCGATAAAGCGATAAAACTACTGAGATAGGTGTCGCGTTTAGTCACTTTGGATCACAAAGGGAATCGAGTTACCATTTCACAGTAGTGTTTAGATATGTATGGTATAAGTGCAATCCGAAGGAGATTCTGCAACGAATCGTGACTGCTGTCCTAAAAAAGCCCTCATTGCACCATTGACTCCCCACCTATTCACCCGCCATTACAACATCGAATCTGGCCAATTGCTCTAACCCATCCTTCCTATTCTCCGGACCTGGCCTCATCCAATTTATTTCTCTTTCATTTTGCAAATTTGAAATGAATGGTTGGAAAGAAATTTACATTAAATGAAGAGATTATCGCTGACAAGAGAGGGTGATTTTCGAATCAGAGGACTATTTCCGAATCATTGCGGAAATAGAGTTCGAGAGATGGTACTGTTTGAGACATAAAAAGTTACAGAATCATTAGGTCAAGTGTATCGAGATAACAGGAGACTATGTTGAATAATAAATCGATTTTAATAAATGGAATAATCGATTTTCGATTAAATACATTTATTTTCGATTAAAAAAACAATATTTCATTTAAAAAGTATCTGATTTTTCAATCTACCCTCGTAGTATTATTATTTTAACGTATTATTTTAGCTACTTTTGTATGGGTTGTGGATGTGACTTGTGGTGACGATGGGTGAGTTTGAAGAAAAAGCATTTTCAAATATTTTAACGATTAAAAATTCCAAATAGAATTGAACATATTGAAATACTCTTTAGCTTGTGCCAATTGATTTTTAAATAAAAAAATTCAGTACAATAATGTTACCATCCATATATCCTTGTTTATTTGCATCTGATAAAACACCGTGTAATATTTCTCAGCTCAACTGAAGTATCCTATGTGAGGGCATTCTGAATCGATAGACGCATTGAAAAACAATTCTCAGCGAGTTTTAATCATTAATTAATATCGACTTTGAAACGTTATTGAAAAAACCGTTGACTCGATGGAGATTATTTGCGAGGGAATTATGACAATTTACTTCACTTTAATTACACAATTATTTGTGAAGTATTATATATATATGGTTCACTTTCGTTTGTTCCTTCGTCCATGTGCAGGGCTTTCGGCCTCGTCTTGTAATACCAAGCATACATGCTACTCGAAGTTTTTGAATTGATTGCGATGTGAGTGTCTAGGTTTCACTTTCGTATGTCATGACGACCAGGACGCACTGATCGAAGACTTCTTTTCAGAGACAAAGTCTCTTTTTGCTCTTTTTGCCACATGTAATACGTCGTTCCACCTCCTGGGCGGTATCCTCCTCCATTAAAATCCTCTGCCCAAGATATATAAACTGGTTTACCATCTCCAAATTCCTTCCTAAAACTGAAATTCTTCTGTCCTCAGCAAATTTATTGAATATATGAATATTTTTCTAACTCTTTTTTTAAGTCAAATGGTTCGCCAGCCCTTTGCAGCTCTTGTCTGCGTCTTTACAGTTCCTATGGGTCTCGTGAAAGGAGAACGATATCATCTGCAAATCTAATTAATTAATTATTTAAGTTTGCATCATTGATTTTTACACCATCCTGTTCCCAATCCAGATTACGAAAATTTCTTCAAGGCAGGCCGAGAAAAGAATAGGCGATATTGCGTCAACCTGCCATACACTTCACTCTACATGAATTCCAACTACAAGATCATCAAGGTGAATTGTCGCTGTAGCTCCATAAAATATCGATCCTAATAGGTTTACTTATGTCTATCGCCTGACTAAGCAATGCAAAAGGCGATTATCATGGAGAAATGAATCAAGATAACTTTCTGTTTTGGTTTGAAAACCAGCTGTTAAAAATCTTTAGCCATCAGTTATTGTCATGGATAGTCTACCATATTACAGTACACTAATAAATAAATCTCTAACTAGTGCATGGGCAAAACCAAAAACTGTAGAATAGCTGACGAAACATAATTGGACTGCTGCAAATCGTTATTCTTTTTAGGAACATGTTTTATGTTCTTTTTAGGAACAAGCTTAAAAAAGAATATGTGGTAAATCATATGGCTGAATCACATGAGTATCGCCACAAAGTGTTGTGTCTTCCCCCTTATCATTATTGCATATTCAGTCCTTCAGAATTGCTTGGGGGGGGGGGGGGGGGGGGAGATTATTAGAATCGTCATATAGGTCGAGATGGTAGAACGATTGATAACTGTTTGGATATGTGGAAAGAAGCTTTATCAACAGTTACACCACAGATCTGGATGAACAGTATTAGGCATACCGAAGAAGAGATTGAAAGATGGTCGAATCGCTAAAAAGTATTTGATAGACTAGAAGTTAATCACCTTATAATTTACTTGAACAGCGATTCAGATGCTGAAAGTTTATTTAGTGGTAGTGAATAATTAAACTTTGTGTGAACTAAATAAAAAGCCGCTATGTTCACAAGCGGAAGTTTCGAAACAGATTTTTGTTTAAAACTTTTAAATAATTTTTTTTTATTACAGTCTATTACAGTTTTATTACAGATTTACAGTCTTATTGATCATATAAAAACCAAAGCCTGGGCATTTTGGTGTTGATGTGGCAATATTGTAACGTGAGTGTGTCATAGATTTTGCAGACGTACAACTATTATTTCCCTGAATGAGCTGTGTATATATATTTATTATTCACGAATGGGCCCTGGTGGACCACGCGAAGTACAATTAGAGGCGTTTGTTGTTAGCCTCCCTTTGCGCCCATACTAATTTCATTCTTTCATTCTCTAATTTCATTTTTATTCTTATATATATATATATATATATATATATATATATATATATATATATATATATATACATATATATATATATATATATATATATATATATATATATATATATATATATATATATACATATATATATATATATATATATATATATATATATATATATATATATATATATATATATATATATATATATATATATATATATATCGATGCAAACCCTACCCGGAACTTCATAGCGTTATAAAAAGTATCCTATGTCCTATTCCACGATATAATCGACTTCTATGCCAAATTTCATATATATATATATATATATATATATATATATATATATATATATATATATATATATATATATATATATATATATACATATGTATGATAAAGTGACTTTAAATTGAAAGGTTTTTATAATTCTTGAATAAAACACAGAATTTGCGTTGATTTCAATATACCTTTTATTAATAACATAGGTCGACATGACTTTTGTAACATTGATGAGAATGCACTTTTTGCGTTTCATTTAGGTAGTTATTAAAACACTTTTTGTCAGCATGTCCCATGTACTTGCCTAAGTACCTGCTTCTCTGTTATATCATGGAATTATTGAAATTATTTGTACCTGACTTTGGACTGGACAATGTAAGAGTTACCACAAGTAGATGACCGTAGATGGGGTATTTCCACAGTATTCTACGAACCTTTAAGGGCAATTGTACTGTTGTCTATAGTTTAGTTTGTTTCTGTCTTGTTTACAGTACAGTCAAGTGTTAAATCGATTTTATATAAAATGGCAAGTTCAGCCTTCAATTTTGCAAAAATTCGGATGATTTATTTTAAACTCACAAGCTAAATCTATATCCGAGGAATTTTATATTTTATATTTTAAGTACCAAATTGGAGACCAAGATAAAAGTTGGGCTCCTCATGTTTGTTGTGAGACTTGTCACGTAAATTTAGTGCAGTGGATGCATCACAAGAATAATTCTATGCCGTTTGTTGTTCCTGTGGAGTGGAGATAACCTACTGACCATAATTGCTAATTTTATATTAATTTAAAAGAAGCAAATGGACAAAATTCAGTATCTAAATTTGCCTTCTGCACTTAGGCCAGTTCCTCATAACCAGGAACTACCGGTACCGATTGCACCTTTAAATCTGGACAACATGTTTTCCAGTCATTCTCATTATTCTTCAGTATCTGATCCACAACTTCCTGAGAACAGCATTTGTGACCCAATATTTTTAACAACTACCAGTGAACCTCACTTAATAATCCAGAATGAATTAAATGATTTGATACGTGACCTGGGATTGTCAAAACAAAAATCGGAGAGTGCTGACAGCGTCTTTCTTGGATCCAGACTTCAACAGTGGAACCTGTTAGATGGAAATGAATGTAACATTTTCCGAGTGGAGTATTTTCATAGATTGGCCGTCTAAAAGCAGTCTTGCTTTATAATGGAAACAAAAACCCGTTTATTCCTTTAGCCCATTCGGTGACAATGAAGCAAACCTATGACAACTTATAGTATTTTTTGTGAAAAATCATTTTGATGTTGTCTGATCCAAATGACAAATGTACGACGTTTTGAATGATCCAGTGACTTTCACATGGAGATTGCGCAAACCGTAAATATCACGTAATTTTCTAACAACATTTTTCACAGAACGCCCATTTTCATAAAATAATTCAACAATTTGAAAGGGTATTGTGTACGACTGCATATTTATAAATGTCATACAGTATACTTCTGAAATGGGACTAGACCTAGGCAGATTTACAACGCCATCTCTGTTTTATTGAAAAACTAAATAAAACCGCTCAATTTGAAAGACCTGTTTTATTTAAATTTATTATAAATGGTAATTAAAATCTAATTAGCATTAATACCTAATAGGCCTCCCTCAAATCGTTAAACCTATATTTGCTCTGTGTCACAAATTTCCAGTCCGCCGATTAATTTTCAAGTCATCCATCCATCTTATCTGGACTCGATCTCCAGGTTTTTTTTTCATACCATCGACACTACCATATTAAATTATTCCATCTGTTGGTTTTTAGTCTTATATTGTGGCCAGCGAGACTCCTTTTAATTTGAGCCCTGATTCTCTCAAATCTGTAACTTTCATTTTACTTAGGATGTAGTTAATTGGTTTTTGGTCTAACAATTTTACATCATAACTAATTAATATTTGTGTTTTTTCTATTTTATTCATTTGAGTGTTTTTAAGTGTCCATTGATCTAATACTTTGGTCTTCAAATATTGGAACACCTTGTTGTTTTTAGCAACCAGACCAGCGAAAGCTGGTCTGTTTCCAATTATTTCCGATGTTTGATTATTTCTAGTTGTATTGTTTGTACTTGCTGAACAAAATAGACCTCTTTACTGTTTCTAAATTGCCTTATTAAGAGACATATTTGTAGCGGCTGTGTTACTAATTTGTATCTTCATTTTGCTGATGTGTATAGAGAGACCTACTTTTTCAACAGCTTTCCACTATTGTTCTGCATCTGTTGGTGTTCTTCAAAGATGTTTGAGACAAGTACGATATCATCAGCATATCTCAGGTGACCAAGTTTCTTTGTGCTTACGTTTATTCCATTGTCGGTTCAGTCTGTACACAAATATCTTTTTTTTTTGCGAAAGTGAAGAGCTTAGATATATATGAACGCCCTGTCGAACACCCATTTTGATGGGTGTTGATATTTTGAGTAATTTTAATTGTATTATTATTCTTAATGATAATTCAAATTTGGAGTGACATCACTATCCGGGTTCAAGGCAAATGAAAATATATTTAATATTTGGTTCAAAGGCATAATAGAAAGACTGCAGGTCAGTTTCAATGTATTTGTATGCTTTATGGGATTTCTTACGGTGGCAGTCTCGCCAGTTGATACCAAACTAACTATTAAAAGTTAAATTTTTCGGTTGGGTTAATTTGGGATAGCTATGTCTAGTCTTTGAATAATTTCTATTTTCACGAATTTTTTAAAATAACAACAATACGACTCCATTGAAACAATTTACAATTTTTGAGTTCTGACAATATATTGTTCTTCAATTTTTGATTATTCAATATATTTACAAATACTAATATGCAACTCAATGTTCAATTCAATGCATTAGTACTAAGGTTCGGGATTAAAAGATAGGACACCCCATGCTTTTGCGAATCTTTACTAGGCGTGGCGGTTAATAATTCTTAATTTTTTAAGAGATGGCGCTGGAAACAAGGGGCTGCTCTAATGTCATTTTGTTGCTACGACTCCCTCTTAAAAATACTATTGATGTTTAAACGATTTTGAGTTAACGTCATATTTTTTTCGTGTGGTAAACATGTCGAGCCAAATAAACAGCATTTGCAACACGTACTGCTTTTGTTGTTTAATCAAATGAAATCACTTGAATTCAATGAAGTAAAAGTCATCGTATACTTGTGGAAACTTTGGGTCACAATGTCTCAAAAGGTGTGTAACACGCTTATGGGCGTTGGTTTAGACAATTCAAAAGTAGTGATTTTGACTTGAAAGACTAAGAACGCCCAGGTCAACCGAAAACATTTGAATATGCCGAATTTCAAGCATTGTTGGAAGAAGAAGAAGAAGAAGAAGAAGAAGAAGAAGAAGAAGAAGAAATGGTAAAGAGGTTAACTGATGGCCGCGGAACCATTTATGATCATCTGCATGCTTTTTTTGCTTTCTCGGAATGAAAGAAATATTTTTTTGTATCAGATCGTGACTGCAGACGAAAAATGGATTTATTTGGAAAATCCAAAACGCAAAAAATCATGGGTTGACACAGGACAACCATCAATATCGATCACAAGACCGAATCGCTTTGGAAATAACACAATGCTCTGCACTTCGTGGGATCAGAGGAGTGTCGTGTACTCTGAGCTTATGAAACTAAGTGAAACGGTTAATATCGTTTGACACCGATAACAAATGATAAATTTGAACCATGCATTGATCGAAAAGCGATCAGAATGGGCTACATGATACGGAAAAGTGATTTGCAGTACGATAACGCCTCATCATACACTTCAAAAACCGTTAGAGGCACCATTTCTGTACTTGACTGGGAACTCTTGCCCTACCTGCCATACTCACTAGACTTAGTCCCTTCCGAGTATCACTTGTTTTGACTTTCCATCAAACACTTTAACAAACAATGTGGAAATGATAAATGAGTAGTGGTAGCGTCATGGTTTGGGCAGGCATCTTCTATTATAAAAGACTGACATCATTTTCATATATGGCCAAATGAACATTCAATATTACTTAAATATCATTCATATATAACTAGGGAAATATTTGGAATCAAGGTTAAACAGTAATTTTAAATTTCAGCAAAACAGTGCTCCATTGTATATGGCTCAGGTTGTCCGAGAATATTTTTAACGCGAGAATATTCACTTTTTAGAATGACCAGCAAAATCTTTAGATCTAAACATTATTGAAAATTTGCGGGCACAGTTAGCCAGAGAAGTGTACAAGGTACAACTATAAGCGCAATTTCAAACTCAAGAGGAATTAAAAAAGTAATTGAGGAATAATGGGAAAGACTTCTTTAAAACAACACCAAGCGTCTTTAGGAAACTCCTCCCATTCAAATGATTGCAGTTGTAGAGAAAGGAGGGTGGCTTATAGGTTATTAATTTGTAATTATAAATCTTTTCAATTAAGATATTTTGGAAAAATCAAAACTGTCGTATCTTTTTGGCCCACTTTAAAATCATTATCTGTAAACATTTCATCATCGATATCAATTCATTTGAGATAAGTACATTTTTCGGCAAGTCAATCAAGTTGCTAAATACAAGAAGGCATGAATAAAGCGAACAAAGATTAAAAAAATCGGAATAATAGGGATATCCTATCTTATATTTATATATCTTTTTATAAGAGTTAAAATTAATAATTTGTAACATAACGAGATAATTTTATTTCATTAAGTGTATATAAGTAGATTTAATTCTCTCGACATATCTCTGCTTCTGACAATGAAATACGTGAGACCAGTATTTATTATTTAAGCTACTCACTTTTCAGGGTTTACGCTGGATGAATAATAAAATTACTCTCTAGCTCTGACAAAATATCTTTGTTTCTGTATAATGATGAAGCAAGCATGAAACGATGGAATATTTTTAATAATTATATAAAATAGTATATATCATAGGTTATGTACGAGAGATGCTATTTATGTATCCGAAATAATAAATAACAAGAATATTTATCATTGAGAATGGTTTTATTACTTACTTTTCAAAATATACTTACACTTTTACATACGTTTGAACCAATTTTCATAGAACTTTTTCCATTCCAAGTATATCCAAAACAGGCATTTAACATATCAACCGTTTTTTTCTGGCGCCGAAAATCGTTGACAACGTAGTTCATTCTTTATGGACGAGAACAAAAATAAATCATTGGGTGCCAAATCAGGACTGAACGTCGGACGACACATCAATTCGATTTTTTGACCGGTTAAATATTGAGTTGTTCGGTCCGATGTGTTCTTATTTTTTCAAAGACTCCTGGCAAACAAATGGTTGTGTACGATTCAGATTTGACACGATTCTCTAGTGGCACTGTTGCCACGTGCCCATTTATCCAAAAAAGAACCGGCAATCATTTGCTTCGAAGTGCTTCTTGCGCGAACAACTTGTGTTCGGTTTGGCTCTCTTTGAAAGACCCTTACAATCTACTGCTGTTTACTTTCGGGCTAATACGCGTATCCAAGATTCGTCACCTGTGCAGATGTTCTACATGGTTTTTGACGCACCACGATTATATTTTTGAGTATTTCTTTACACCAATCCAATGCTCACAAATCTTTTTCACGGCTTAATGTTCATGTAATCTTGTGTATGCTTGTCATACTAATGCCCAGGGAAGCCTCAATCTTACGGTATATCACATTGACTATATTGCTTTGTTAGTTCGTGCACAGTATCGATCTTTTCTGGCACAATAACTGAATTTGGATGACTTTCTTTAAATTCGTTCGTGAGAAAACGACCGCTACGATTGAATTCACTGAACCAGTGATATATAGTGCTTTTAGATGGTGCTTCATCGCCAAAAGTCGAAGTGAGTTGATCGATGCACTGTTATTGAGATAATCCACGTCGAAAGTCGTAATACATCATCGTACGAAAATGTTCACGAGTTGACGATTTTTTAACTGAGATGAAATTTTCAAGTTACTAAACAACACAAATAGCGTCTGTATGACAAAACGTTCTGAGTAGGTATACAGTCCTCAATATCAAATTTTACGATGTATATGTCAGATGGTGCCTAGCAACACCATATTTTCAATTCCGGATATATAAATAACAACCCTTGTATAATGGCAATATATTTCTAAATGTTTTGTAATGCATGCATCAAATTTTGTATGGCCTGTTACTTTAACTATACACCTAATATTTTCGTTGCTTCTCAGCTGGGAATGTTGCATAAATTAATAGTGAATCATACGTTTTATATAACTAATAGAGAGGCGATTTCTATAGCTTAAGAATACAAACCTGACGAGAGAGTTTATATTCGAATAATGGAAAATAAACAGTACATTATTTTTTATTTGATTATCTAAGTTTTGACATTGAATATGTACATTTGATCAACAGATTATATTACACAGCTATATCATAATTGTTAAAGCAAAAACAAACATTAACAGCAGATTTCAAATAATGACTGATACTTAAAAGTTATACCTGGGATGGTCATGGATGGAACATGTCGAGTTTCGAGCCAAATAAAGAGCATTTGCGGCACGTACTGCTTCTGTAGTTTAGTCAAAAGAAAATAATCGAATTCAATCGAGTGAAAGCCATTGTGTACCTGTGGAAATTTGGGGTGACAATGTCCCAACGCAAGACGCTTGTGGGCGTTGGTTTAGACGATGATTAAGATGATTAAAAAGTAGTGATTTTGACTTGAAAGAGAAAGACTGCCCAGGTCAAACGAAAAAAAATGAAGATGCTGAATTGCTAGCATTGTTGGAAGAAAACGATATGCAAATTCAACAACAAATGGTAAATAGGTCAAAAGTTGGCCGCCGAATCATTTGTGATCGTCTGCATGATATGGAAAATATCTAGAAGGCAGGAAAATGGGTAGCACATCCGCTGTTCTACAGACAGATGGAAAAGTGAAGCTGGACTGTGAAACTCAGCTGGGAATGTTGCATAAATTAATAATGAATCATACATTTTATATAACTAATAGAGAGGCGATTTCTATAGCCTAAGAATACAAACCGGACGAGAGAGTTTATATTCGAATAATGGAAAATAAACACCACATTATTTGATTATCTAAGTTTTGACATTGAATATGTACATTTTATCAACTGATAATATGTCACAACTATTTAATAATTATTAAAGCACAAATAAACATTAACAGCAGATTTCAAATAAAAAAACAAATGACTGATATACAAAAGTTCTACGTGGCATCTTAGGATTTTCCAATTTGTGCTGGTAAATCTCAGATTTGTTTATTTGCGTACGCGCTTGACTCAATTAATAACAGCTGGTCATTAGTATACACGTGTTTCTGTTGTGAATTGTACATTTCAGTATAATTTCCAGCAACACTCGGGTCAAAATCCTTGAACTAGATAGATCTAAAACATACACCAGAATTCTATTGACTATTATAATTGATATTCAAGATGAAGAGTTTTATCGTTTTAGAACATATGTAGGAATTCTTGCACAGTTAGATAGTAGTAACCAATTTACTATTTGCAAGGAAAGTTTATCACTTCCTCGAATATTCCTGCCAATGCTAAATAAGTGCATGAGGAGAAGTGCGAAAAATGTCTTCATCTGGTGGACAAGGGTAATAAAAATGAACTGTGCTCGAAAATGTTCCACCAGGAGATGTTTATGTAGATCATCGGGCAAACTATGCAGTTCAATGTACTAACATATTTATCATGTAGTAACAAATAAGCTTTTCTAAATTTACTATATACATAAGAGTTGGATTCTTAATACCTTTACTTGAATCGTATGTAGAATATAATACATAATGTGTTATAAAATATACTTTTGTAGTTTTCTTTTTTCAGTTTTCATAGCATTAATATAACCGTCAACGTCAACTAGAACCTTTTTACAGATATAAACTTGCTTTGCCAATATGAACTGAATAATCCTAAGATTAATCATTCCGACATGGTAAAAGTACGAAATTATAAGAATGATAGATTTTTTTTGTAGTTGATACAACTAAGAGTAGTTGGTACTACTTACATCTGATTGGTAAATTCTAGGTTTAACGCGTCAATCCTGGGATTAATCAATTTTCGAGCTTTTATTGTAACATACACATACATATAGTGGTGCGATTCCATTTTTTATTCACAATATTACTAATGTAATATAAAGGATGTTCTGCTCATCGATTGTAGTTTTCTATTATGTTAATCAATGATATTATTCAAAAATTTGGTTACCAATCTATTTAACTACTTAAGCGCAGATAATGATTAATTGTCGTTATGTCATTAGTATATAATAATTCATCTTAAGTGTTATATTGAAATCTCAAAGGCAATAATTGTGAACTATTTGTAATTTTTTTGGTTTCGTTTGATTAATTGACACGTATTTACTTTTCAGTAGTTAAGTTAAATTAATTTTGATTAGAAACAACATTTTCAGGATAATGAAAAAGTACTTCAACTGATTTTTTATTTATGTAGAAATTTGAGCTTTGCATATATTTCAGATGGATTTTTTTCATTTTTTATAATTACATAATACTATCATTGTGTGCACAAATGTTATAAAATTAATTCTATTAATAAAACTTATTATGAGTACAACAAGAATTATTCTTTGGTTTTTTTTTGTCCAGTAAAAATATATATCATCATTTTTAACCTTTGAACGAAATAAAAAACATTTTTTTAGTACAACTAAAAAAGTCTTCGATAATTACATAAAATACATATTAACTAAATGTATAAGTAACATGTACAAGAACGAAACTCATTATTACTTATTATTTTTTTAATACAGCATAATCATATTACTGTTGGTTAGAAAAGTGTGAAATCTAAAGAGAAAGTTTTTATAAGAACTAAATAAACATTTTTTAACATGTCTGTTAAAGTAAGTCTAACAGATTTTATAACTTGAAAATAAGAATTTTAATAGTAGTAGTGGATGAAAAATAGATAAGATTCGTTGTATCTGTATTTTATATTATGATATGATACTAGATGTCATAAACGAATTAAAATATTATAACTTGGTATTCTTTTAATTTTCCAAGACATTATTTTATTTTTTCTTTGTACTAAATATTATTTTAATATCATTGACTCTAAATATTAATTATAAAACTTACCCTATTCGTATTGCTCATTATTAATTTTAATTATTAGAATCGTCTATAGCAAAATAAATTTTTGACATTTTGCTTCTCTCGTAAATCGTTTTGAGGCATTGTGGCCCTACTTACACTCTGTCCGAAACTATAATTTAATACTAGTCTTTATTTTCTACCTTTTTCACAATTTCCTGGATTGGATTGCAGATTGGCGAGTGTCGAAAGTTGATGAACGTATCTCTATTAGGGGATCGTTTTTCATATCCTTTATAGTCGACTCTCTGAATGTCACCATCCTGTCAAATAACGTGGCAAAAAAAAGGCATGTATGTCGTTCGGTTATTGAGAGAAATTATTTGTGTTCGTCTATATTTAGTTCATTTAAGATTGAGACATACATTCTGCATGCTTTCCAAGGAATTTATAGCATGCGTTTTAAATGCTGTACCTGTACTCCTAATGGTTGAACTTGTACTCCAAATGGTTGGACATCAGGTGTAAATTTTCTTGAGTTGGATGCATTTCTTCGTGGAACAAGTCCGCCCAACAGCTGATAAAAAGTCATACTATTGCTGGACTATCACGAGAGCTACAAATACTATCCTGCCCTTAAGCATGCAAGGAAGAACCATGTAATAATAGTGTCTTTGGCACCGCATATTACTCACAAGATGTAACCAACAGATGTCGCCGTGTATGGCCCACTGAAAACGCACTTCGAAAGAAAGGTCAACATTTTCTAAAAAACTTAGCTCGGACGCATTATTAATCAGTACGATGATGAGCTGGAGTCCAATGATCCGATGATCCATACCATGATGAGCCGGAAATCCATAGCAATACTCGTGGTGATTGTTTAGAACCTGGATGTTCAAAAGCATGTAATGATCAACCAGCTAGATCGGCTAGGAATGCCACATTCTCAAACAAACATTCTTCGAATCCTGCTAAAAATATGCCTCCACTAAAACGGAATGATGAACCTGTCAGGTAAAGTCTTAGCTGCAAGCCAATCTTCTGGTCAACCAAATTTAACTCTAAATATCAGTCAAGACTCCAATGCACTGATCTTCAATTCAGAAAATTCTTTAGAAGAGATTATTCCATTATTAGATGGAGCTGTCCCTAGTCCTTCTCGGCCTCAAATTTTTGCTGCTCTTGAAATATGTGAAGCCCACAAAGATCCTCTCACCACAATATGATCAGTCCTGATCTACGCCGGTTCGCCTAAACCTGAATGTTCAAAGACTCGCTATGGCCGTTCGGAATTAAGATCTATATCCTAACCAGTTAAACCGACAACAACACGTAAACAAAAACTACAAAAATCCTGAAATACTAACTAATACACCTATTAAGGAAGAACAGAAGCAAACATTTGAAAAAGCGGAAGTTAAGAATGTTATGAAGAAGCTCGATAACGATTCCACTAACGTTCCTAAGAAGACTGCTAAAGAAAATAAAACGACCGCCAAAGAAGCCTTTTATAAGAAGACCCAAGATTTAGCTAGAAAATATAATGCTCAGAAGAAAATCGAGAAATTCAAAGATATATTATCCTTTTTCTCTGGTGAAATATATATTGAAGAACCTGGAAATTCAATCGAAGATAGATTGCATACGATGTAATGTATGTCATCAATGGTATCATATAGAGTGTTTGCATTTGAAGGCAATGATGATTGCAGTTGTGCTAATGGTATTGAATTGATTTTTGACCTAAAATGTTGATTTTGTATGTTTTTTTTTTTGAAATGTTACATAATATTTTGTTAGTAATTTTATTAGTAACTGTTTTCAAAGATTTCTTTGTTGTTATACACTTTGTCCTTATGCCGTATCCACTTTACCCATTTATAACAACTAATTAAAGTAGAATTAAACAAAATTAATAACGCATTTCCAAAATTGTTTAAATAAAGACTAATCTCAGATAATTGTTTTAATTTTCCCTATTATACATTATCGGTGATAATTACGGAAAGTTTAAGGTGTTAACTTTGCGTAGACCTCCCGGATGTATCATGGTAAATATAATAGTCTCTATATATACACAATTATAGTTTCTATTTGATAGAAATTCATCACAAATGTTTAATAAAAGACTTTTTCCACATTTCCAGTTTGTTGTATTAATGGTTAATGTGATTCGCTAACACTGCAGCTTCGTAAGAAATAAATATTTGCGTAGGATTTCCGAAAAATATATATTTTATTATGTCAACGTTTTATATTAATAACCCACTTCGATATTAAAAATATATAATTCGACGAAATTACAGTGTTGGCTAAACGCATCAAACAAAAAGCGATACAAAAAATTGGGATAATTAATTATTAGTAGCCTTAATATTTTATGTATTAGCCTGTAAAATGATCGTAAATTACATTACAATTACAGATTGAATTAATTAAAATCATTTTGTGTTGCGGTCTGGGTAATGGTGACATAATTAATGTCTTAAATGCTCATTAAGGTGCTAAAGAGGATTCTAAAATTCTTAAAGCAGTTTAAATTCTCTCACTACCACCTAAATTGGATGTATTTGTCAGCAGCTTTTCTAATTATAATTAGTTGTCCAGAAAGTTCGTAAGGAATTTTAAATAGTTGATATTTTAACTGTTTCAAACAAAAAACTGTTCTGGATTAGTAATGTCTATTTATATACTATTAATTTCTGTGGAATTTTCAAAAGTTGCGTTCGGGTTTGTATGTTTTGATTTGCGTTCAGTTAGTCAAGTTGATTCAAATTGAAAATATCGGCCGATAACTTGCATTTATGCAACAATATTCTTTTTTATTTCAAAAAGGGCAAGAATGTTGTTTAAACAAAAACAAGATGTGTCACCGTTTACTGAAAGGTTCTGTTGGGGAGGTTACGTTGTAAAAGTGGAAGGCCTACATAGCTGTGGTCGTTCTTGCTGCTAAGAACATAATAGTCGAAGATCCACGCACCACGATCTGTGAGCTTGCGGATAGGTTAAAATTGGCAAATCTACCCATTTTGAGAATCTGATAAAACAGGTACTTCTGCCGATACGTTGGGTTTCTCATGAATTTAGTAAGTGACATCTGCTGGGCTGAATCTCCTCGTGTGACTTTTTGTAGAAAAAAATCTAAGGCTCAATTTCTGAAGCGAATGGTAACTATTGATGGATTGTGTACAATAACGTGTAATAAAAAAAAATACGGAGTTGTCAGGATTAATGGTTTTAAGTATAGAGAAAGACGGTCTTCATCCGATAAAAATTATACTTTATATAAAGGAGCAATTTTATTGCAATGGTGCATTTGCATCTGGTGGAAGTGGAAGGAACTCATACACTTTGAGTTTCTCCCACGCAACCAAATCATCAATACCAATCTCTATTTTTGACAATTAGATCGTTTAAGATAGCAACTGATGAAAAACGTCCAGAATTAGCAAAACATGAAAGGCGACGTATTTTATCATGACAATGCAGGATCAGACATTTCAATCAGAATCCAGCAAAAATTGTCGAGCTTCAATTGGGATGTTTTGCCACATCCATCTTACTCACCGGATACCCATCCTTGGACTAGCGTCTATTCATCTCCCTTAAAAATTGTTTCAATGGGAAAAACAATCTGTTGATATATTTTCACAATAAGGAGGGTAATTTTTGGCAAAAAGGCATTATGGACTAACTACTACGTTGGCAAAAAATTGCAAATAATGGTAATTACATAACAGACTAAATAAATATCTACATAAATTATTTGCATTTCTCTTTTTCTTAAAAAAACAATAATTTAAGCAATAATATTTTAAACATTTGGGATACTGTAATATTCCAATAATTATAGTATATTAATTACTTTTTTTTCCTTCACGGGTTGAATTTGACAATGCCGGGTTTCTAACACACATTCAAGTAGACTGAAGGAATCACCTCACGATTCTCGTTGTTTCCAAGATAACTGGTTTCGTATTTCTGTTTTTTTCCCGCAAAGGCTTTCCCAATGTTTTCATCTAGTGGTGTTATAAATGGAAAAATGGGACAATTTTACCCATTTCATCATGTAGTTTAAGATATTATCTTGGTGCCATAATAGTACATCCCGCTGCGATATGTTGGACGCTCTCTACTGTGGACTTAAATCATCTACACCTTGTTCTTTTAGAATATGCTTAGAGGTAAGAGTTTGGTTGTATTCTATTTAAGCTTCTTTTCATCTTGTTAGTTTTATATCTGCCGTGTAGTGTTTTGCCAGCCCATTCAGTTTCTAACTCTGTTAAGGGTTTAGGTGGTGTTTCTTACTCATTGGCCAGTTCGAGAGGTGAGAAGTTACTAGCTATGCGTTTTAATGGGCGATGAATCGGTAAATTCGTGTTATAGAAATGGCTTCTTAATTTTTGGACATGCATATTATGAGCTATTTCTACATTCACTGGACCCTTCCACCCCTTGTTCTCGGTATATACAGTCTGCTGATTTCTGCTTTCGGGTGGTGGTATCGATATTTTGTTAGCATCGTTCGAATTTTAATATCTGTTCGTCTTAAATTTGTTTTTGTTCATTTAAGGATCCCGAATTAATAGGTCACGCTTGGCATGGCTAACTAATTCAGAACGGTGAAGAGGTTTCTAGATGCTAGTTTAGTGGCCAAAATTAATCTTATACTCCTGTATAGTTCATCCAACATTATCTTCTTAGTCGATTTTTGTTCAATACCTATTGATTGACGGAAGACGAGATAGTTACAGCCTTCTGGTAATGCTGTTTCTATGCTTATGCCATCCATTAATAATATGTTTTGACTTAAAAATCGCGCCTTATTTTTATTTCATCGGTAGAATTCTTCCACAATATATTCGAAATAATTTTTAACCGACCCATTTTATTTGGTATATTTGTAGCACTTTTCGAAGCCATGGATGGAGCACTGAGTCGAACGCTTTCTTGTAATAATCCCAAGCCAATGAGATATTTCGTTTTCTTTTTCTCGCCTGTTCACAAATGAAACTATCAATGACTAACATTTCGTTAGTTCTTCTAGTTCCTTTTTTACAAACTTTTTGTTCATTAGCTAGTACTCGGTTAGTATTGATATGTGTGGTCATTTGTTGTGCGAGAATCGCAGTAAAGAATTTGTATATTCTAGGTAGGCAGCTTATAGGACGATATTCACTCGGTTGGGACGCTGGTTTATTTTTAGGTATCATAGTCGTGACGCCTTTCGTAAAATAATCCTGGAATTGAACGGGTTTCTCCAGAGCCTGCTATAATTGTTTTGCTAAAATGTTATGAGCAGTTGTGACATTTTTCCACCAGTAATTATGGATTCTATCTATTCTGGGTTCTTTCCAGTTTCCCATACATGTAATCGTAGTAGAGTTTTCTGTGATTTCAATTGGTGGCATATCCGGTAGTAGAATGTTCATTTTCATATCCCGAATACATAGATATGTTTCACAAAGCCTCTTTTCGTTTGCCCATATATCCGGCCAAAACTCAGTCATTACTTCTATCTGAGGGGGATTGTTAGTTGTTACCGTAACTTTTTGTTGTAATGAACGGTAGAATAGTTTTTGATCCCTACTAAATTGTTTGTTTTGTTTATATCTTTTAGTTCTTTCGTTTTACCTTGGCAGTCTATTCCCTAATGCTCTAATTTTTTTGTTTCAGACTTCTCTTGTAGGATCACCAAGTTCTGTTTTAAATCACATCTATCTAAATCCAACTTCCGCCGTTGAGCTATTATTCTCACGGCCTTCTTCACTTTCTCGGATGAAGTATTATTATCAGATTATTGATGGCTATTTTTTTTCTATGTACTATACTAAATTTAAAAAATATGTAATGTATAAATAAATCTAAAATTGTATAAAGCGAAACAACATTTCGACAAAGGTTCCCTTGAACTAGCAATTGATAGTTTCCTTAGTAGGCTTAATTAACTTAGCGTTAATTTCATGTAACGCACAACGTATTTTTTTTTAATGAATAAACGAACGAAAGCCTTCATCACATGTTAATAATGTTTGATTATATATGACAAAATGTAAGTAGTGGTATAATTAAGAATAAATAAAATGTTTTTTTAATGAATAACACAAACATTGTTCGGTCATTCATTGTTTATTTTGCTTATATATAGCTGTGTTTATTTTAGGCATTACGGGGGTAGAGTGAAAAGTCAGATATTTTTCCGATAGTGGTGCGATCGCAAAGGTGACCTTGTTCCATGAATTTCCAATTCTAATATAAGATTTACTTCTGTTTTGACAGTCTTCGAAAGTAAATAAATTCGATATTTTTGCTTTCATGGAAAAAAGCGAATTTCATGTGTTGATCAAATATTACTTTTTGCGTGGAAAAACCATCGTGCTAACCGAAGAAAAGTTGAAAAAGTATTATGGGAACTTTACTTCTTCACGTATCATGGTTTATAAGTTATTTACTGAGTTTTGACGTAATCGAATCAGCACGAGTGACGCTCCGCCTTCACGATGTCCTGTTCAGGTTATTACTGAGGAAATAGTTAAAAATAGAGTTAAAATAAAATAAAGTTAAAATAGAGATAAAATAGTTAGGCAAACTGTATCGAGTTTAAAATTACTCAATAAAATCTATGATAAAATAAAGTTAAAATAAAGCTAAAATAGTTAGGCAAACTGTATCGAGTTTAAAATGACTCTACGACTAAGTCCAACCTAAGACTACGTTGAAAAATAAATCAATTTCCGATCAAAAAAATAATATTTCATTTAAAAAATATTTGATTTTTCACCCTACCATCGTATTTTTGGTAAAGTAAAATATTGTGTCCTAAAGCAATATCTAGAATGACAAATTAAGGTTTAATTTTACCTAACTAACTTTTACAACGAAATATTTATAGCTGTTATTGTATACCATGTATTATAACAGGCGATTTTTTTAGCGAGTCCCAACACCCGATAGGGTTCGCTGTCAAACGAACTGTGGGCTTGCGCGCTTCTAGTGTCAAAATTATTCAGTATAGTTTACAAATTATGATGGAAGGTATAGCATCAGACAAACGCTTATAAATTGTCGAAATTTATTAACAAAATAAGAGTTCGGTAGACCAATCTTCTAGAGCACTTCGTGAATTTTATGGTGCAAATAATTGCCCTGAAACTGAGCGATGTATTGGCCGCATTATCGACAAATTCCGAACGCATTTCACGTTGTTCGATATTAAAATAAAACCAAGACAAAAACCTCTGCATTCTGAAGAAAATATCGCCGCTGTTGCTGGCAGATATTTTCCAAATTTATCAATTCGATCCAAATTTATTAATTCGTCGCCGATCGCAGAAAGTTGAGCTTTGCTAATTGACTACGTGGATTATGTAACACCGAATTTGAATGATATTGATCTGGAGATGTGATTCCAACAGCACGGCTCCTCATGTCATGCAGCCAACGCAATCGATTTATTGAAGGCACAATTCGGTGAGAAAATTATTTCGAGGAACGAATCTGTTAATTGGCCACCAAGGTAATGCGATTTTACGCTTTTAGATTGTTTTCTTTGGGGTTATGTTAAATCTTTTGTCTATTTCTATAAACCAGCAATTATTGATGCCTTGGAAGCCAATATAACTCGAACAATTGCGGACATATTACCCTAATTCCTCGAAAAAGTGGTTGGAAATTGGATTGACCGAAGCAGCGTTTTGTCAGAAACAACCGCGGCGGACATTTGTTCGAAATTGTTTTCAATGTATCTAATTTGGTTGTTGTTTTATTTGAATTTAAAAGTCGGACGCACTAAAAAAATCACCCTCTAGTGGTAATTTCATACATTAAATAAAGCTGTTATTGATTCTACAAGTGATTTTGTTCCTCGATATCTACATTATTGATAATTAATAATAATTAATAATAATAATAATAAACTCGTGCATAAAGCTCGCCCTAGCGCTGGATTGTCTGAATAAAAATATTCGACCACCTCTTGTTATGAAAACTCGGACTTTGGAGGAACTGCACCTGTTGATTTATTGTGCCGCAATATCAGCGATTAAGGAGGTTGGGATAAAGATCAGCTCACAAAAGGCAGCTGCACCGACAAAAATACAAACTCATGTACCCCAGTGGGAAAAGAGGCTCTTATTTAAGGTTGAAACTCTCAGAGAGGATATTGATCAGTTGACAGAAGGGATGAATGGCAGCAGAACTACAAAGTTAGAGAAACGGGTTGTATTAATAACCAGACGATCTAAAATACGTTGTCAAAATATTTAACAAACACTACATTTGAACAGTGTTTTGATACACTGAAACAAAAAAAATCTGTATACGTGACCAGATTTAAGAAGTACAGCCAGATTAATAAGAGCAAAATGGGCAACAAAATATTCCTGAGATCAGAAAAGACCTTCTACAAAAATTTTAATTCTGCTGTCCATAATCCGAACAATGGTTACCCTACAAAAAATCAGATAAAGGAATACTGGAAAGAACAACTAACTACCATGACATCGTATAATATTAATGCATGTTGGATAGCATATCAGCCATTCACAATCGACGAGCTAGCTAGTGTAACTAAAGAACCCCATAACTGGAAAGCACCAGGACGTAATGGAACGTGAGGAACTATTGGCTAAAGAAGTTA
Organism: Cosmopolites sordidus; assembly: GCA_031761425.1. Lineage (NCBI taxonomy): Eukaryota > Metazoa > Arthropoda > Insecta > Coleoptera > Curculionidae > Cosmopolites > Cosmopolites sordidus. The sequence goes on along the minus strand of JARFXV010000527.1, from coordinate 462,232 downwards.
TTGTGCACACACAGCAAATTGAACCCAGATCATTAAAGAGATAATAGTCGAACCATATAAAGCGCCACAAACCAAATAGCATTATCGCTGTGCAATAGAACGGATGTACGGATGTAAAAATAGAAATCTAAACATGGCGTATATGGAGTATAAGAAGACTTTTGATTCCGTTCCACAGGAATGGCTCATAAAGTTTTGAATATCTATAAAATTTGTCCATCTTTGATCAATCTCTTGAGAAGTTTCATGTTAACGTAGAACCAAAATCCAACTTAAGAAAAGTGACAATAATATAATAACAGACAATGCCCCTATTCGAAGAGGTATCTTCCAAGGACACTGCCTAAGTCACCTTTGGTTTTACATCGCCATAAATCCTCTTTCGCACCGATTAAATTCCACAAAGTATGGTTTTTGCTTAAAATACGAGAACATAAACATTATGAGACTAAACCATTTGCTTTACATGGAAGACCTAAAATTGTTAAATTGTTTGCTTAAAAATAGTGGAGGAATTTTCTAGTAATGTCGGATGGAGTTTGGATTAGAAAAATGTCGGACCATCAGTATCAACAGGGACAAGCTTCAAAACAACGCTTTTAGGACACATCGAGGCAATAACGGCCATTGACACATAAACGTATCTGGGAATGAAACAAGCCGGGCGAATTGATCATCATTCAGTGGAAGATGAACTTAGTTCTCAATTCACCAAGAGAGTAAAACAAGTAATGAAGTCCAGTCTGAATAGTAGAAATATGTTTAAAGCAATAAACACTTATGCGCCTTCTATATTAACATATTCGTTTGGAGTGGACAACTTGCATAAGACGGATGTGCAAAATCTGCAGCTTAAGCTTAGAACACTACTCTCAAAAGTACAGAAACATCACCCTCGAAGTGCCGTAGAACGCACCACCTTGTCACGACATTAAGGTGGTAGAGGCTTGGTCGATATAAGCAAGCAGTTTGATCAACAAATTGAAAGAATGCGAGCATACTTTTTCAAACCAGAAAAGACCTCTGAATTACATAGAGCTATATATAAGGTCGATGTATTAACGCCTCTGCAATTGAAACAAGATCGGGTTTAAATCTATGCGAAAACGGATCGAGAAACGATGCAAGTGTGGAGGTAAAAACCCTGCATGGGAGACATCCGAATGAGATCAACCAAGAACAAGTCGATTTACGTCGAACTACTGGCTGACTGCAGGACAGATGTTCCCTGAGACAGAGGGATTCATAGTGGCAATTCAAGATGAGGTTATTCCTGCTAAAATTACCTCAAATATATATTTTTCGAGATGCTGGTGGATGATCAGTGTCGATACGGATGTCCGACCTCTTAAATCATTCAACAACTGGAGGTTGTACGATGTTTGTGGGCATCGATTATAAAAATAGGTATATATATATATATATATATATATATATATATATATATATATATATATATATATATATATATAGTGGCAAGGATTTTGCGTCAGGAACTAGCAATAAAGCTGCAGTTGACAAAATCTGAGATAGTTCCATATTACAATTACAAGCTCGAGCCTATTCTTAAAAAAAACAATCACAAGATCTATTGGGGTCGGACAGTACTCATTGAGCGAAGACTGAATAACAACAGATCTGATATTATTACGGTGGATGATACATCATTCAAGCGTGCCGTATTTATAGATTATGAAGATTATGATTTATAGATTATGATAGATGAAGCCAATCCTAATAGCAACAATATGTTAAAGACGCAAAAGAAAAAAAATCGGAAATACAAAGAACTTCAAGGACAAGTAAATAAATAATGGGGCATGGAAACTGTAAAAACAGTTCCCATAATAATATCAACATCGGGTGCTGTTCCAAAGAGTCATAGCATAAAAGCATTGTGTCTCAGCGAGTATCTTTTCAAGTCTATGCAGAAAGCATCACTACTGGGAACAGCGAGAACCGTCCGGAAGTTCTTGAACACCGAAGACTTCAATAATCACCTTGCGGCCCGATCACAGGGAAAGGGCCGCCGCAGAGCTTAATCCTTTTTATATCAAAGATATCTGGGATAAGTCAATGTTCCCCTTAGAGGGAGTGTGAATGCCTTTAGCCTAAATCCATAATAAAACGCACAATTATAAAATATAAATAAATAGAAAGTAGGCTCTAATAATACACGCATAGGAATATGTAACCATGCCAACAGTATGTTCAAATTAAAATCTAATTCACTATTTATCGATTATGATGTTTAATAGCGAACGGAATAAAGAATTAAAAAAATACCACGTTATTGAAAGTACCACATTGCAGATACCAATTGCAATACTACGTGTTTGCAAAGAAGCTTTTCTAATAGGATAACAGAAAAATAAATTAAATTAAAAAATCAATGTTTCAACATTTCTAGGTACAATAATTACACACATTTTTAATAAACGGTGTTTTTAAATTACAGTAAGAAAGTCAGAACGTATGAATATATATAAAATTTTTTATCGATATAGAATATTTACTTCACCGGGGAAGTTTTATTATAGTAATTAGAGAAGATAGTAATATGAGGATAAGTCAATTTTTACCTAAATAAAAATTACTACTTGTAATCTAGTAATTACAACTGGAAAGTGTACAGTTTTACTTGCTATTTACATACATGTGGACATGTTTTTTTGATCGAGAATCGATATATTTTTCCACGTGTTTTATTTTAGTTCGATAAATTTCGCCTAATTATTTTCCAACTCTTAAATGTATAACTTTTTAAAAAGTACGACTTGGGGAACTCTATAAAATATCCCTCTGCTTCAACGACAATCTTGATGTGAATTTCTTTCTGGCCAGGGGGGGGGGGGGGGTATCAACTCTGCAAAATAGAGTGGATGTGGCACCAACTCGCACATTAACCAATTTCGCTGCTGCAATGACGTATGAATCGTTTTGTTATTGCAGTGAAAGGACACTTTATTCTTCGGTAAATGAAAGCGATATTTTATCAACTTTTTATGAAATTTGTTCAATAATGCAGAATGATACTCTTCTTTAATCTTCCTTGCCTTTTCCACATAGTCGAATGCCTTGTGAATTCTAAAAAAAAACCGTTCTGATGGATGGAAGCGTTTTCGCTTCATCATGGTATGTTTGAACGGTACAATGGGGTACAAACATTGAAAACAAGGGTTTTAAATGTTTCTTCATTTCTGTTATGTAGTAATGAATTCAAGTTTGATAACAGTCACAGATTGTTGTAGAAACCCCTTCCGATTATGTTGAAACATGTCTAAATACAATTGTACAGTGGTCACTCGACTCCGGTTTGGTTGGTTGTGAGCATGCCCAAATGTTCGTGTAGGAAGTTCGTGTAGGAACAGATAGTAGAATTTATGAACTTATTCTAGTGCTTTTACATTTAAAGAGGTCCTGTGTGTCTTTCTGTGTACTGTTATAAACATGGTTTTGTTTCCTCTTTGTAATATGCATATTAATTTTTCCAATTATTCTTCTTTTATACTTTTGCCTACATCTTTTTATGACGTCGTCAATAATTGATGAAAATAGTATAGAGCTGATAGCATATTTCTGCTTTACATCAATTTGTATTTCGATTTCTGTGGATTCCTTGTGTGTTCTTACTTTATTTTTATTATCCTAGTATAACGCTTTTATGACTAACATAAAATTATTTCTCTTTGTACGGCTCTTTTTGTTAAATTAAGCTTATAAACCAGATATGCATTTCCCGTTCTTTCTTATTAACTAATTTTTCCCTTAGTTTGTAGTTAAACACATATTTTAAATCTTGTGTACTTCTCCTTCTGAATCCACGTTGTCGTTCTCTAATGTTTCAATTTTAATTCTTAATCTCTTCTCTAGTATTGTTAACAATTTCCTCCGTATGATTGTTACTGTTATTCCTATATATCGTGAACTGGGCCCGTGGAGAAAAGTATTAAAAAGCTAAGCAGATACTTTTCTCCACGGGCCCAGTTCACAATTTTTCGATCATACCTGGTACTTACCCGAGGTTAGACGGTTTCGCACAGTCTTGACTGCTGCGACCGCTTACCGCAGGGTGGCGTGGCTGCATGTGATTACAGCCTCCATTCGACATGGTCAATTTAAATGGTCATGGCTTTAGTCGTTCCTTCATCCGCTTTTCAGATGTCAAGCTTGAGCCCAGCTGGTGACGGTTTAAGGCCAGAAACCGGTCTTGGAAGACGCTTGCTGGCGCTTTGGATGGCGGAATGGCAAAGCACGACGTGGAGCACGGGTGAACTTCCTTAGCTTTTTAATATATATATATATATATATATATATATATATATATATATATATATATATATATATATATCTATATATATATATATATATATATATATATATATATATATATATGTATATATATATATATATATATATATATATATATATATATATATATATATATATATATATATATAATATACATTTTATATAAGGAGAAATGTAGGTACAAAATCCTGATGGGTGATTTTAATGCCAGAATTGGAACAACAAGAACAGACGAAAATGCAACTGGACCATATGGAACTGGTGAGCGAGACAATAGAGGTGACAGATTAGTTGATTTTGCTGAAGGACAAGAACTATATATTATGAATTCATTCTATAAGAAAAATATCAGCAGAAAATGGACATGGAAAAGTCCATCTGGGCTCACAAGCGAAATTGACTACATCATGACCAACGATAAAACAAAATTTACCAATTTACCGAATGGTACGAGCAAGGGTTCGGATTGACTGTCGAAAAGAGCGCGAAAGAATGGTAAGATCAAAGAAGGGCAAGGTGGATTCTGGAAAACTGCTGGAGAGAGGAAGCGATTTTGAGATTGCTTTGTCAAACCGGTTTGCTGCGTTACAAGATCCAGAGGACGTGGAAATATCAGTTCAATATGAAGAAATCGCCAACAATGTACTTCAAACGGCTTCTTCAATAGCACCAGAGGAAAAATGTCTCAAACAAACAAAAATCTCCAGTGAGACCATTGATTTAATGAAGAAACGGCGAGCAATGAGAAATGCAGGCAGTCCTTTTGGCAGGGTCGAGTACACTGAGCTCTGCAAAACTATAAGAAAACGTATCAGGGAGGACACGCGCCGATTCAATATGCAGCTAGTGCAAAAAACCCTGGAAGAAAACAAAGGAATTAACAAAGCTAAACAGAAGCTGAGAAACAAAAGAACGCAAATATATGCTTTAAAGCGTGAGGATGGCACAGTGTGCAGGACGCGTACCCAAATGTTAGAGATTGTCAGAAGGTTTTATTCCCAGTTATATGAAGATCAGAGCCAGTCAGGGACAGCAATACCCACGGAAGAACAATATATAATGCCAGATATCCTAGTGGAGGAAGTAACAAATGCTATAGAATTGATGAAGAACGGCAAGGCTCCAGGAAAGGATAGTGTAACTGTCGAAATGCTAAAAGCTGGTGGTCGGACGTTACATAAAACACTGGCAAAATTATACTCAAAATGCCTCAAAGAACAAAAAGTACCAGACTTATGGAAAAATGCAGAAGTGATCCTTTTACATAAAAAAGGAGCACATGAAGATTTAAAGAACTACCGTCCAATAAGCCTCCTATCAGTGATGTACAAAGTTTTCACTAAGATAATTTCTAAAAGAATATTAAAAAAACTGAATGACGCACAACCAAGAGAACAAGCAGGATTCAGAAGTGGATTCAGTACAATGGATCACATCCAGGTTGTACAGCAGGTCATAGAAAGGCACAACGAATACACCATGCCACTGTGCTTGGCTTTTATCGACTACGAAAAAGCATTTGATTCCATCTCAAAGCATGCGATAATGGATGCACTGCTTAGCCAAGGTGTAGAGAGAGCCTATGTAAACCTATTAGGATCGATATATGATGGATCTACAGCCACAATTCACCTTGATGATCTTGAAGTGGGAATTAATATAGAACGAGGTGTACGGCAGGGTGACGCAATATCGCCTATTCTTTTCTCGGCTGGCCTTGAAGAAGTATTCCGTAAACTGGATTGGGAACAGGATGGTGTAAAGATCAATGGTGCAAACTTAAACCATCTTAGATTTGCAGATATTATTGATATGCAGATATTATTCTCATTTCACAAGACCCAGAGGAGCTGTAAAGACGCATACAAGAACTGCAAAGGGCTGGCGAACCATTTGGCTTGAAAATAAACCTGAAAAAGAGTCAGGTTATGTTCATTAACTTCGCTCAGGACAGAAGAATTTCAGTTCTAGGAAGGGATTTAGAGATTGTTGACAGCTTTATATATCTTGGGCAGAGGATTTCCATGGAGGGGAATACCGCCCGGGAGGTGGAACGGCGTGTTAAATGTGGCTGGCAGGTATTTGGTAGGCTCAACATAGTGTTTAAGAGCAGACTCCCACTTTGCCTGAAAAGAAAAGTATTCGATCAGTGCGTTCTACCCGTTATGACATACGGAAGTGAAACCTGGACACACATCGCAATAAATTCAAAAACTTCGGGTGGCACAGAGGGGAATGGAAAGATGTATGCTTGGCATTACAAGACGAGACAGAAAGTCCTGCCCATGGATCAGGGAACAAACAAAAGTCTGTGACATCATTGGAACAGTAAAACAGTTGAAATGGAGATGGGCAGGCCATATAGCGAGGCGATGGGACGACAGATGGACCAAGGCAATCCTGGAGTGGATACCGCTTGATCGCAAACGTCCGCGAAGAAGACCGAAAGCACAATGGATTGATGACATCGTTAAGTATATTGGACCCGAGTGGCAGAGGAAAGCCCAGGATCGTGAAGGTTGGAAGCATGCTGAAGAGGTCTTCATCCTGCAGTGGATCGATACGGGCTGATGATGATGATGATGATATATATATATATATATATATATATATATATATATATATATATATATATATATATATATATATATATATATATATATATATATATATATATATATATATATATATATTATATATATATATATATATATATTATATATAAATATATATATATATATATATATATATATATATATATATATATATATATATATATATATATATATATATATATCGCGAATCTTTATTCCAAATCTTGAAATAACAAGGACTAGATCTGAAAACGCTGGTAATTATTAAAGCAACACTAACTAACACAAGGTTTTCCATAGATTTACCCCATAGTTGTTTTTTATCTTATTTCGACAAAGGTAATCCAAATAACAATATCTACCACTTTTCAATATGTATTCAGAGGTCATTCAGGAATCATTTCGAGGAGAAACATCCGGTGTGGTAGTAAATAGAGTTTCTGTTAGTGATAAAATGTGTGCCGTTGACAGTTGTAATGGTCAAAATATCGAGGTATATCGCTTAATTGACAATAATCTGGTTGCAAATTCTTGGTGTTTGGAATTTTTGTTGGCGTTTGGAAAAAAATGAAATAACTTTTTTTATTTTCTTGGTAATTTTTTTTTTGTTTATTATTCTTAAAACTGTAATGCAATGTACTTTCGTAAATTTAACCAACGATTCTTAATTTTTTTTTTTGAACAAAAAGTTTCCTTAAAACTTATGTTCAATACACCATTTCCGTGGAAAACGGGTCTGAACTTTATTTTAATTTTGTTAACAATGGCAAAGACTCATCGTCTTGTTTATTTCGATCCGGCGGAATTCAGTTTTTTCTTGCATTGACCTCTTAAAGTATTATTTGTAAATAAAATATAATATTTTTATAGTCATTTATTCTATACGTTTCAGTATACATTTGTTTTGTTATAACAAAACCAAAAATGGAAAATTTACACATTATAGTCGTTCAATGTCAAAGTTAAAATTTTTAGCACTAATTCTTCATATAGTTCCAGACATAACACGTTTTAAACGATTATTGACATCACATCAAGAAACGACTCGTTAATTGTAATATTTTAACTGTTCATATCCACCATTCCATTCCTGGTGAGAGAAGTTTCGTTGCTTAATAAAATATTAAACAAAAAATTTGGATTCCTTTATTTTGCCGAATAATCCATTCGCAATATTTTTAACTGTGTGAAAAATCAGCAGATAAGAATGCTTGTATCCATTATACATCGTAATGGTAGAATAACTGCTCTTTTAGTATTCGATGTACAATTCAAGAAACTTCAACTTGTCACACAAAACTTCGAATATTAGAATAGAGGCAGAATCCTCTTCAACAAGATGTAAAATTTGTTCTTCGACTTCAGGAGCGATTTCTCGCTGCCACCCACATTCTTGAAATTCTGGAATAACACTACCTGTATCCAAAAGTCTTTGAGAAACTTGGAAAAAATGTTTGTGGAGCTGGGAGCGGCCTTTCTTGGTATCGATGCCCGTAAATACGCCTAGCCCTTTTGGAATTTTGGAGAGCCTGTCCGTAAATACGAAGCATATCGTGATACTCACATCGCCATACACTGAAATAATTTCTGTCGTGTAATTTGAAAATAACATTGTCGTGACGATATTGCGACGTTTGTTGAAAAAAATTGAAATGTTCATTAGTTTATTCAATTTCAATTAGTTTATTAAACAAATTAATATTTGTCAAATTCGTTTTTGTCACATATTTGCTAAAATATTAATTCTTATCGTAGCTTTTCGATTGATGAATTATTAATTTTACAATTTTTTTTTTGGAATCTTTAGGTATTTGACCCTTGTTTAAAAGGAACTTTGTTTTTAAATGATGTGAAGAATTGTTAGTTAAATTTACGAACTTATTTTCTCTTACATCCTAGATATACCGCACATATTACCAAAAAATTAATACAAACTCTAAAATATAACTGTATTAATATAATCTCTAAAGCATACATTGTCCAATTTGTTTAATAATTTTTGAAGGCCTAGAGCATTGTATTCTAAAAATTCAATAAATAATAAATCGAAATTAATATTAGACATACGGCTTGATACTTCATTAAAATCAATTTTATCATTCAAAATGTTTTGCAATAAAATATTTGTTTTGTTTATATATCTTTCATTCTTTATACATGTGTATATTTACGCATTATATAATTTTTAATTATACATACTTATTAGTAAAAATATATTATTATGTATTTTCTGAAGCATGACTAGAATTACTAAAGGCATGTGCAAAATGAAATGTATATTTTTCAGTTTTCATAACTAAATTATTCAAATTATTAACTATGGTACACAAAATAATGTGTAGAAAAATAGAAAGTAAGCTGTTTGATACTTTGTAAAAGATTATTTAATTCAAATTGATCACATTATAATGCAATTAATTTTTTATATATAGGATTTGACAAGGAAGAGAAGCAATCATTTATTCTTAATATACTGGATCTTTCAATACATGGCTTTGTTAAAATTTTCTACAAACAACATATTTGCTTTAAAAGAATATTTTTAAATTTAATTCTAAAGTTGGTTAGTTACCATTTCTGTTTTGAAGATTATACGATATCCTGAAGTTGCATGCTGCAGTTAGTTATACGTAAAAAAAGGGTAATTTGCACTAGAATTTTGTAAAATACTACACGTATTGTTATTAAAAAAAGTAGGGAAAATATAAAAAAAAGAAACATTATTACAGAATATTAGAAAACATATTTCGCAAAACTAAAGATAAACAAAAAGCTGAAAATAACAAGAAAATGCAATGATGAGAAGTAGGACAATATCGTTACCAAAAAATAATAGCTTATATAAATATACGTTAATAAATATGTGTATATAAAGAATAGAGTAAACATTTAGATGCTTTACCATTAGATGGCCATGCCATCGCAAAATGTATTTAATTTCTGAGAAGTAGGGTCTTTTCTAATAACGTTCTTCGCAGAAATAGTTAAAACAGTGGGTTTTATCCTGCGAGCTTGCCCCGAAAAAGACGAAGACGCTTTCATCGACCAGAAAGATCATGACCACTGTTTTTTTGGGATTCAGAAAGCATTGTCTTCATCGATTATTTAGAAAAGGGAAAGATGATTACAAGATAGTATTATGCTGCATTTTTGGTCAAATTTCACGAAGAGGTGTTAAAAACGCCTTCATTTGGTGAATAAAAAATGCTGTTTCACAATGACAATACACCCGCTTATTTCTCCACCGTTGCAACAGCGACATTGGTTAATTTGCTATACGAATTGTTCCGAATACATCCTATTTTTCGGACTTGGATCCCTTTCCGACTTTCAAAACAAGAAGAAATGGTTATATATATATATATATATATATATATATATATATATATATATATATATATATATATATATATATATATATATATATATAATATATATATATGTGTGTATATATATATATATATATATATATATATATATATATATATATATATATATATATATATATAATATATATATATATATATATATATATATATATATATATATATATATATATATATATATATATATATATATATATATATATATATATATAACCCACTAAAAAATAAATTTATAAAATATTATTTTAAAGCAAATATGTTGTTTGTAGAAAATTTTAACAAAGCCATGTATTGAAAGATACAGTATATTAAGAATAAATTATTGCTTCTCTTCCTTGTCAAATCCTATATATAAAAAATTAATTGCATTATAATGTGATCAATTTGAATTAAATAATCTTTTACAAAGTATCAAACAGCTTACTTTCTATTTTTCTACACATTATTTTGTGTGCCATAGTTAATAATTTGAATAATTTAGTTATGAAAACTGAACAATATACATTTCATTTTGCACATGCCTTTAGTAATTCTAGTCATGCTTCAGAAAATATATAATAATATATTTTTACTAATAAGTATGTATAATTAAAAATTATATAATGCATAAATATACACATGTATAAAGAATGAAAGGTATATAAACAAAACAAATATTTTATTGCAAAACATTTTGAATGATAAAATTGATTTTAATTAAGTATCAAGCCGTATGTCTAATATTAATTTCGATTTATTATTTATTGAATTTTTAGAATAGAATGCTTTAGGCCTTCAAAAATTATTAAACAAATTGGACAATGTATGCTTTAGAGATTATATTAATACAGTTATATTTTAGAGTTTGTATTAATTTTTTGGTAATATGTGCGGTATATCTAGGATGTAAGGGAAAATAAGTTCGTAAATTTAAGTAACAATTCTTCACATCATTTAAAAACAAAGTTCCTTTTACCAAGGGTCAAAAACCTAAAGGTTCCAAAAAAAAATTGTAAAATTAATAATTCATCAATCGAAAAGCTACGATAAGAATTAATATTTTAAGCAAATATGTGACAAAAACGTATTTGACAAATATTAATTTGTTTAATAAACTAATTGAAATTGAATAAACTAATGAACATTTCAATTTTTTTCAACAAACGTCGCAATATCGTCACGACAATGTTATTTTCAAATTACACGACAGAAATTATTTCAGTGTATGGCGATGTGAGTATCACGATATGCTTCGTATTTACGGACAGGCTCTCCAAAATTCCAAAAGGGCTAGGCGTATTTACGGGCATCGATACCAAGAAAGGCCGCTTCCAGCCCCACAAACATTTTTTCCAAGTTTCTCAAAGACTTTTGGATACAGGTAGTGTTGTTCCAGAATTTCAAGAATGTGGGTGGCAGCGAGAAATCGCTCCTGAAGTCGAAGAACAAATTTTACATCTTGTTGAAGAGGATTCTGCCTCTATTCTAATATTCGAAGTGTTGTCTGACAAGTTGAAGTTTCCCATTGAATTGTACATCGAATACTAAAAGAGCAGTTATTCTACCATTACGATGTACAATGGATACAAGCACTCTTATCTGCTGATTTATCACACAGTTAAAAATATTGCGAATGGATTATTCGGCAAAATAAAGGAATCCAAATTTTTTGTTTCATATTTTATTAAGCGACGAAACTTCTTTCGCCAGGAATGGAATGGTGGATATGAACAGTTAAAATGTAACAATTAACCAGTCGTTTCTTGATGTGATGTCAATAATCGTTTAAAACGTGTTATGTCTGGAACTGTATGAAGAATTAGTGCTAATAATTTTAACTTTGACTTCATCGATCGATAACATTGTCTTCATCGATTATTTAGAAAAGGGAAATATGATTACAAGATAGTATTATGCTACATTTTTGGTCAAATTTCACGAAGAGGTGTTAAAAACGCCTTCATTTGGTGAATAAAAAATGCTGTTTCACAATGACAATACACCCGCTTATTTCTCCACCGTTGCAACAGCGACATTGGTTAATTTGCTATACGAATTGTTCCGAATACATCCTATTTTTCGGACTTGGATCCCTTTCCGACTTTCAAAACAAGAAGAAATGGTTATATATATATATATATATATATATATATATATATATATATATATATATATATATATATATATATATATATATGTATATATATATATATATATATATATATATATATATATATATATATATATATATATATATATATATATATATATATATATATATATATATATATATAGTAAATAGTGTTTCCCGCACAGTTGTTTTTATATATATATATATATATATATATATATATATATATATATATATATATATATATATATATATATATATATATATATATATATATAGTAAATAGTGTATCCCGCACAGTTGTTTCACAGTTTCACAGTTCAAAATGAAGTGTTTCCAAATGCTTATATGAAAGATAATTATATTACTAATACAACCTTAATCGAGTAATATTTTCTCTTGCAAGTAGTATGAGACAATTCTAAAAATCTTTCAGAGAGAGGAAAACAGAGAATTTAGTTCAAGGTCGTATCGACATCTAAAGCCATTTAGCGATCGAATACTTTAAGAATAATATTATTTTTTTATTTAAAAAAAATATATTACTTAATTTTCTTTCACGAAAAACTAAACATATACCCAAATGTTATTCTGCTATTACAATCATATTGGATGGATGGCCATTTCGGTAGTTTTATAATCTGAGGAAGCTCTATGAATAAATGTGCTATATATTGCCTTTGACTGACAATTTTTTATGTGTAATTGTTATTTATTGATCTTAAAGTGTCTGTCTTGATTAATTTATTATTTTAGTTTGTGTAGCGTTTGCATTTATTCAAAAATGAATAAAATTGAACAAAAAAATTTTGGAAAATATATTAATCTCCATAAGAAGTGCATTATGATAGGATCCGAGTATTAAGAGATTCAACTAATTGAACACTGGTCTCGGAGTTTGAAATTCGCTAAAGCATGTATCACTTCAAGTTAGGGAGTACTGAAAACAGCCGCGATTCAAAGACAATTATAACAGAATTTAGGTGGGTAGTGTTAAAAATATTTGTCTCAGGAACTATATATACTATACATTTGGCGATAAGCAAAACATATTCCGAAAAGCTTTTATAAAGATTTATGACCGTAGATGATTCTGGGTCTGTTACCTTAATCCCGAGTCGAAAGTTCAATATATCGATGCCACCACAATAATTAAATGGATTAAAATATTTTGCGATTTTCAAGGGGACGACTGTTTTTCAATTCTTCTATTGGAACCTTCGATGTGAAATAGTAAACTCGACGAGATTTACCATTAAACACCAAATCACTTTTTGAAAACGTTTCGCTGATCATGTTAGCATCATCAGGAGATTATTTAATCTATTAAAGACTAAAGATTAAATAACTTTCTTATGGTGCTAACATGGATAGCGAAACGTGCGTCGAGAAATTTCCAAAAAGTGATTTGGTGTTTAGTGGTAAATCTCTTCGAGTTTAGGGAGTGTTTTTGTTGATAAGTTACAAGATGAGTACACCATTTCAAGGAAATTTTTTATGAAAAGTTACTGAAGCAATACAAGGTAGCTAAATATTGAGTCGTTACGTTTGGTTTAACCTGGCTGATACCCTAACTGAAAAGAGTGGTCCATGATCCATGCAATTCACAACGTTAGTTTCGAACTATTTGAACAACCCCATATTTTCCCCATATCTTCAATCTGATCAGGAAGGATGTAATAACTGAGGTGAACTTGCTGCTAGTTTTCTCCAAAAGTATTGAAGCCCCTCGTATTGGTTCACCAAATGTATTAACAGCTTAAAAGATTTTCGTTACAATCAAAAATTATATTAGACGGCCTCGATGTTTCTAGGCTATAGATAATAATTCCTAAACTTCCGTAAACAAACATTAAAAGGTTTTCAAGGATAATTTCTTTTTACAATATATATATATATATATATATATATATATATATATATATATATATATATATATATATATATATATATATATATATATATATATATATATACATATTTGAATTATTATATTTGATAAATACTATAAAACGATTTATTTACATTATATCATGTTCTATGTATATGATATGTAAGGATTAAATTATTAAAAACAAAGCATGTATAGAAGTGTAGCAAAATAGAAAGTTAAATATAAACAAAAATTTCTATGGTTACCTCAAAATAAAAGCCACTCCAATGAAACAATAAACTAATTGATTAAATTGTCTATTAAAAACATAGTTATATAAAGTCTGACACACAAATATTGTATAACTCACATAAAACTGCTAAAAATGCGGTTTGTTTATAAACGAAAACCGTCGGACGTACCACGACCGTGTAAAATATCCCAAGTACTGCTAACGGAGACGTCGAGTCACGATATGTGCAGTAAGCATTTTCTCCCTCTTCAATTAAACTAGTTCTTCGGTTTAAGGTGTGCAAACTAAGCGACAGGCGCAGAGGTAAAAGTCGCTTGTCTTGATGGAACAAAACATTTTTCTTTCAAGCAGGAGATTCAGATTTCAGTTATCGGTTCCAATTGAATACGTTTTGGTAGTTCAATTAAATTATCAACTTAATAATTGGATTGAACGAATCAATATCATTTTAATAATGTGAGACATTACGGAAAATAATTTTTAAAGTATTTGAAAGAGTCAGTAAAATAATTTATACACCACGTCTTCGTGCAAATGTTTTTTATATCACATTTTTCTTCTACGAGAACGGATTGAATTTCGTTGGGTAAAGGATAAATAATGCTGTTTCAACCACTGATGTAAACCGTCAAATGTCAAATTTCTGATTGGTGAATTCATTAATTTAATTTTTACAGCTACTTATTTAGGAGCGAGTCAGTATTTTTGAGAACATAATGGTGTCGAAATTTGTACTGTTATTGGGTATCTCAAGAAACACATGTTAATTTTCCTTTTCTCTTCGATTTGGTTTTAACAATTACTTAAAGTGAATTCAATTCACAGTATCTTCAAACAAGAAATAAACAGTTTTCTTATATTATATTAGGTATATACGAGGGTAGTCTAGAGTAAGTTTTATTTCTTAACATAAACTTTTTGTAATTCTATTTTCTTTTCTCCTCGATGATCGCATGTCTTTAATCCGTCCAAATAGCAGTTGACATCTTGTTCAACAAAAAAAGCCGTTAACGAATATGATAACCTCCGATGAAAATCTCTATCCTCCGAGCGAAACTTTGAGCTCAGAAAAGAGAAAAAATTTGCGGGGGGGAGGCAAATCTGGTGAATACGGTGGGTGGTCAATCAATGACAATGCCAATTCATGAATTTTTACCATGGCGGCCATTGAAGTGTGAGGCGGTGCGTTGTCTTGGTGGAACAAAACTATTTTCTTTTTCTTCAAATGCGGCCGTTTTTCCGCAATTTCTGTCTTCCGCTCGTTAAGTAACAAGACGTAGTATGCCCCTGTTATGGTTTTATTCATTTTCAAGGTAGTCGATTAACACAACTCCAAGACTTTTCCAAAGAAAAGTAGCTACCACTTTCCCCGATGATGGGACAGTCTCCGCCTTTACCGGAGTCGATTCACCCTTCGCAGTCCACTGTTTCGAATGTCCCTTGGTTTCAGGAAAGTAGCGGTGTATCCAAATTTTATCTATAGTTATTAATCGACGTCAAAACTCCGACTTATTTCTCTTAAACTGTTTCAACAGAGCGTCGGAAATACCCATTCGAATACGTTTTTGATCTTGAGTGAGCAATCGCGGTGCCCAATGCGCGGTTAGTTTTTTCATGCTCAAATTTTCAGTCAATATATGACAAACACGTTCTTTCGAGATACCCACATCTTTTTAACCTTAATTCGATTGTCATCTAGCACCATTTGGTGAACTTTTTCAATGTTATATATGTGGTAGTGGTTGCTGTTTTTAGTCGTTCTGAATGATCATCGTCAACCAAGCTGGTACGACCACATTAAAACTCAACTGCCCAAAATTTCATGGAACGAAATGTTGATGTAGAGTCCCCGTAAACAACATCCATCTCGGCTTTAATTTTTGTAAACGTGTTGTGTTTCAAAAACACAAACATCGACTGACATAAATGACTGTTAAAAAACAACTGATCACCTGATATGGCTGAAATTTTCAAAGTTATTTTTTAAAATATGCACAATTATATAGGATGTTTGATGTATCGTTTGCCAAATTAAAATGGCCGATAGGAGAGGTCTTTTGCTATCTCCTCAACCGCCATAAAGCATTATTGGACCCACAGGTTTTTTTATGTTAATTAATTAATTCTTTATATGAAAAATTCCAGAAGTCAGCATTGAAACTTGAATTAAACAAAAAGTTATTGGTATTGCCTCAAAATTATTTTATATTTTAATGTGCAATGTTGTAGGGTTCTATGAAAATCAAAATTAGATGCAAGCGACATCTACTTTTTTTATAGACTCGCAAGTTTTTGGAAGAAGTAAAAATAAATGTAAAGCTCAATTTTGAATTGTATTTAAAAAAAAACTAATAGCGATCATGGTCTTTGAATTCTTTAAAAAAATCTCTACTTTATTCTCTTTCTAACGATATGTATTCATGCTCTAAAAACGTTTTACTAACTTCACTAATTTGCTAACTTTCGATAGACTGATATTCGATATTATTTATTTGCGTAAATAACATACCCTAAGTAGGTGGAAAATGCTATCTCACTCTTGCGCAGTGAAGTCTGGCCTGGTCTTCATTAAATATTGGAACCTCAGCTAACAATTCCGATAAGACGTTTTGCAGTAACTCAAGGTAATTATGCCCGCTGGGACAATCAGGTAACTAATGTGGTTCAATTACATGATTTCCAATTTCATCCTGTATATCGAATATCAGCCTAATGTGTCCCGATACACAAAGTTAGCAAATTAGTGAAGATAGTAAAACGTTTTTATGGCATGAATGCATGACGTTAGAAAGAGGATAAACCAGACATTTAAAAAAAAATCGAAGAACATGATACCTTTTAATTTTTTATATGCAATTTAAAGTTAAGTTTTAAATTTATTTTTACTTCTTACAAAAACTTTGCGAGTTTAAGAAAAACTAGATGTCGCTTGCATGTAATTTTGATTTTCACAGAACTCTACGACATTACACATTAAAATAAGAAGATAATTTGGAGGATATACTAATTATTTTTTTTTAATTCAGGTTTCAATGCTGACTTTTGAAATTAACAACAAAATAACATAGAAAAACCTGTGGGCCCAATAATGCTTTATGGAGGCTGATGAGATGTCAAAAGACCGCTTCTATCGACCATTTGGCAAACACCCTGTATTACCAGATTATTTTTGACAAGTAACGCTATATTCATGTTTAGGCTGAAAAGTTTTTAGACTACCTTCATAGCTAAACTTAATATATGTTCTGTAAGTGGATTAAAACTGGTTGGAAGGATCACATAGTGTTGAAATGCTAATTAAATTGGAATATATTAAATTTCCGAATAAAATTGTAACGATTTTTTTTTGTTTTATTTTAACAATCATATTTTAGTTACAGCGACGATAGCCGTTCCCAGGAGGCATTTGGATCTAGGTCACCGATGGGTTGATCAGGCACGTTAATAGGACGCCACTCAGTCCTTCAAAATTACTTAAGATATAAATAAACCTTAAAACTGCGAAAATGTTAATTTTTGTTAGAAAGACTGAATAATAGTACTACACATTTAATAAACACAAGTACAATTTCAGAGAATAACCCATATAACAAAAAATTAAAAAATTAATAGTTATAACAAAAAATCAAAAGGGTCTAGCAGTGATGTCCACAACTACCCTACTAAGCTAGATATGTAAAGAAGAAGGTTTGATCTTAACAGACCTTCTTATCCTTTAATAGTTCTTGTTTAATTTACAAAAGACTTCAAATTTGATTATCCTAAACCAACCTAAACTAAACTAAATCAAATTGAATCACATCAGAGTAATGCAAATTAAACTAAATTAAATCAAAGTACTTCAAATTGTATAGCGCATTACATGTTGGTATAGTGCGTTTCAAGATATATCGTTGACCGATTGGCTGTAATAAACTTTTAACAACCTTTACCATAACGAAACCCGGCAAAGTGGCAAGAAACATAAACAGAGCTAATAAAATAACAGATAAAAAGATAAAATTCATTTTATACCTAGTTTAGTAGTTTCGAAATATTTTAGTTTAGTTC
Organism: Cosmopolites sordidus; assembly: GCA_031761425.1. NCBI lineage: Eukaryota > Metazoa > Arthropoda > Insecta > Coleoptera > Curculionidae > Cosmopolites > Cosmopolites sordidus. Next base: position 443,655 of record JARFXV010000527.1, on the reverse strand, counting down.
GCATTCTTTTCTTAAACAGTGCAGTTCTATAATTTCGATCGTATTTTTTGTTATTCCAATCGTGCAAAAAATGTGGCGTTCTTGGCAAGATAATGATCATTGTGCCTCCGGTAGTGCTAATTTTAAAAGAAAATGTGTATGTTTCTTTATTGAATAGGGGGCTTAATGTAAATGTAGCCGCAGCAGGAACGTCTTCATTAATGAAAATTCCATTGACTAAAGATATTGCGATGTAGCCAATTAAAGCTAAAAAAGTCCGTACTGATTCTGATAAAAGAAATGTGCTGACAAAAGCGACAAATATTTAATTCAAAGCAAAATTTATGCTATGTATGAAGAGCAAACTGTGCCAACATTGCTTTCATTACAACAGCGACTAAGGAAAGCTGACACCAACATTATTTGCAGCAGAACTAGCCTCCGGACAGTATAATCTCAGATGGGATTTGGATATCGGACTATTAATAAAAGACGAATATTAATGTAATCGCAACGGTTGCGACGATGGCTGTTTGGATACTTAAACTCTATAAAAAATACAAATTAGAAAATTGTCCCATTATCTATCTTGATAAAACATGGTTCGATACACATAAGACGTCAGCAAAATGATGGGTAGATACATCAAGAAAATGCCAAGCCAAAGCCCCATCGAACAAGGGAAAATTAATTACAATTTTACATGCTGGTTCCGAGGATAGATGGTTTCCAAATTGTTTACGGTTGTCCTCCAAAAATATTAAACATTCATCTTTGGACTACTATGACGACACCACAGCAGCACTTTTTGAAGATTGCTTTATAAATAGCCTTTTGCCCCCAATGTGCCTAAGGAAAGCGTAATTGTAATGGACTGTGCTAGTAATCATAACCGCCAAAAAATAAAGTTCCTAATGCAAATAACACTAAATTGAAAATTCAGAACTATATGTTCAAAAACGATATATACTTCGAAAATACATATAAAAAATGTGATCTTCTGGAAATATTAAAGACATTTAATATTAAAAAGGAATATGTATGTGATACCATTGTTGCCGATATAGGACATACGGTTTCACCTTCCCCTGTATTACTGTATTTTTAATCCAATTGAGCATATGTGGCATCAGCTAAAATCCAATGTTAGAGCAGAAAAAGTTTCTCCGACTCTAAGTGTAAGTGCTGCAACATTAATTAGGAAGGTTATAGATAATATTCTCAAAAAAAGTTGGATAAATTCGATTAACCATGTTATTAAAATAGAAGATTCTTATGTATCATTTACTAATAATATAGAACCACTTATTATTAATATAGATCACAGTGACAGTGAGAGCGAAACCGAATTAAAGGTATAATTAAGTTTAAGTTATAATTTTTATTGTACTAATAAATTTAAAATACACAAACCAATAAACAATGTTTTAGTCATACATAATAATAATAATTATAAAAGGTAAAGTGTTAGGGTTAGAGGCGCATCAGCAACTAGGCTATTTAGCGACTGGACATACAGCTTAACGTGGGTTCCGAAGCACGCTCATCAGCTTCCGACAAACCCAGGCCAGCACCCCCCTCGGGCTATAATCCCTTAGTTATGTGCCCATAAGTCTATCAGGGAACCTACCGACTGGCGAGTGACCAATGTAGAACACTTCTCAGAATGCATCCGGCCTTACCCAGCCTTTAACTGGCGTGACTGAGAGGTAATTCATTGTCGGATTTTATACTCTTGCCTATAAACAATCACAAATATTTAGGAAGTAAACAGACAGAAGAAAGAAAGAAAAACAACCATCCGAGCGCTGGAATCGAACCAACTACCGCTCCAGTGCGGTTTCGGCACAGCAGCGGCAGGCCGCTGCTCTTACCGTCCGCACCAACGCGACCGGCTAATAATAATAATTTAATTATAATTTAACTCTGCGCCTTTTAAGAAACTAGGAATATTTTTATTGGGATTTATTGAAACGGAGTATAGGTGATTAAGCAAATGATGTAAAATATTCATGGAAATACTAATAAAATAATAAATAATAATATATTATCTGGCCTTATTCTTTTTTTCACGCTGCTCGATTATCCAGCCTCTGGACTGTCTCATTACTAAGATGTTCGTTTACTGAGCAGTTTGGCGACTAGAACGCGGTGGAATTCTAAAAGATCTGGAGTCTACATTGACTGGGTTCTGCAATAAGTGGGCTCTAAAATGATCGGGTTGTATAATGACCGAGCTCTAATATGACTGGGTTTTATAACGATCTTAACGGGCTTAAAATGACCGGGTTCTATAATGATCGGTCCCAAAAACCCTCTACAAAAATACAAAAGAATAATTATGAGTAAGGCTTGGCCAGTTAATGTACATACCGATATTGAAAGGGTACGGCGTGAAGACGTCTGTTCAGCTCGAGGTTTGATCGGCCTTTGTCGCGTAGAATACCGGTGTAGTCTCAAATAAGACTAGCGCAAAACCATCTTATCTGTAGCGGCTGATAATTTGTAAACACTACAAAGTAACACTCAACTCACAATGCAACACACTACACTCAAAAATATTGTTAAATCAAACATTGATTTTTTCTGGTTATAGAAAAAATATTGATCTAAAATTATATATTAATGTTGGCTAGGGAGATTATAGAAGCAACTAATTTAATTTCTTGTTTTATAGAGTTTATAAACAATTAGAAAAAAATAAGTTGAAGGAAAATTTATCCTTTTTTATTAATTCAGAATATTAATTCAGAATATTAATGAATTTTTTATATGGAATTATGGCGTGGGTCTTTGATGTGATATTGTGTTCCTTAATGTGACTGACGTGATTGTGTCTGCCTGATTCACTAATTTATTATATTCATTGTCGATCCTTGAACCAGAAACATCAACACTTTTCGACATTTTCTAACTTCTTGGTTAACAAAATTGCGAACTGTGGAGTGTGGAGTCATATGAATTTTAAGTTGTAATTAATTTTCATAAATTAACAAAACATTCTGTTAATATTATAATGAATTATGAGACTGAATATTTTGTGCACCGCCAACGTGTGTACATCGAAAAAAAGGTTTGTGGACATGAGGAACAAAAACATATTAGTAAAACTTAGTATGTTAATTAGACATAGATATGTTACTTACACATACACTTACATTAGTATGTTAAAACACTCTACCTACACACTACTAACACTCTAGCTAACACACTCAGTGCTAACACACTGAAACAATTATTTGTGAATTTTTTAATAATGCCTTAGAAAGAAATATTTACATTTAGAAAATAAATATATGAATTTTCTAGTGCACAGGTTCCCAACCTTTTCTGAACCACCGCCCCCTTTACAAGAAAAAAAAATCCAATCTTTCATAATAGTTAATTGTATCAAATATTAAAATATTGTTACACGTTATCTATACCTATTTTATATCTATATCAAACCTATTTTATTTGTCTATGTTCAGTGTATCCCAAAAATATTCGAACCAGTATATTGCTGTAAGTGTATTTATAAAAAAAAAAAAAATATATATATATATATATATATATATATATATATATATATATATATATATATATATATATATATATATATATATATGATAAAAAAAATTATTAGGGAATTTAATAAACAATTCTAGTATGGTTGTATACTTTACGTATTACATAATTATAAATCCATATTTTTAGTAAATACATCAACAAACAATATCAATTTATAAATTTAGTCACAAAAATGTGGACAAGGACATACATTAGTATCAACAAAAAAATTAACTGTATAAAAACTTAGCTTATAATTAGTATTTGGTATGACCACCATTATCCTTAATCACATATCCTAAACGTTTTGGCACGGATACCACCAATTTTTTTAAATAATTTACGTTGATCTTATTCTACTTTCGTATAACTTTGTTGTTAAAGTTCCTTTATTAGTAATTTCATATTTCTTTATATTAGTTTAAGATCAAGCGACTGAGGCGGCGTTTTAATTACTTTTGTACAGTTGGATAATAATTATTCGCAAACTATACCTGGACTATGATTTGGGTTATTGTCTTTGTAAAATTTAAATGAGTTTCTAATCTTCATGTTCTCCGCACTTACTCTCTGATTTCTCCTTGAAATATTTAAACAAATGTTTTTGCCTATTATACTGCCAATAAACACCAAGCTACCAATCCCCTCTGGGTATATACACTTCCAAACCATTACTGATTCAGCACCGTATTTAACAGTTGAACAAAGATTTTCTGTGTTGAGCTCTTCATTAACCCTTCGCCACACCATTTGACGCCATCACAGAAAATAATGTCGTTCCAATGATTTTCAGGCTTCAAAACATACTCCTTAGCAAAATTCAGTCGAGTTTTTATACTTTTCTTACTTAACCAAGGCTTTTTCCTTGCCACGTCCATGATATCCATGCTTTTTTATACAATGGCGTATTGTTTTGGTGCTGACTACTTTTTAAGAATGGTTTTCCATCAGTATTTTGAGCTAAGGTGTATTAATTTTTGTTATAACTGTTAACTGTTTTTATGTACATCTTTTAAAATAAAGCGTTGGTCACTTTTATTTAATAATTACTGACGGCCTGTTTGTTTCTTCGAAATAATTCTGTTCTCATTTTTGTAACGTTGCACGATATCTCCAACCGTACTTTTATTTAACTGAAGCATTTGCCTAATTTTTCGGTAGGAATTTCCCCTTTCATAATGAAATAGCACTAATTGCCTATTTTCAAAACTAATGTATTTTTTTTATTTGGAATACGGCCCATTTTAAGACGTTCCTTCGACACCAGTCTACCAATTATTATTTGTAGTAAACAAAATTCGAAGATTAGCACCCATTGAAGATCTACACTGATCCTATTTATTTTTTTGTTTGCGCGTCCGAATATTTTTGAGGTATATAAAAACAATATTAATGTTGTTTTCTTAAGATTTTAGAATTAAACCGACGATTTCGGATCGTTGTTATACAAGAAGATAAAAGGAAGTAAGAACGGTAAAATATACGCGAAGAAAAACGTAAAATTTTTTTGCGTAAATTGGAACTGCTGGAATGGTTTTTTAAATAAGCTGTTTAAATATTTCTGTGATCCACCGTATCTATTAAGAATAACAAAGTATAAACTAATTAAAAATACCACCAAATGAAGTAAAGAATTATTTATTAAAAATTTAAAAATAAACACAAAATCAATAAGAAAATAATAAAATTAATGAGAAGGCTGAGGTTGGTGGAGTTTTAACAATTTGTTAATATCGGGTTCCAATTTCGTTAACATGAGTGGCAAATCGCCACATTCAGTGCAGTCTGTTGATTTATCTTAGACAGTAAATTAGCTCAGCCAAATTCAATGAAGGAAATGTAATTAAAAATTTCTGTACTATTGCCCAGAATCCAGGGTAGAGAGCTGGCATTGATTTTTAAAGCTAGAACTCTTCGTATTCATTTCCGAATTCTACTTTTAGTTCTTCGTTAGTTGTGAGTTCTACGAGTTCCTCTTCTAAATTTGATTATTCTACAGTATTTGCATTTGCGAAATGATCTAACATAACTTGGTACATTCATATTTAAAATGTCCTGAACTCGCTCCGTAAAAGCAGCATGAAGAACGACCAAGTGTTGGCACTAAGTAAATTTCCTGTTTTGCGGAGACTGTTGATAATGTGGGATAGTGGCTGTATTCACCTGTACCTCGATTTTGTTTGAACAGAAGTTTTCCCACAAAAACAGCTATGTCGTTTTTTGTTTTAATTAAATCCAACTCATCATCTTTAATTCTAAATTGACCTTATTAAATATTTTAAACAGGTCTGTCAAATAAGCAATGTAATTTTTTGATATCAGGATTGCGCGCAGTGTTTCGTTTCCAAAAAACCAAATGTTGACGATGAGTAACACAATGTACAGAGAGAAATTTAATACTGCTTGTTTCAAATATTTCAACTATGAAACCCTTATGACGCGACGTCATTGCTGGAGAAGCAATGTAGCTGCCGTTAACAAAATATTACGAATGGAAATGTATTTCTCTTGAAAAAAATTGTTCATGGTATTAAATATTGATTTCTCTTTGTATCGGTTTTAAAATTTTTAGCAAATAATAACTCTTGCCATTTTTTTTTCTTTTATGAATCGAACCTATTATGAGAGTACTGCTTGATTTATGGAGTTGAATGGAAAATTTGGAAGTTTTTAAGTAATCGCATAATGATATTTCTACGTGTTTAGCTATTTCATCTGTTCTTCTTTGCACTGTCTTCTTGTTTAGAAGACGACGCAAAAGGTTCGATAGAGTTGCCTGTTTTAAATATTTCTTTTCCAGTCTTTGAAAATAGAATATATCTTTGTCCTTTTTATCAGAATGCATTTTATTCAAATGCTCTTGTAGCCTAGAAATCTGTATTTAAACACATAGGTAATGATGCTTCGTAGGAGAGTGCGTAAACCCATATTTTAAATACTCAATACTGTGCAGTAGAGTGGAGCAAAAGTGGCATCCAATCTATGAACTTTAACCAAGAATAGTAAAATCTGGCAACGTGTACACTAATCTTTATTAGTTTTTCATGTGTGTAAGTCTCTCAGATTTAAGTCTCTCTTAGAAATTTAAACGGTACTGTGATAAGATTTGTAAAAAATATGAGTTATATTATATAAGTATTTTGGATAAACATACTCTTATTTTCATATCATAATATTTAAGATGTTTCATGAAATCAATAGTTCGAATTCTAAAACAAAATATGGCCAACTTTTTGGTTAAGTTTTAATAATCTACAATACGTATGGTAGTGCCTACTGTATCGCTGCACGTGCAACAGAATCTATTCTTTAGTTTCCGTAACATGTGGGGCAAAAGTCCGATGTTTAGGGTGAGGCAGTAGTCCGCAAGCTTTTCCCCATCAGAACCATTTGTAAGATTCATTTGTTTTAGGCCATATTAAAGAAAAACAAATAGGAAAACATGTACGGAAGAAACAGCTGGACAAAGAATAAATGAAGGTATTTCCAAAAGAACAGTCGCAAAAGAGCTTGGAATAGACGAAACTACTTTACGAAAGAGATTTAAATCGGGGCATGGCGTTGATAGCTTGGGAAGATATCCAAGTGGTTTCTCAGAGGAAATTGAACGTGAACTTGTAGAACACTGCCGAAATCTGCATAACTGGTTTTATGGTATCACGTTTAAAACTTTAAGAAAAATCACGTATGAGTATGCAGTTTTAAACAAAATAAAAAACCTATTTAATCCAAACTCAAAACTAGATGGCAAAGAGTTTTATTTAAAGTACAACCTGTCATTGCAGGTCCCGCCCGTCACTAGTTTACCAAGAATGATGGGGTTTAACGGATTTCAAGTTAATTTGTTTTTTGAAAATCCATCGGAATTGTTCAAAAAAGTGCTATCTACAATATGGATGAGACTGGTATTTTAACCGTTCCTAACGAAATATCAAAAATTATTAGCACGAAAGGCTTGAAATTTGTGGACAAAATATCTGAAGATATTTTTGGGGGGAATTAGTTACTATTGTTTGCGCTATAAGTGCGGCGGGTAATTTTGTTCCTCCCGCGATAATATTTCCTCAAAAGAGAATGAAAAACGAGCTGATGGATGGGGCTCTACGAGAATCTATAGCAATGTGTTTGGACCCTGGATACATATATTAAAACTTATTTATAGAGCGCTTAAACATTTTCGCTCCAAAGTTAGACCAGATAAAAAACATCCTGTGTTCCTCATACTCGACAACCATTCTTCCCACGATAGTTTAGGAGCTGTAACTTATTACAGAGATAACTTTATTCATCTATTGACGATACCATCCCACAACGGTCATAGAATACACCCTTTGGCTCGCTGTTATTTTAAGGCATTAAAAACATTTTATGCAGAGGAATGCGATAAATGGTTCACAAAAAATACCGGTAGAAATATTACTTATTTTCAGGCTGTCAACTTATTAGGTAAAGCTTATGAACCTTGCTCAACTAGGGACAGGGGAGTAAAGTGCTTTGAAGTTTATGGAATATATTCAATACATAAATATGTGTTCTCGGAAGAGAATTGTCTCCCGTCAAACGTCACAGATAAGAATGTAAATTAAGTCAATCCCCAAATAAATAACAGCGATTGTGTTCACCTAGCGACAATATCAGAAAAAGCGGTTTTAACAAGAAACATCGCGGTCAAGCAAACACCTTTAACACCAGATAAGTTTTAGCCTGCATTAGCTCAACAACATGCAGATAAAACACTAGTGTCACCTAAGGATATAATTCCACTCCACAAAAAAGAAGAAGAGAAGGAAGTAAATCGCTAAATCTTTCTAGCACTCCTAATACATTAAAACTGGAAGGTCTGGCTGAAGAGAAATTGATAAAGTCAACGCGTGCTAAAATAAAAAGAAAAATTACAGAGAATGCTACGAGTGAATCAAAAAAGTAGGTTAATATAAAGGAGAAACTATCTGATGATGTGTGTCCAGAATGCCATGAACCCCATGAAGACCCTCCCATTGAAGAATGGATTCAGTATAAAGTCTGCAAAAAGTGGTCGCATGAAGACGGTGCATCGTATGAGAAAATTGAGGATTTTCAATGCGATTTATGCATTTAAAGCGTGTGCGGATATTTGCCCCATATTAAGGGGACTTTTAGGGTAAAAGTTATGTTTTCTATGTCATAATATTTTTATTTATTGATAGATAAGTTGTTCTTGTTTGTCACGAAAATATGTTGTTTTGCGTATAAGTTGAATGTAATGTTTGAGTTCTTTATATATTAACATGTTGTTTTTCGGGTTTGTAATTTTTATATTCTGCCTTTTACTGCCGGCTTTTTACTGCCGGCATTTCTTCTTATATTTAAACATTTGAAATACAAAATTTGCCACGGTTTTAATGCATTAACTTTTCAACTGATTTATAAATTGTTATAAAAATAATCGATATAATGACTTATCAGTCACTAATCACTTATCAGTCGCGAATATGGATTATTGCACACAAAAATAATAAAATATTCCTAGAGCTACCCCTGTTTTTTATCGATTTGATTTTGTGCACGCATCAATTTATATGCCTTTGCTTGTTTGCTATGCCGGATCACGTGCTTTGTAAACAAGTCATTTCAGGGTTTCATATTTTTGTCCAAATATACTTGATTACATGAATCGCGTCTTGGCTCACTAACTTGCAAAGACTTGTCATCGACTTTACTAAACCGTTTTAATGTCGTTAACCGACCTAATATGATTTATCGATGATAAATCGTTAAAATCTGAAGATCTCTGGACAAGCAGATATTGGATGGATTAGTGATTATGGGAGGTATTATTTCCGTTACATAATGAGTACCTTTAAATTTTCCCTGATTACTAGTATGAGTGACCTATTTTTCAAGCATGTAGTCCCCCTTACCTGCATTTCGTGGAGTGAAAAATATATGCCGGTCTAATGTGAAAGTTAAATATCGTCTTTATCACTAAAAGCGTCGGACACTTCTACGTCCATCATAACCACTTAAATAAAATTTTGACCAGCACCATTTTAAGCGATTCAGCTTGTGGTACGCTGTAAGGCGAAGGATAGGAATTATCCGATACTGATGTTAACCACATAAGTCATTGCAAGTAAATGGCAATTAACATTCATTCTCGAAATAGTCCTACCTGAAGCATCAAGCACCTCTTGGTTATCTTTACGTCTATATAATCGTAGAATCAATGAAGACCGTCAAATCATCTCGCTATTTCATTAAACCTTAAACTTGCTTCTTTCATACCAATAGCTTGATCCTTTTCAGATTTGGGCCATGTGCTTGAAAAGACGTAATGCATGAACTAGTGGCATTTTATGATTTTTAATAGAACCACAAGTATATTGATTAATTTAGTAACATACGAAATATACACAGTACATTTTACAGTGGCATACTGAAACATAAAAACTAGAAAGTGTAATTATGCAAAAACTGTTTAGTTTATATAATTATCGAAGCACTTATTCCTAATTACTGATTGACATCTTGGCATGGAGTCGATTACATGTCGGCTTTTTGTCAGTTTGTCTTTTTTACCAGCAGACGTCGTTTTAACTCTTTCGAAAGGTTCTTGATAAAATTTAAATCTGGGGACGGCGAAGTTCACTCTAACACTTTAATATGTTTAACTGCCACTGTAAAAGCGCATAAGATACCGTAATTGTGTCTAATATTCCTAAGAAAATTTCTTTTGTCATATTTTCTCTTATCCAAAATATTGAAAAGTACCCGCGTATTTTTATATTACTACCGTACTATCGCCTACCTATACTATCACCATACTTACCACTATACCTATAGTATCATCATGCTTCACTGTACCCAAAGCATTACGTGCATTGGATTCTTCATTAATATGTCTTCTCATATATCAGAACCAAATAAATTAATTTTGGTTTCATCGCTATAACGAATGTTTTTCCAGTTACGTTGGAAATTTTCAATACAGTTTCATTTTGAAAATTTCTGGTGCTGATACTTACGTAAATATTTTTTTTTGTAACGTATCCTTCAAGGCCTCTCGTACAATACGATTATCATTTTGTTTACTCGTTTCCTTTGGACGGTCTCCATTTTTTGGTTGTTTTTGGGTCAAATATAATTCTTTTAAAACTTTAGCAATTACAAGTGGTGACCATTTAATTGCATTGGTAATAAATGCCACAAGATTTGTTTTGCAAAATGTTGCCAATTTGTTCAATAGGTTAAAAATTATGTGCAGTACAGTGTCTATTGTGGCCGATGTTGCCCAGTATATATTGCTTCAATGAATTAGGCAGAATAGTGAAATTTTATATTTAATCTCTTCTTATCCATAAATTTTATTATATGTATTTTCCTGACCGATTAATAATACTATTTTTTTTTGTTTTTTTTGGGATTTTCAGTCAATTATATTAATTGATTATTATTTTTTTACTATTTTATTAACGTTTCGATTTATTTTATAAAAACATCATCAGAACAATTCTACAATATATATTATTTTGACAAACAATACAAATTTATATTTAAAAACATACCAGCTATATCTTGTTGAATAATATTTTTTTTAATATAAAATATGACATTTTTTGTTTAATTTTCAGTTGACATATTTTTACATCTAATATTGTTCGGTTATGTGTGTGTGTGTAGGTCGATAAGGCACTGCTCCAGGCTGGGCAATATGCCAGCTCCACTAATCTCCGGGAGCAGCTATGAAAGCTGGCAAACTATGCCACATAGCTGAACGGAAGTTTACTTTGTAATTATCCGTTGCCTTCGTTTTTCGCTGACAGTTAGTAGACGTTCACTACAAAGGAGGATGCTACAAAGGGGAAGGAAAGTCATGATGGCGTGGAGACTTCAATTAAAATATTACAACTTTAGACTTAACATATCCATGTACCTATTGATAAGGCATATCGAGTCTTGGTTGATATTTGAAAGAACAGTCTGAAGGTTAAGAGGCGCTCTATGCCCCAAAGCGATAAGCTCATTGTAAAAGTTAAGGGAATGGTTATGTCTGAGTGGGCATTCGAAAAAAATATTATTCAGGGTTTCAGTTTCACCACAGTCGCATAAAGGAGATTCCGCAATTTTAAATTTGAATAAACGAGATTTGGTAAGGCAACGTCCCGTTCGTAGTCTAATAATATTAGTGATGCGTCTTCTGTCTTTAAATTCGAATTTATTAAACCAATGGATTTTAGAAAAATCAGACACGATTTGTTGGTACCAAGTACTTCTGTCGTTTAATTTCTTCCATCTCGCACAAAAGTTCTTAAACAGTTTTTCCTTTAAGATGGGGAAGAATTCTTTAAAATATAGTTTAATGCGTTTAAGGACATTGAGACGAGTCGCCAATTGTTAGGTTATATAATAATAAAAAAACAAAAAATATAAAAGTAACAAATTCATTCAAAGTTCAAACGATTTTTCGAAACGAAAAAAAGAAACGCGAATAAAACAGCTAATAAAACAGTAAAAAAATAATCATTTATTAATATAATTGATCGAACATCCCAAAAAAATACTTATCCATACATTTTTTCAAGCAGTGTTGTAATAGGACTCAATACTGTTTTTTCCACTTATTGTATTGTATATTATCACTATCTGTTCTTATTTTTGAAAAATTATGTTACAATTATAGTTGAAATCGGGTATATGTATATTTTAACCACATTAAATATTATTAATTAATTGGCCAAATACGGTTAAGGATCTAATAGTCAATTATACCCAGGTACGTTTTTAGTGGGGTTGTTTTGCTTATAAATCCATACAATAATTTAGTAATATAACTTTCATTATTATTTTGTGTAATATTATGTGGCTTTCACCTTAATACTTATTCTGTCACTTGAATTTTCCGGTTTACAAACATCATTTTGCAAAGTAAAATCATTTATACTTACACAGTTTTACATATAAGCTGTTTTAGTTTGGACTTTCTCTTAGCTGCTCCTTATTTTCTTTGACATCTTTGTAATTATGATGGTATGGCATGGCATTTTCAAGTGTTGTTCGCTTCGAGTGAACACTCCGAGTAAAGAGTTCGATTCCTCACTTGAAGCGAACCAACACTCAAAGAATGCCAAATAAGACTTTGACGAAATGTAGTGCTCCTTCACAGAACGAACAGATTAATACCCGGAAGAATTTAGGTAGAACATTATCTACCATCAGTGAAAATATTTGATACGCCATTTTTTAGTGAGTTCGAAATTTAAATTTAAATAAAATTAGAACTAAATTAGATTCGTTGAAACTATTTGTTTTATGTGAATTAACAATCAATGGCATTAATGTCTGAAAATAATGTTAGATAAATATATACTTCTGACAAAGCGCATTCTGTTAATCTAAGTTCCCACCAATATTTCAACCAAGTGGGATCTTATGTCCGCAACTGTCCGAGTTATGGTTTTCAAGTCATCAGTTGGTGCTGGTTTATTGGCATAGACCAAAGATTTAACATAACACCAAAGAAAATAATCTAAAGACGTTAAATCACATGGCCTTCGTGGCCAATTAACAGGTCCGTTCCTTGAAATAAATTTCTTATCGAACACTGCCAGCAACAGCAGCGATATTTTGTTCGGAATGTATAGTTTATTGTCTTGTTTTCGTTTTATTATAACGTCGAGCAGGGTGAAATTTGTTCGCAATTTGTCAATAATTTGGCGAATACACCAGAAAGTTCAAGTTCACGAAGTGCCCTATAAGTTTGGCGTACAGAACATTAATTTTAATAGCAAATTTCGACAATTTACAAGCGTTGCTCTAATGTTAAATGTTCTATGATGATTTGCAAGACAACTGAGATACCGATTTACAGACTTGCGCGTAAACTCACAGCTTGTTTGACAGCGACTCCTATCGGAAGTTCGAAAAAACTAAAAAAATTATGTGAAAAAAGAAACATGGGCTGCATTTAAGTTTTCTTTTATGGTCATTGGGGGTGACTCCCGTCCCATGTATTTAACTCACCATTTAATGAGGTCCAGAGTGATAGCTGTATACCGTTTTAATGCGAAAGTTACATTTCTTCACCTTTTACTCCGAAAGTATCTGATCCTTCTCCATAAACAAAATCTAGATGCAAAAAAAAGACTAAAGCAAATGGATTTCAATTTTTAAGTCCCATCCAACATTATTCGTCAATAAGCATGATAAGCCCACATTGCAAGTGAATGGAAATTAACCGTCATTCTTGCAACGGTCCTCGTATTTATATTTCGAACAAAAGCATTAGGCACTTGCAAGGATGACCTGATATTCGTGTGTAAGACCATGTTCTTATATCATCCATGTTCTTATAACGGTTGAAACAGCAATGTCCAGTCGTATCGGAATTTCACGAAAATTTAAACTTACATTTTCTATATCAACATCTCGTAACCTCTCAAATTTAGAAAATTGTCATAGTAAAAATTATTACGTACTACCATACTAAAAATACTTCACATCATAGTATGAACAAACATTTTTAATCGTTTGTTTTGTTACGTTTTTTCAATAGTATACAGATAGATAAATATAAGTAAGCAAAAAGTATAAGGGAAGGTGGGGTAACTGGTGGAGCACTTTACGATTCGTTGAGCAAAAATATTCTTATTTACTATTTTATCTACATTTTTAGACATATGGAATGCGTGTCTGTTCGCAAAATATATTTTGTTACTAGTGTGTCATGAATTTACCGCCAACTATGTTCTATTGACTACAATATAACCGTAGTGTTGTGCCGGTTGCGTATAACTTTAAAAAATTAAATATTCAGACTTTTCGATAGTGCAATGATATATTAAAGTTTTGTTTCTCATCTTTTACAGCATTGTGTTAGAATGTCAGAAAATAGTTAGAAATCATAAAAGAAAAACAAATACAGGCGAATGGACAGAAGAGGCAATGACAAAGGAATGACCTTTGTAATTGCCTCTTCTGTGTAAGATGTGCTAGATAGAAAAAAGGTTATAAATCAACTAGTCACGCAAAGTGAAGTTAGCCAGGCAGAATGACAACCATATTTGTAAAGTCAAAGCTCTTTTAGATCCAATTCAAACTACTTTCACCAAAGAGGAAGAAGAAGAACTAGTTGCCTATTTAAAACAGATGGAGGGTCGTTTATTTGGTTTAGCAATTTTGGAACTATCGACGTTAGAACTAACCTCACAAATTCAATGATGAAAAAGGTAGATCTGGCAAAGACTGGGTAAGAGGTTTTTTGTATCGTTACCTTGAATTGAGTTTCAGAAAACCGGAAAACACTTTCGCAACTCGAGCTGCTGATTTCAACAAGGTCTCTAGGAAAATTCTTTGAATTGATAGAGAAAACACTTGATGAGTATAAATTTACTCCTGACAAATTTTATAACTGTGACGAAACCTTGGTTTCTGTTGTACCCAAAACAAGATGAAAAGTGATTGCTACAGCGGGGAAAAAACAAGTAGGAGCGTTGACGTCTGCTGAACGACGTACAAATGTGATTGTTGAAATTAGCTTTAATGCTGCTGGTATTTACATATCCCAATGTTCATTTTTTCCAAGAAAAAGAATGAAGTGTGAATTTTAAACAGGTGCTCCGCCAACTGCTTGTGCTGAATGTTCAGATTTTGGATGGATAACTGCGGATATTCTCTTAAATTTGCCAAAAAAGTTCACTGCATTTAGAAAAGCTTTAAAAGAGAGTCCTGTGTTGCTTCTTTAGTAATATCACGCACATAAAAAAGATAAAGCTCGTAAAAACGGAGTGATAATAATCAGGTTGCCTACTCACAAACCCATAATCGTTATTGCGTGGTTAAGATCGCATTTAGGACAAGTGGTAATACAGTTTCGAATAACAGAGCTCTTTGGAAAAGCTTTAATTCGATCAGCGACTATGACAACAGCTTTGAACGCATTTAAAGTTTGTGGGATCTGGCCTTACAACCCTAATATTTTCATTAACGCTGATTTTATTGCCGCTGAAGCTAGATATAGAAGTCAAGTACAATCATAGACTCGTGACACTCAAAAAATAACGGGAATTATCTCACAGTCACAATATTTACCAGGCACCTTATTTGCAGCCACTAATATTCCACAATCATTCCCGATTTCAGATTTGCCAATAGCCAGCATATCTACCTCAACAAATTTTCCCGAACCAAGCACTCACATACGACATCAAATATTTCGGATCCAGTATGATCTTCAAAATTATAATCACGCCCTGTATCTGTAATAGATAATTTTCAAAAACCACCTCAGCCTTCCAAGTCACTATCTGGATACACGTCTGGAGAACAAGGGGCTTTAAACAATTCCTCATATCATCTCGAAATCAATTGATGTTTTACCCACGTATGTCACAAAATATAAAAAGAAATGTTCGTAAGAGTTACAGTTATTACTTCATCTTAGAATAAACAGGAATTTGTTGAAAAAGAACGTTAAAAATTGATCAATATGAATAAAAAGACAAAAAATAAAAGAGTAAAAACAATAGGAAAAAAAATGAAAAAAAGGAAAAGAAAAGTAAGAGAAGAAGAAGAATCGGATAGTAATTACGGGGCTACTGAGTATCTTTACTGCCAAGGCATTAAATTTGCAGTCGCGGGAAGGATGGATTAAATGTGTGTGCGGAAAATGCACAGTGGTTGTGCCGGCGTGGAAGATGAGGACGAGGATTCTGTTCATATCTGTCCTTTTTGTGAAGATTGAATACTGAAGACTGTTACCTTCTTGCCGTTAGGGTGGGGCATGACGGGGCAAACAGAATGGTTTTTTTATTAATTCATTTTGCTAAAAACAGTTTTTTTGCTTCGTTTGATCAGATTATAAAAGAGACTGTTAATTATTTAAATAAAAGTTTATGATTTCTAGAATTACATTATGTCGTTTTTCTAACCGATAAATCTTAAAAGCCCTGTCTTACACCACCTTCCCCTTTCAATTTTTATGTTCAAGATTTACAATACGGCGAATGTATTTTCAGTTTGATTCAAATATGTTGCATTTTTTTTTGTTCCACAGCATATTTTCTAAAAATAAATTTCATCATTATAAGTCGTTTTTGTATTTCTTGGAAATAGTTCACTCTGGCTAGTAATACATGCATGATGATGAAAGCTAATATTTACATTCATCTAATATTTGCTTTTAAAAAAGCAATGTTTGTTAACTTTTTTTATTTTGTTATGTACCGGTCTCAAGTGGACATAGTTGATTAACAATGTAACTATGTAGATTTCAGTATTTTCTCCATTATATTTTTCGATAAGTCGACTCACAAATGATTACAAATTGTTTATTACATTAAATAGGAAAATTTTAAATAAAAATTTTAGCAAAAATTCTGAAGAAGTTCTAGAAGCATTGAGTCATTAAGTGGCTATAAACATTTAAATTTTCCTAATCTTCTAAATTAGTGAATAAAATATTTTTAAAAAAGTAAAAAAAAAGAAAATAACTATTCAGAAAAAAATGAAAATAAAAAGTTGATCTGAGAACTACTTAAAGAGCCTAGTCTATTGGCTATGACGGCTATGGTTCAAATTTTACATCACTTTACGTTTTATTTACGTCACTTTACGTTTTTAACGTTACGTTTATTTTATATTTACGCTTTGGGCATATACAAGTGGTATATGCCAAATAAGGTGTATCCATAAGTAATATCGTTTTTTGATACTGTACAATATGTTATTTTATTTAAAAGTTAATACAGTTTGAAGCCATGATATCTGCACTAATATTCCACAATCATCCTCGATTTTGGATTTGCCAATAGCCAGCATATCTACCTCAACAAATTTTCCAGAACCAAGCACTCACATACGACATCAAATATTTCGGATCCAGTACGATCTTCAGAATTACAATCACGCCCGGTATCTGCAATAAATAATTTTTAAAAATCACATCAGCCTTTCAAGTCACTCTCTGGATACACGTCTGGAGAATAAGTAGCTTTAAACAATTCCTCATATCATCTTGTATCTCCAAATCAATTGATGTTTTACCCACGTATGTCACAAAATATAAAAAGAAATGTTCGTAAGAGTTACAGTTATTACTTCATCTTCGTATAAACAGGAACTTGTTGAAAAAGAACGTTAAAAATTGATCAATATGAATAAAAAGACAAAAAATAAAAGAGTAAAAACAATAGGAAAAAAAATGAAAAAAAGGAAAAGAAAAGTAAGAGAAGAAGAAGAATCGGATAGTAATTACGGGGCTACTGAGTATCTTTACTGCCAAGGCATTAAATTTGCAGTCGCGGGAAGGATGGATTAAATGTGTGTGCGGAAAATGCACAGTGGTTGTGCCGGCGTGGAAGATGAGGACGAGGATTCTGTTCATATCTGTCCTTTTTGTGAAGATTGAATACTGAAGACTGTTACCTTCTTGCCGTTAGGGTGGGGCATGACGGGGCAAACAGAATGTTTTTTTTATTAATTCATTTTGCTAAAAACAGTTTTTTTGCTTCGTTTGATCAGATTATAAAAGAGACTGTTAATTATTTAAATAAAAGTTTATGATTTCTAGAATTACATTATGTCGTTTTTCTAACCGATAAATCTTAAAAGCCCTGTCTTACACCACCTTCCCCTTTCAATTTTTATGTTCAAGATTTACAATACGGCGAATGTATTTTCAGTTTGATTCAAATATGTTGCATTTTTTTTTGTTCCACAGCATATTTTCTAAAAATAAATTTCATCATTATAAGTCGTTTTTGTATTTCTTGGAAATAGTTCACTCTGGCTAGTAATACATGCATGATGATGAAAGCTAATATTTACATTCATCTAATATTTGCTTTTAAAAAAGCAATGTTTGTTAACTTTTTTTATTTTGTTATGTACCGGTCTCAAGTGGACATAGTTGATTAACAATGTAACTATGTAGATTTCAGTATTTTCTCCATTATATTTTTCGATAAGTCGACTCACAAATGATTACAAATTGTTTATTACATTAAATAGGAAAATTTTAAATAAAAATTTTAGCAAAAATTCTGAAGAAGTTCTAGAAGCATTGAGTCATTAAGTGGCTATAAACATTTAAAGTTTCCTTATCACCACAGAAGACTAAAATTATTTTGTTATAAGATGCAGAAGGAAAAGAAGACGGCACTATAGGTAACACAGGTTCTATATATGTGCACTAAGCAAAGTATAGTATACTATAGTAATGAATACATATTGCTAATAAATCTTCTAAATTAGTGAATAAAATATTTTTAAAAAAGTAAAAAACTATTCAGAAAAAAAAAGAAAATAAAAAGTTGATCTGAGAACTACTTAAAGAGCCTAGTCTATTGGCTATGACGGCTATGGTTCATATTTTACATCACTTTACGTTTTATTTACGTCACTTTACGTTTTTAACGTTACGTTTATTTTATATTTACGCTTTGGGCATATACAAGTGGTATATGCCAAATAAGGTGTATCCATAAGTAATATCGTTTTTTGATACTGTACAATATGTTATTTTATTTAAAAGTTAATACAGTTTGAAGCCATGATATCTGCACTAATATTCCACAATCATCCTCGATTTTGGATTTGCCAATAGCCAGCATATCTACCTCAACAAATTTTCCAGAACCAAGCACTCACATACGACATCAAATATTTCGGATCCAGTACGATCTTCAGAATTACAATCACGCCCGGTATCTGCAATAAATAATTTTCAAAAATCACATCAGCCTTTCAAGTCCCTCTCTGGATACACGTCTGGAGAACAAGTAGCTTTAAACAATTCCTCATATCATCTTGTATCTCCAAATCAATTGATGTTTTACCCACGTATGTCACAAAATATAAAAAGAAATGTTCGTAAGAGTTACAGTTATTACTTCATCTTCGTATAAACAGGAACTTGTTGAAAAAGAACTTTAAAAATTGATTAATATGAATAAAAATACAAAATATAAAAGAGTAAAAACAATAGGAAAAGAAAATGAAACAAAAAAGAAAAGAAAAGTAAAAGAAGAAGAAGAATCGGATAGTAACTATGGAGCTACTGAGTGGCTACTGAGCAGCCTTCGAACTCTTCATCCTTATTGGTATTAAACCTTTTTTTCCCTTTTTGTAGAATGGGGGTAATTTTGAAGTAAAATATTCTTCGAGTGTAGTTTTGATAGTTGTCGCAGTAGATTTTTTCTCCTCGAAGAAAATGTCACATAGATCTGAAAATATGGTAATCTGATAGTGCAATATGAGGATAATATAATCGAAATTCTGGCTCTATGCGGTCTTGACCTTGAGATGAATCAAAGCCATGTTTAGTCGATCAAGCTAATCACTATAATATTCAGCACTTATGGTTTCATTAGTTCATTCAGAATCTCATTAATTAACAATTCCAGTTAAATTCCACCATACTGACAATAACACATTTTTTAGACAAAGGTGGACATCTTGAGTAGACAAAGGCGGATGTCAACGAGTTAATTATGGTTTTTTATGTGCATTGGTTTTTAGAATCTACTTTTCAGCTTCAGTATTAATTTGTTGAAGAAAAGAATCTCTCCCTAACATGGACAAAAGTTGACTACAGATGGTTGCACGTTGAATTTTTGTTTTAAACTGAAAGTTGATATGGCGCCCACATTCGTTCTCTTGTTGTATCTTGAATCATGAATTTTTAAGGTATGTGACTAATTCCAGGATTGTTTGTTAAGGATCAGCTTCAATTTTAGCCAAAGACAGATTCTTGCCAAATTCTACGGCTCCTCCAGAATTTTTACCGAAAAAAACGTCGAAAAAATTTAGTCGAAAAAATTGAAATCACCCTTTTTAATATGTTTTAAACCAACGTTCTGTTATCTAAGGCATAATAATAAACAGCATTAAAGGCACTAGTGGCATTGTTATGCCACGAAATTATCCAAATTCATAAAGATCAAAAACAAATTTTTTCAAAGTTTCACATAAAAATGAATATATTTAACCAGAACATAGGTTATGTTGTATTAATTACACATCGATCAATGAGTCCAATGCTCAATTGCGCCAACCTTCAAGCATCATGTGTCAATATTTCATGACAATCTGTCTACTATTTTCAGAGTAGCTGTACTTTAAGTGACTCTACTTTTGTTATTTTCAAAAAAACGGAAAGGGAATTTCGTATGTTGATTAAGCATTGCTTTTTTATGAAGAAAAGTACCGTTGAAGCAAAATAATGGCTTGATAAACGTTACCCGAATTCTGATTCAGGGAAAATCAAATATAATTAATTGGTTTACTGAATTCAAACGTGACCGTACAAGCACCCATTATGCTGCGCGTTTTGGACTTCCAAATGAGGTGGTTAAAGACCTTTAGACAACATCTGAAAAATTCACAAAATTATTTCGCAAAACCGTAAAGTAAAGTTGAAGGAGATCGCTGATATCATGAAGATAAGCGTAAATTACTATCGAAATGGGTAGCACGTTTGTTCACAGCGGACCAAAAGCAGCAACGGAATGATGATTCTGAGTAATGTTTGGAGCTGTGTAAACAAAATGAAAATGATTTTTTCAGGCGGTGTGTGACAATGGATGAAACATGGATCCGTCACTACATCACGGAGTCAAATCGGCAGTTAGCTGAGTGGACAGCAACCAGTGAAAGTCGCACAAAGCGACCAAAAACACAACTTTTGACAGGCAAGGTTATGGCATCTGTAACTCGGGATGCGCATGAGATATTGTTCATCGATCTCGAGAAAGATTAAACCATCGGTAGCAAATATCAGAGTGTTATTCGTGCGTTTAAAGGATAAGATCGCAAAAAATGGCTACAAAACAATAAAAAAGTGCTCTTTCACCAAGACAATGCACCGTGTCACAAATCGTTGGTAGCGATGGCTAAATTGCATGAATTGGACTTCGAATTGCAAAAAATCATCGCTGCAAATAAATTTCGTTCCAATGAAGAGGTAATTGCCGAAACTGAAAGATATTTTGAAGGCAAAGACAAATAATGCAATAAAAAATGTATAGAAATGTTAGAAAATTGGTGGAATGATTATATTGCCCTTCAAGGAGAATATATTGATGAATAAATTCAAAATTTGCAAAAAAGCTTGTTTTATTTGTCAGACCGGAAACTTATTAACCGATGTGTTAAATTATTACAGTTACATACGAAACTATGTTTAATAGATAATATAAATATAAAAGTAAATATAAATATAAGATTTGTATTGATTACTTAAAATTAAATTCTGTAAAGTTATGATATTTCTGAAACAACATTAAGATAAGAGTTCAAATTTCAGTAATAGGACAAAATTGGTTCCAAACAAAATCTTGACTTGATAATTAAAAATTCAATTCGCTATTATAATTAGTAAGTCTGTAAAGGTAATCTGGCTCTCACATATTTACTACTATGACAAAGACGTAAAGTGACTTTTGATTTAAAAATTTGTGCGCTTTACATATGATACAACCATTATTTTTTATGGTGTTCTAACTCTTCTTGATATCTTACCGCATTTTAATATAATTTTGGTTTTTAAAACTTTTTCTACGGGTGCGTCAAAAAAGAAAGTGTTAATACGTTTAATAGTTCAACTAATTTGATTGTAATCTGATGTCAGCTAAATTATTGTGTATTATTGTCAAAATAAATATATGCATTCTTGTAATATGTGAAATATAAAAGAAGCTTGTTTTTTAAATTGTCTATAAGTTTATCAGAATTATAAGAAAGGTAGAATAGTCTAAGAATAGTCTTAGCTCAGCGAGACTGAGCAAGAGTTGGATGATAACTAGGAATTGAAAGATAACAGTATTATTCTTTATTGTATATGGAAAGATGGGGGGACATCTTCCATCGAAAACTGTTAGTACTCGAAACGAAAACATTCTGTTTTGCAACTTCCTGGAGTAAAACCTATAGCGCGATCAATAAAATCACCACTTCAATTATGACAATTATTTTTTGGTGATTATATGCTGAATATAATGGTTGATAGTATAACAAAAAAGTCGCAGAAAAAATATGAGCACTGATGGGCTTATTATACATTGTTGGTGCTGGAGGTGCAAATCGCATTAATTTAATAGACCCCTGGAAAACAAACGGGATAGGAATAGAAGCTTTCCGCCTAACGATGTAATTGTATCGATATCAAGTTATTCTTACTTGCATAAGATTCGACGATATTGACACACGAAACGAAAAATAGTCTAAAAATTGGCACCCATTAGAGATCTGTTTGACAGATTATATGAAAATTGTAAACAATGTTTCAGTTATTCAGCGTAAGTAACTGGAGATGAGGAAATTGAGGCATTTAGAGGGAGATGAAGCTTTAAACATTACATACCAAGTAAACAATATAAGTATGGTATTAAAGTATTTACCTTATTTGACGCAAAATTGTATTATACTAGTCACATGGAGTTATGCGTAGCGCAACAGCCAGATGGTTCCATGAAGGAAGAGAATAGTGGTAAATCTGTAGTGGAGCATTTAAGTTCTCACATATATAGCTCAAATCGAAATGTATTCACAGATAACTAGTTTACTAGAGTAAACCTTGCAAAATAGCTAAAGGAGAAGAAGTTGACAATTATTGGTACCATTAGCAAAAAAAATGGGATCTGCCACAGTTTTTTTCTGGGGGGCAAAGATCGAAAAGTTAATTCAAGAATGTTTAGTTTTGAGAAAGACGTTACCCCCACTTTCCTATATTCCGAAGAAAGGTGTAAATGTATTTTTAATTTTTTGCATGTACAAGAATTATTGCATTTGTAAAGCTAGTGGAAAACCCGATATTATTGAAACTTATAATACATTTAAGGGCGGTGTCGATACCGTTGACAGTTATGTACATAATATGATTGTGCACGTAATATCAAACGGTGGCCAATGGTGATATTTAATAATGTACTAAACGTTGCTGCAATATATAGTATTATACTTTATATCGCAAACAATTATTGTTGAAACTGGAATTGGAATGGTAGACCATTTCTGGAAGAGTGAGGGTTATGCCAGGTTTTAAGAAAACTAACGCTACTGGAATACGGATAACAAGAAGACTGTTTTTTATATTTACGAGAATAAAGTTTAATTTTTATTTGTTTTTTATAAATATTAAAATCATTTATTAATGTTATTGTTATTAATTAATGAAAATTAGCTCTTATTTAAAAAAAAAAAGATATATAAATATATAAATATAAATAAATTGTGTATCAAGTATACACTATAAAACGCAGAATTGTGTGAGATTTTTTAATATTATTAATTGTTTTGGCCTCACGGTCTACGAGACCGGCGCGATCAATTACGTCATAAAATTTCGAGAAACCACAGGAAGGTTAAATAAGATCTCACCAAGTGAGGCACAGCTGTAATAATGATGATAACAACATTGTTCTCAAAATATATGATTTTTTATGCCATGATTGGGTAAAGATGATTATTGTATCATGATTTGTTGTTAAATTTCCCAAAAGTGTTGTTTCATGTTTATATTTGTTTCATACTTACATCGTCTTGATTTCCTATAACTATTTCTTTTTTGTGCATAGGTATATTAGATTTGCAGGAATATTAGACACTTTCTTTTTATTGAATAGTAATTACACGAAACTACATTAGATACGGTTTGGTATTCTAGTGGTGCCATCTAGCGCTTGAAAGCCGAAGTAAAATATTTTAAGCGAATTGTAACCTGTCTTGAAACAAATCCATTTTAATTTTAGTTCCAGTTGGTGGCAATATGATACTGAAATACTATTATTTTCCTAATTCTATTTTGTTCTATAATAAAAATACCAGGATAAAATAAAAATAAGTGGAAATTACTTATAAACTAAACAAATTATACATTTTATTAAGCAGATAAAATAACGCTTTTGATATAATCAGCATAAACAGCAACTTTGACATATATGGTCGCTAATTCTCCACACATTAATGTTGATATGGATGCAATTCCAACTTGTATTCCATTAACAACAAATGGATCACCCAGATCACCCTAAAAGCAGAAAAAGGTGTGAATTAATAAAATGTTACATAAATGATTGGGTGGTCCAATTTTTGATTAATTTAAATTAATTATTTTGAAATGCCCTTATATTAATTTCTATTTACTTTCTGCTGATGCTAAAGTTCGTTCCGTTTCTGGTTTTATCACCAAACCGAAGTATTATTAGCTACATCATACGTGTATACTTTGATGCTGTATGAGAATGATAGAACAGAAGTACTTGGGAATACATTGTATTATTTAGTTGATTTTGAAGCATTAAAAATGCCTGAAAATAGGGAACTTTATCGATATAGTATGCTTTAATATTTTTTTATAAAGCAAGAATGCTTCGCATATGCAAAAAATGTGATTAGTACGCTAGGGTTGCCGGTGCTGGTGATTCCACATGCCTTAAGTGGTTTAGAATGTTTCATAAAAGCAATTGTAATCTTAGTAATGTACTATGTTCCATTTTTCTCAAGAAAAAGAGACGAATTTTTGCATCAATCATAATATATCAACAATCAATTTAATCATAATATATTTAAATTTATTGTTCAATAACATTATAATTTTGTATAGAAATAACATTTCTGGTTCAGCATGTCTTGCCATCTGTGCAACCAGTTTTTAAATTTAAATTTTACCACTTCACTTTTTGGGAAGACCACATGTGATGACGCTACATTAAGGTGGGTGTGATATAAATATAAACATTTCTAGCAGTTCTGATCTATAATTTTAATTAGTCTTTTTTAATTTCGCTTCCTTGATGAATATATTCATTTTGTTGAACGGTCAATTGTTCAATTCAAATTTATTGCGAAGTTACTAGGTAACATAAACAACAATTGAGTTGTTCATTGTGTTTTGAGGTGATTTAGTATATCTCCGCCATAATTGCTTTCAGTCTCAATTATTCTAAATAATACTCTTCCTATTACGGAATATTAAATGGTTTCAAAAGTAATAATTTAATTTTTAATAAACCAAATAATTTTTTAATGAGTTTTTTATTGTATAATGTATGATGAGAAAAATTTACTGTAAAATCTGCATTTTTGGTTTGAAAATACCAGACCAAAATACAATTCTTTCTCTACTTTTAACGATTTAAAAAATATTGCTTCAAAATAATGTTTTATTATTTTGAATGAATTGATTAAGAACGTTTTGTTGAAATAAAACAATATACTTTGCAATAATACTAGAGGGCTAGCCATAAAGGTCTCTTATATTTCAAAGGGATACTCCTAGGCTAGCGTGAAGTTAGAGAGGTGGCTTTGTTGTTTAAGCTCATTATGAGAAGAATCGTTCTGTGATAGTGATGCAGAGTATTCCATACACAGTTCGTGCTCGGTCAAAATGTGTCTGTACCAGATCGGAAATTACTTTTGTGATGGATTTTTAACCTTCGAGTATCTAAATTGACACTGCAAAGAAAATCATCTGACATACGTAAGGAAAATATGAAATCATTAATAGAATTACAAAATGGAATTACAGAGTGGCAGAGCAGAGTCTTCTTGTGATGGAGATCTTGCTTTACTCATGGGCTCCTGCGGTTACCCTCCTTCCTTTGCTTCATATTGACGTGGATATACGATTTCTTATCTCCCGTGATGGCTCTATACAAGAATCGTTGATTGTTGCTCGTAAGACGATATTTTGAGCAACCTTGTTGAGGCGATTTTCCTTGTTGTCGTCGGCGTTGTATGTGGCACCCAAGCTCCGAGTTTTTGAGTAAATCCCATAGATTGAAGATGTCGATAGATCACACTGGTCTACAAAATTCAAACTTTTTTTATCACACAAAAACGTTTGTCTGATTTAGATAGTACTATGGCCACCCAACAAGCATATATTAATAAAAAAAATACACGTCATGTTTCTTTGTGACGAATATATATTTTTATAAAAATTGGATAAAAATACACTTACAATTATCTAGTTATACACAATATTTATGATTTTCGCGAGTACTTAGCTACCGGTAGATCCCTTTTCAACCACCAGCAGTAATAAGCTAACAGGACTCCATTTGCTTTGATATCGCATCTCTATAAGGGAAATCTCATGGTGAAATCTCTTTTTTTTTGAGGACCTATAAATATCCCCTCTTTAGTTTTTGTTTCGCTAATTTTGGGGAATTTCTCTTTCAGATATAAAAATCCATTACCATTTTTGCCCATCGCTTCCGCCACTGCAACAAAATCTATAATATCGTGTTGGGCGGTCATAGAGTGAAGGTTAGAGAGATTGTTGACATGATAAACATCTCAATCGAATGCATACGGAATACCCTACGTGAACGTTTGTACATGAGAAAGCTTTCAGTGTGATTGGTAAAGCGTTTGCTCGATGCAGGTTTAAAACGTAATCGAGTGACCATTTCATACTGGTGTTTAAACATGTTTAAACGTAATTAGAAGGGGTTTCTGCATAAAACTTGGATGATTGGATCACTACATATCATACATGATGAAACATTGAAAACTGTGGGTTTTTACATAACGATTCGTTCGTTATTGCAATAGCGAAATTGGTTAATGTACACTACGAATTGGTGCCACATACACTCTATTTTGCAGACTTGGGTCCCCTCTGATTTATTATTCTATCTAAATACGAAGAAAAAGCGGGGCAAAAGAAATTCATATGAGGTGAGCGATTGCGGCCGAAACACAAGGTTATTTTACAGAGTTCGCATATAGGGCTAATCCGAAGCAGTTTCTGCGGTGATTCGTAACTGTTCATAAAATGTGGATTCATCATTACACGCCAAAAGCGAGGAAACAGTCACAACAGTAGCGAACGGGACGAAGGTACATCCATTGGTCGGAAAGATCACGCCTACTGTCTTTTGGGATTCGCAATGCATTAACTTTATCAAAAAAGCGTTGGAAGAGAGAAATTGGTCAATTTGCTCTACTAATGGATACTGTTTCCACTTTTTCGACATATTTTTTTTTCAAACGTGAAGAAATGGTTGGGTGGAAAGAAATTCTTTCAAAAAGATTATCACTGAAAAAGACGATTACATTGCCGAGCTCGATAAGTCGTATATTTTGGCATATCAAATTTGGAAAATCGTTTAGCGAAGTGTATTGGGCTAAAAGAAGACTGCGTTGAAAAATAAATCGATTTTCGATCAAAAAATACTATTTCATTTAAAAAGTATCTGGTTTTTCACTATACCTTCATATGTATTATCCGAATATAATCCTAATACGTCAAGTCGTTTTGTTATAATTTGCACGAACATTTAAAAAAATTAAACATGCAAATGTTTTCAATTTAAAAAATCGCTGTAAAATATAAAGTGGAGAGAAAGACATTAATTTATAATATTTGATGCACAATTTCCAGAAATGAATCTATTATATTTCAGTTCTGAAGGGATTATTAATTTTCATTTTCTCTCCGCAAGGTACTTAATCATATGAATTAACGTTAAAATATGGAAACAACTTAATTGATGACATAGTTTTCGGGAAATTATGACATTAATTAATAATATCGTTTATTATTATGGAAAGTTATAATCATTTTAAGAATTTGTAGTAGATTTAGCTTACAGTCGTTGTTATGAACGAAATAATTGGGCTTGATATGATAAAGTATCTTTTATACATATGTGATAAATACTATTTTTTTAATCAGAACGCTCTATGCACTTACTGATTATTGATAAGTGGAACGGGAATAAAGGTAAAAGTTGAATTTCATACCTACAGAATAACATACCCAGTCATTCATTAACCAATAGGAATTTTGTGAAAAAAATGTTATACATGGAAAGATCATATATAAGTTTTATAATAAAACTATTTATATTTTAATTTTTCTCCTTATAATTAAAAAGTTATATCAAATTAAAAATACATTTTTAAACCTAGTACCGATGATGGGCCGACAGTTCCTGAAAAAACAAGAGCAGGAGTGATTTCGCAATGTTTATTTCTCCTTAATATTACAGACAGCTGATACAAATGTTTTTGTTTTTAATCAATTTATTCTTGTTATTATCATTAGTGTATTGATAAATTTATTGAAAATGTCAAATCTAATTAGTCATCGTACCTGGTTCGTACCATTTTGTACGAATACTAAAAAATAACTTCCGAAAAAATGTTTTTAAATATGGCACAAGATGTTAAACGTCGAAATCAATAGTTCCAAGCAGCCCGACGTATTAAACTAATAACACATCAAACAAAACTAAAACAACATCAAATTTTTACAGCTACTTGTCATCAAATATATACATATATTCATTACCTGCTGAAGCTACACAATCGTGACATTGAATGTCTTGAACTTTTCTTAGTTTTTCATTAATAATTAAGATAACTTTATAAGCTTTACTCAGAACTTTATGTTCTGCACATACACGTCCTTTCACAGTGTAAATACAATTTTTGCGTTTAAATTACACATAACCTATAGCCTTGTCAGACTAATTTTCGCGTGACGCCCTACAAATAATTAAATTATATTTAATAGAAACATTCTGTTTCTTATTTGCATTTACATTATTATTTTTTAAAACTCAGATTGATATTATCAGAATTGTATATTATCATAATTGACCTTTATAAATCCTTTGTGACACATTACTGAATTAAATTGGTAACCAACAATTTTTTTTTTGCATTACTTCAATAATTTTGACAGTAGATACACAGGTAAATGCTGTTGAGAGTACTTAGGTAAAAACACTTTAACATAATGACATCATAAACATGGCAGCCAATAGTGGCGCTTTTTTCTATCGATTATCAATATTATTTATAATAAAATTTTAGAATAAGGTAAAAAAAGCGATAAATATTTTTTATTCGAAAACCTAATTTCAGAACGTCAGTATAATAAAAGACATTTTCTACAATATGAGAATGGATAGATAGTATAGCTTCATCATTGTATAGTATTACTAAGGTGAAACAAAAGTATTTGCATTTTTCCTTTGTTTACTTCTCAGAGGTTTAATCCGATTTCAACTTTTTACTCCGACGAATAAACATTCTTTCTTAGTATTTAAGTGATTCTACTGCGAAATATTCAGTCGACTGTTTCTTACAATAAACGTTAAAATGAGTGAAATAAGTAGCAAAGTCACGGCAATTTTACAACATTATATTAGAAAAGGCTCCAAAAAGATTGACGGCGCTCATGAGAATTTTTGCGAAGTAGAGGGAGAAGGTGCAGGCATCAATTCGGACCGCTCAACTCTGGTTCAAAAAGTGCCGCTAGAGAGACATGATTCTTGAAGATAGGGGAAGATTAGGTTATTTTGATCGGCTTGTCGAAATGGGTTGTGAAGAGGTGATGAGGTTGTGAGAGGTTGTGAAGAGAATCCATAAAATGGATTGTTATTTGTGATGAAAAATTAGTTTAATTTAACAATCCTAATGACGTAAGGGAGTCTGAGTTATAGGGGAGAGCCAGGCTAAAAGTTACCAGGGTAAGTTGTTCAAATCAAAATAACACTTCAATAGAAATAAAAATATGGCTCAAGTGTGTCGTGAAATAGTAAGCAGCAGCGCAACTACGGCAGCGATATTAGTAAGGCCAGTGATGTCGAATGATATTCGCGAATACGTGTCTCTCTGATACAGGTGAGTAAATATTTTTGTGTAGGTTATATTTGGTCTATTTCACTCATTTTGAGAGTTAGCTTTTAGACCGTTTTGTGTTTATATGAGAAGTATTTTTTAAATAGGGTCCGTTTGTGAATGAGAGTGAGAATGGCGTGCAATGGTCACAGTGCGCTTGCGCGTTTGCTCTCAGCATGCTTTGTGCAAGTTTAGGCGCTATTTGCAGCCGTATCGCCTATCTGTGTGCAGAGCTGTAGAAGTTTATAATATTTAAGAAAATTGAGTAGCCCGCTGACTGGGTAATACGATCTGTAATTCTATTCTTGAGTGCAAGAAACTTGGCAGCAGCGGAAATTCACCGTTGGATTTGTGAGGTTTGCCATGATAATGCTATGAGTGACAGTAAAGTTTGAAAATGGGTGATAATGTTAAAGGACGGGCGTGTTAATGTGCATAGTGAGCTACGCCCTGGCCGATCTTCTCTGATTTCTGAAGATTTGGTTCGTGACGTGGAAAACAAAATTCGAGAGAACCGACGATTCACGATTTTAAAGTTACAAGTAAATTTCCACAGGTTTTAACTCAGTTTTGTACATCATTGTCGGGGAAACTGAATTATCGAAAATTGTATTGTCGGTGGATTCCAAGTCTACTTTCTGACGATCACAAAACAAATATATTGGGCTGTGCTTTATCGTTTTTGACTCCATGCAATCAGGAAAGAGATGAATTGTTAGGCCACATCGTTACAGGAGATGAGACTTGAGTGTGTCACATGACTCGTGAGTCCAAATAAAAGTCATTAAAATGGCGACAAACATAGTCGCTAACCAGAGTGAAAGCTAAACAGATAATTTCAATTTGAAAGATCATGGCAACTGTCTTTTGGGATAGAAAACGGATTTTGTTAGTAGATTTTATGCCGAGAGGCACAACAATCAATTCTGATGCTTATTGTGCCATCTTGAGAAAACTCTGGCGTGCCATACAAAAAAAGCGTCGTGGCCTACTGTCTTTCAGTGTGATGTTGCTCCATAACAATGCAAGGCCACATGTTTCTGCTTAAACACAAGGTCTAATCAGGTCTTTTGGATAAAAATAACTAAATTATCCACCTTACAGTTCAGACATTGCACCCAGTGATTTTCATTTGTGCCGGTACTTAAAGGAGTTCCTTGGTGGTCAACGGTTTAATGGCGACGAAGAAGTTAAAACTGCAGTCAAGGATTGGGCTTTTTCACAGACGGCAGATTTCTTTGACATCGGAATTCAAAAACTTATGGGGCGGTATGGCAAATGTTTGAACAAAAATGGAAATTATGTAGTGATGTAGGTAAACGTATGTAGAAAATGAAAAAAATATATTTTAATGATATTTGTAGTATAAATAGGTCCCAGGTCAGTTTTGTACACCATTGTTTTGGATAAACTGAATTGTCGAACGTTGTGTTCTCGGTGGATTCCAAGACTGCTTTCTAACGATCACAAAACAAAAAAATTTGGCTGTGCTTTATCGTTTTGACTCGATATAATCAGGAAGAAGATTAATTGTTAGACCACATCGTTAGAGATGAGACTTGAGTGTCTTGAGACTTGAGAGTCCTTCCTGATTCCAAGCAACAGTCAATGGAATGGCGACACACATCGTCGCCAGTGTGAAAATCAAACAGACAATTTGAGCACGAAATATTATGGCAACTGTCTTTTGGAAAAGGAAAGCGATTTTGTTAGTGGATTTTAGTCCGAGAGGCACAACATTCAATTCTGATGCGTATTGTGCCACTTTGAGAAAACTCCTGCGTGCCATACACCGGTGTGATGTTGCTCCATGATAATGCAAGGCTACATATTTTTACACAAACACAATGTCTAATCAGCTCTTTTGGATGGCACCATCTTGATCGTCCACCTTACAGTTCAGACCTTGTGCCCAGTGACTTTTACTTATCTTGGTACTTAAAAGGATTCCTTGGTGGTCAATGGTTCAATGACGATGAAGTTAAAACGGCATTTAAGGATTGGGCTTCTTGAGAGGCGGCAGATTTTTTTGACGTCAGAATTCACAAACTTGTTGAGTGGTATAACAAATGTTTGAACAAAAATGGAGATTATGTAGAAAAGAAGATAAAAGTATTTAGAATATGGAAAAAAATATTTTAATGATATTTATAGTATTTTTCTTCTTACAAAAAAACGAACCTTATTTAAAAAATATACCGCGTATAAAGATATATCTGGTTTTCATTATCTATATAGATAGTTAAATTAAATTTGTTTTATAACCTAATCTAAAATTTATGTTTATTGAGAAAATGTAATTTGGGGTTCGTTGTTACAACTTGGCCCATCGCGTGGTCAACAACGAAAAATATATATATTTTTTCTTATTACAGAACTTTGATTTTTAATGGAAGATCAATTCGGGGTACTATATGTCAAGACCTCATGCAAAAAGCCGGAGATGAAGTGATGAAAAATGACAAAAAAGTGAACAGCTATTGCTAAGGAGTTTAATATTTGTCGTATGATATTATATTTATTAAAATATTCGTTCATTTATTTTGGCTTATTACCAGATGAAATTAGAAAATTTGCATAGGAGTGTGCAGTAAAATTTGAAGTTTCTGGTATTCCTTTGTCTTAGCACAAAAACAAAAAAGTTGGATCAGATTGTTGACTGGTTTCTTTAAAATAAATCCTGGTCTTTCAATTAGAGCTCCAGAATCCACAAGTGCAGGCGAAGCAACATCATTTAATAAACATAACGTTGAATTTTTTATTAAGTATCAAGAATTATCGGACAGTATTAAAAAAAATAATCGTAAAACAAAGGCGCCAAGCAATTTGGACCCATATTATTAGCAGAGTAAGGGACGATGGTTATTGTAAAATTGGCAACAAATGCATTGGGGAATACTGTTCCTCCTATGTTTGTTTTTCCAAGACTAAAATACAAATGTTTATTTCTTAAAAACGGAACAACGGAATCTCTCGGTGCAGGAAACAAGTTTGGATGGACGACATCTACCGAATTTCTCATTTACACTTATCATTTTATCAAATATACTTAACCTACTACATTAGATCCGGTTTTGTCAGTCTCATATCGATATCGAAGTGATATAGAAAGCCAATTCTAACTCAATTGTTATGTTATTACTTTCTCCTCACTGTACCCACCGTTTACAATCATCGACCTTTTAAAAGTTATTGCGCCAAGGCTCAAGACAATTGGCTACTCAGTAACTCTAGTAAAACTATGTCTATTTATAAAATTTCCAGAATTCAATCTAATATGCGTTGCCTTTGGTTGTAACTCCCACCAACGTCGTTAACTCTTTTAAGAAAACTGGTTACTTGTAACCCCAACGTATTTTTAGTGAATGATAACAATTAAAACACTTGGTATTTGTTTCAGAATATGTCTCTTTATATATTGTGAAACAAATACCAAGTGTTTTAAATATTATCATTGTTACTATATTTTGCCAAGAGCTTTACCGACGAATTTACTTCTATTTTTCGTCACAGATCGTGCTTTTCCTGTATCTAAAAAATCTCAAGAAGTTCTCAATCTATAGAAGTTTTAGTATCGAATAACAGTGATGTCATCGATAGATAATAATAACTCAGAAAAAGGGCTGGATAATGAAATTGAGAGAAATATGTTAGAAAAACATGTTAATGAAGTTTTTGTTGCGTCATCAACAATCAGTCAGCCTTCTTAGGCTGGAGAACTATCAAAATCGTGAAAAATCCAGGTAAAATCATAATCAGTGTCTATTTGTTTTTCTCCAAAAATACTCAGTCCCATACCAAAAACAGCGCCAAGACTTGGAAATAATAAACGACGTTTAGAAAATCTGCTGATATTCCAGAAAAAGAAGCCTCTGGCGGAAGAGCAATCCAAGAAAAGACAGAACTATTTTGAGAAACTTTCCATAAAGCAAGTCAAAAGAAAGAAAAAGTATATAAAAAATAAAGAGAATAAAGGAAAGGGGAAAAGAAAGGCCGTTAAACGACAAGTTCTACAAAATAAGGATGAAACTTCTGACGAAGAAGATAATTTGGGGCATTATTGAATCATCTGTTATGATAAATAATGTCGCTCCCGGTCTGGTGAAGAATGTGTTCAATGCATTGAATGTAAAAATTGGGCTCGTTTTAAATATCAAAAAAAAAAAATATAACTCATCAACTTATGTCCGTCCAAATTGTGATTCTAATCACTCATGTGATAGTTAACTCTAAAAATGTTGATTTATAATATATATAACTTAAAATGACATATATCAATATATCTTTTATAGTAATAATTACTCTCAATATATCATTTGTAAAAATAATTAATCTTAAAGTATTACTTGGAGTTATTGGGATATAAAAAATATATAGTTATGTTTATCGTTTGATTTGAAATTAAGTTATTTAAGACAAATAATTGACAACTTTTATATTATTAAGTTGTTCCTAAATACATTCATTTATTATAAAATAATTGCTTGTTTTTATGAAATATACCCACAATAGACCTTGTAACAACTTGCCCCAGCGTATGCACAACTAGTCCCGAATGGAGGCAAATTGTTACTTTGTAATTGTTTTATATATAAAAAAAATGTTATAAAAACACTAATAAAAATATATTCAGAAAACATTCGGGATAATAAAATAGAATATATTTGTCAAATTGTACAACAATGTTATTTATATTTTTAAAATTTTATATATTGAAATTTTAAAATTTTTTAAAAAGTACAACTTTTAGCCCTCGCTCTTCCAAATCCGACCAACCAACTCTTCCAGTATCAATGCGGGAAAGATTTGTCAAAAAGATCATGCTCTGTATGTCGTGGAATTTTGAAGGAATAATTTATTTGTTTCCTAAACTAAATACATCCAATGGCTCTATTGGATGCTAGCAGATTATGGAAAAAATGTCAATGCTGCTAAATTGGAAAAATTTAGATGCAGTAATATCTATTAGACAATATCAATAAGTTATAATTTTAATTATAACTATTATATAGTGGGCTTTCGAATTAAATAAACACCTTAGTTGATAGCACTTAACCCTACTTATAATACCCTATAATAATTGCAATGTACATATGTAGGTTTATCGATTATCTGAGAATTTAAAGCGGACTGATATTTCAAACTTATGAGCTTGATGGAAAACAGTGAAGCAGGTGCTCATAAGGACCAGACTTTAAATGAAAAAAATGGAAATATCTATAACGAAAGCGAAAGTTCTTTTAAAAAAATATGCCGATAGCCTTCAAAAAACTTCAGATTGTACAGTAAATGTACTTAATGTTATCTATGAACCTTAAACATGAGTTTTTCACTAACACCAAATGACATTGAACACAGATGACGAGTGTTTTGTTAGCCAATTTAGAATAATCAGGATGATGAAAACCCGTTTAATTTTTTCTTTTTTTCTTTGACATTTTATAACCGTAGATAAATCATACCAGAGATGAAGCAGAACTTTAAAGAGTGGGTGCGAGTAGGTGAATCTACTGGAATGAGGAGAAAAATGGTTCCACTCATAAAAAGTCATGGTTGAGGTTTTCTAGGATTTTCGTATTCATATACTATTGAGTAAAAGACAGGACCATCGCTGGGGAATATCATGCTTCACCACTGGGTCAATTGAAAAGTGTAATTTAGGATAAACATCTATATCTGACTAAAAACAAAGTTCTCTTTCCCTAGGATCATGCGCCTGCATACACGTTTTGTTGCTTCAAAACTTCATGATATATACTTTGAAGTGCTTCGGTGTGAGCTTGCTCTGATGATGAGGTCAAAATTGAGAGAACCGCTTATTGTGCAGAGATGAATAAATCGGATTTTACTGATGATATTAAGGATTTGGAAAATCATTGGTCTAAATGTATCGTATTCGAAGGTTACTGCGTTAAAAAATAAACATATCTTAAAGATTTTGTTTCTCTATGTCAGAACGAAAACTTTTAACAAAAGAATTTGTTAAAAGATGGAAAACCGTTTTTCGCTTTTCCGTCTATCTGTCGTTTAGTTGATGGAGTACTCATTTTACTGCCTTCTGGATCTTTCCGATGGCATGCAGATGATCACAAACGGTTCAGCGACCAATATTTAAAATCTTTGCTGTTTGTTTTTGAATTTGCAAATCGTTTTCTTCCAACAATGCTTGCAATTCGGAATCTTCAAATTTTTCGGTTGACCTGGGCATTCTTTGTCTTTCAAGTCAAAATCACCACTTTTGAATCGTCTAAGCCACGGCCATAAACGTCTTGCATTGGGACATTATTACCAAACGTTTTCTCAAGAATACGACGGTTTGTACTCGCGTCTTTCTTTTGATTGAATAAGAAAAGCAATACATGCCTCAAATACCCTTTATTTGGTTGCTACACTACATTTGGTTACTGCACGAAAAAAATATGACGGTAACGCGAAAACGTTTAAACACCAATGGCATTTTGAAAGATACTGCCGTATGTCATTTGGTTCAAAATTGGTTGTCGAACAACGTTGACATGTTTTGGTCTAAAGGATTGTGTCCTGCCAATAGCCCAGATTTAAATAATTTGGAATTCTATGCATGGAGTATGGTTGAAAGGGAGTGGCCACCAATAAGTCCAGTCAACCAAATGTCGCATCATTGAGAGCCGCTATTGAAGCGGAATTCGCTGATATGGACCGTCACGTATTAAAATGAGCGTGCGAGCGCTTTATACCGAGATTGGAGGCGGTCGTTCAAGCAGGGCGAGGATAGATTGAGTAAATGTGTGCTTTACGACCTTACAAACAATTACTAAAAAAAAATTGTAAACTTTTCCGTTTTTGGAATAAAAATTATGTTTGAAAAAAATGTTTAATGATTTTTGCGCCACACCCTGTAAATATATATATATATATATATATATATATATATATATATATATATATATATATATATATATATATATATATATATATATATGAGGAAAAAACGTAAATATTTTTGTAACATCCCAGTATATAACTTTAGAAGCAACACTCTTGTCACCATTATTCTTTTATATGTGAGATCATAACAAATGTATCTTAAGTATTTTATTTGAAAAGCATTAAAATCGCCATCTAGAAGAAGTGTTTTTGCCAATAGTCAACTTAATAAAACATATTGTTATCAAACATATCTGATGTTTCGGATTCAATACATACTTGCAAAATGCGAACGCTCACGGTCTATAATCCAATAATATTACAACAACCTTAAGTATCTCAATACCATATAACTTTTAACATCCTGTGTATGAAATTCCAACTGATGTTAATTCTCAGGTATTATTGAAGTGATTTACCTTTTTAACTTGGAAATATCGAGTTATATTTGGATATTAAAATATGTCGTTATAAAGCGTTTTAATCATGTTATACATTTGATACATGCATTAGAGTAACATTATATGCAGTAACTGCCTAAAAATCTATTGGACAATAAACAGTGAAACAGTTAAACTGACAATATCGTGAACATACTATTTTCGGAAAAATAGAAAATATGTATTCAATGGATATCTAATTGGTCGCCCCTTCAGCATTAATCACGGTAACCAATTTTTCAGAGCAAAGTTTCAGTTTCAGTTTCTTTCCTTTAACTCATTTCCTGGTTCACCTCCTGTATAGGATTTCAATAGCACCAAAAGTAAAAAGGAGGAAGGGGAAAGCAAAACATTCTTTAGCAGCACTATTTTCTCCTACGTCGTCCCACTTTAAAAACCCACGAGCGGCCACTGTTTATGACTTTCGAAATCATTGAGCAACTAATGCTATTGATGCTGTTTATCCTGGCGCTTTGCAGAGCAGAATATAAGCGTTTGCTTAAAGAATTTGGCCTGTTGAGTTTGATAACGATGTGGCTAACACAGTAGAGTGGTGTTTAAAACAACTGAGCAAAGTGCAAAGAGAAGAAATATTGGCGCCATATCAACCTTCAGTTGGAAAGAAAATTCAACGTGTAACTATATGCAGTGGAATTTTTTCTAGGTTAGGCATATATTTCTGTCTTTAACAAAGTGTTACTGGAGATGTTACTGGAGAAAAAGCAATCCGCATAAGAAAAAACAACAGTTGGAAACAAAATTCAACGTGTAACCATCTAAAGGGTACTTTTGTCCAGGTGAGGCAGATTTTTCTATCTTCAACAAATTGTTAGTGTAGAAGAAAGGTGTATTTTATAAAGCAATCTACATAAGAAGAAATAATATTTAAGACAAGCACAGCCACCTTTGTCGATTTGAAAACCAGGTTTTCACTCAAAAAAAATGTTTCTACCGCCAGAACAACGTTACAGTAATTATTCACCATGAGATTTTAATTCCTAATGAAATTATAAGAGTTGAATATTATTGTGTTCAGTTTCATAGACTATACATGACTTAGATTCAAAAACGTCCAAGACTGATTAATTGAAAAGGTGTTATTCTGCAGCGCGACAATACAACGCTTCATAGTTCCAGTTTCACATAAGAAAATTTTAAAGAGTTAGGCTGGCAGGTATGTGACCCATTATATTCACCTGATGCTGACGAGATTGACGAAACTGAGCGAAGATTGACGATAACAATTGAGATTATATTGTTGATTAAAACTGCCCTAACTCTTAAATAAAATAAATTTTTGCACACTGTCAAAAAACGACATATGGGTACAGCTATTATATAATATGTGAGACAAACTGTTTTTCAGGAAAATTTGTCAATATTTAAAACTTTAGGACACCTATTAAGCAAAAATATTTTAGTACATATACACTCCTTTTTCAGCGATACTTAACTAATATTCATATGCGTCACATATTTTCTGGAGAAGTTTTTGATCGGTACTTTTTCCAAGATGGATTTTAGCAACACCTTCAAAAGATTATTATAAAAGAGTGATGGGGCACATATTGCTATTGTATTATTTTCAAACTATCAGTGATGCCAAACATTAAACAACGAACATAAACAACATAGCATGCAAATTGTTTTTTTTGATAGTTGCTGCTAAATTATACATTTACTAAGTCCACCATGGTTTTATGAAATAGGGTTTTAAATAATAAATATAATTTGCTTTTTTATATAGATATTGATGTATACCGATATATGAAATTGTATTAAATACCATGGCAAAGAAAATTAATTATTTCATTAAATATAATCATGTGCCTTATTTAAGTCTTTCATAATGTATAAGTTAATTTAAAACTTACCACACACACGTCTTTATGACTAATACCAGCACAAAAAATAGTTTTGTCGTCATATCTAATTGGATATGTATCTTCGCATGCAGTTAATGATATGATAGGTTGATTGGTATACTAAAACAAGAAAATTAAATACAAATAAAAATAGATTTTATTGGATTAATTTTGTAATTGTATTATGTAATGTTATAAATATAAAAATATTATATTCATATTTCATACAACAAAAATTGTATTTGTATAATAATTACACGAAAATTGAAAGACTGTATAAATCTGCGAGGTATGTACCGAATTGGATGATATATGTCTTTATGAGGCATGACCTATTGGTAGGTCCACACTTGCTCAATTTTTCCGTTTAATATGCGTTTCAACACACTTGCCATTCTGCATGAGTTAGCGCAGGGTAAGAAGCATGTCTTCCTGTCCACATGTTTGCGTCAGTTTCATTCGACACTTCTAGCGAGTTTAGTAAAGACGGTTTTTTAAAAACGTTAAAAACACCTTATTTTTTAAGTACATATTGTTAACTGTGTACTTTCAGTTTCATGAATATATCTGACATTGTCAGGTTAACCGGTAAGAGTGCTGCTGTGCTGGTGTTGATAAAAGCACGGAAAAGAAGGAAAAAATATAGAATCTATATGGACAAAGAAATATTTAAAGTAATTATTATAACTGACAGGACAGGAAAATATAGACTAAAAAATATTCCTTTTCTTACACATTCCATTTATAATTTTATTATTTTTAAAATTATATATTTATTTTCTATTTCTAAATATATAATTTAATATATTTATTTAATTTAATAAAATTAAACTATTTTACTTTAAATTAAATTTGTAAAATTTAAATTAAAATTAAAAAAAAATTGTAAATTGTTGCAAAATCTTGCAGATTATGAAGCAGATGAAGAAGTATGAAGAAGAAGAAAACGAAAGCGTAAGATACCCAGCATCGGTGGGAGTCGGTGAGTCGGTTCAAAAACGTATGCGTTTTAACGACCAAAAGTTTAACAAGTGTGGACATACCTTATGACGTCTTGTTGTACGGTATCCCAGGTGTATTTTTTACATATTTAAAGTGGGTTTAAAATTGCTGGCGGTCAGGGTAATAGCTTCAAGAGCTCAACTAATGTTATGCCCATGTAAGTTCTATTGGCAAAAAAACGGAGTATCATGTGGGTTATTCGAGTATCATTATCATAGACTTTTTTAAAAGCAAATCTGTTTTGCTGATACATGATATTTGGACAAGTTTACAAACACGGTCTAAAGACGGGTTATAATATTTGGGTTACATAACAGGCTGCAGTTAAACCTCCTCTAATTGTTATTAGGGTTGGCTTGCCATGTGTAATTCCTCATATCATATCTTAAGGAATAGCTGTAGGCCGGTTTAAGACGAAAGATAAATTTCATCTGACTACTTCCTAATGACTACCTAAATAAAATCTAGGCACGTTATTAGAGTAAATAGAGTTTCATTCTAGGTCCTATTTAATTCTTCTTTCAGTGGTTCTATTGTCCTACTGGACCATAACCTTCCTTAATTTTCGTCTCTATCTACAACGATTTCTTGCTTCTGTTTATCAGCATTTTATTTTCAATAGTTTCCTTGCATCTTTCTGCACATTTTTTTGGCTATTTTGTTATTGCTCTTCCTCTTCCTCGGTTTACAATCAGTTGTCCTTTTAGCCGCTTTTCGCGCCCTCCATCCACCCGAGATTATTTTCTAAAATAATCCCGAAACTTCACTGCTGGTTAGATGGGATAAGGTTTCCGTAGTCGTAACGCTACTCACAAAACAATTATCTTCTCTTCCATTGGTGTTTCCGCTGCTTGGCCGCAAGACGGGGTGGGCCAAGCGCTTCGCACCACTCCCCTCTGGGGGACATGTACCAGAGGGGGGTGTAGTCTTAAGATATTATTTTATTTTCCGATGACACTGAAGGTGTTTCGGCGTAAATTATCTTTCTTACCTTTTTCCTGTAAGAGAAAAGAAAACTTTCACTTCACATTTCACTAATTTCCTTTTTTTCCAAACCGGGACGTGGCGTCCCATCCCTCGATGTTGATCCCTCGTTGGGCAACAGTCAACCTAGTCCTCCAAAAGTTGGAGTTTCGGTCTTCTGTGCCGTCTGCCACCCAAAGCTGCGAAGTCTTCCGGACGATAGTCCGTTAATCTTCGCAGTTCTTGATTTGGGTGGTCACGTATCTTCAGGAAAGGCTTTCTCTGCCTTTCCTTGCATGCACTACCTAAAGGGAGTCCACATCATCTCTCTGTGTATCTGCACATTGGAGATGTACCAGGGGGCATCGAGAGCTAGTCTCACTAGCTTGTTCTCATAGCTTTCCAGTTTCTTGATGTAGGATTTTGCCGCGTAGCCCCACGCGATCGGTCCGTACATCATGACGCTTCTCACTAATGATCTAATCATTAGGATCTTCAGCTTCACGTCTAATTTGCTGGTTCTGCAAATTAGCGGGTAAGCTATCTTCGCAACAGCCACGGCTTTACACCGTGCGTTCTTTGCATGTTGCCTCCATGACATCATATTGTCGAAGGTGACACCTAGATACTTTACAGTATCTTTCCATGTCACTCTTTCTGCGTGACGTAGATAGCCTGTGTCTTGGCGATATTGGCCTTGATCTTCCAGGCTATCAACCATTCCATCAGATCGTCCAGGTGATCCTGGACGTATCTGACGGCCTGGTCCGGTCTCTTATGCCTGGCCATGATGGCCGTATCATCGGCATACAGGGTTACTCTAGTGTTATTCCTCCTCGGAATATCACTAGTGTATATGTTGTAGAGATGGGGCGCTAGTACCGCTCCCTGCGGCACTCCTGCCTCCATCCATCTTCTGGCCGATTTGACTTTACCCATTTTCACAGAGAAACTTCGTTCTCTTAGGTATGAGTCAATCAGCTCAACAATCCACTCCGGGAATCCCATGTCGATCATCTTGTGGATCAGGCCATCGTGCCATACCCTGTCGAAAGCCCTTTCGACATCGAGTAGGACGATGGCCGTTCCGTGTCTCCTGTCCTGCGTCTCTGTTATGTATTCTGTGACACATAACAGTTGATCTTCGGCAGAGTGGTTTTTTCTAAACCCGAACTGTTCGGGCGGAAGGATGCTGTGATCTTCGAGCACCTTCTCTAATCTCTTTAGAACCACTCTTTCTACGACCTTACTTATTGACGGCAATAAGCTTATCGGCCTGTAGTTTTGGAGACATTTTTTGTCTATCCCTGGCTTCGATATCATTCTCACCATTGCGTATTTCCATCTATCCGGGAAATACCGCAGTCTAATGACTGCGTTTGCAATGGCGGTGATGGCGGCAATTCCTTTTCTCGGCAGCTTTTTCAGCATGCGATTCGTAACACCATCGCATCCCGGAGCTTTCTTGAGCCGAATCTTCTGGATTATAACTTTGACCTCCTTCGGAGTTGTAAACTCCGAGGCGGTCTGGGCCCAATCCTCTCGCGGACGTTCCTTACTGTCCTTTTGACTAACCTCTCGAGGTTTTCGTCATCCTCGTCGTGAGAGTTGATGACACACTCTCTTTCGAGCGCGTCCGTCATGGCTTCGGCCTTTTCTTCATCTCTGTAAACAAGTCCATTCCTTCCATGGATCATCCTTATATCTGGATCTCTCTTGAGCGCCCTGTAGACTCCCCATAGTGTGCCGTCCGCGTTATCCAACTCGGTCAAGCGGTCAGTCCACCTCTTTTCTGAGAGGTTCTTCAGTGCCTGTCTCAGGACATTGGTAGATCTGGTCAACTCCCTGGCCAGATCTGCCGTCCTATTGGCACGATATCTTCTCTTCAGCACCCTACGCCTTCTAATCATCCTCCGAATAAACTGAGGAACAGGTCCGTAGGGGTGCTGGGTTT
This sequence comes from Cosmopolites sordidus, assembly GCA_031761425.1. Taxonomy (NCBI): domain Eukaryota; kingdom Metazoa; phylum Arthropoda; class Insecta; order Coleoptera; family Curculionidae; genus Cosmopolites; species Cosmopolites sordidus. Next base: position 400,384 of record JARFXV010000527.1, on the reverse strand, counting down.
GCCTTTCTTCCATCCTCGTCGTGCATTCTTCCACTGCATCGACAATGGCCTTTTCCAATCTCTCCACTTCGTTTTCCAACTCTTCCGTTGTACCGATCTTCGGGATTTGGATTTTGGAGTGGAGTTTCTCCGGGAACAAATCCCAGTTCACCCACCTCCTCACCGTAAAATCCCTTTGTCCATCACCAGAACCCAATTTTAGAAAAATTGGGTTGTGGTCTGATGTCCCGTCGTACACGGTCTCAATGTCGATATCCACGGGGATATCCTTGATGACCGCGATGTCCAGTACGTCTGGTAAGCTGCCTGTTGGTTGATACGTGGGCTCTTGGGGAGCAATCACGATTGCTCCCATAGCTTCCACGAATCTCTCCAGTCTTCTTCCGTTGGGGTTATACAACCTGCTATGCCAACCCGGTGACTTGCAGTTGAAATCCCTAATGAGTACTTTTCCTACATTTCCCTGTAGGAGTTCCTCAATATCTTCTCTTAGCAGCTGATCAGGCCTGCCAGGATGGTAGACGGACTGCACCTCAATGGGTGCATGTGCCATCTCTACCTTGACTCCTATAGCTTCGATTTCGCCATCGTTATCTCTCAATGGCTCAGATTCCAGACTTCGTTTAATCAGGATGGCTACGCCACCACCAACTGGATTCGGTCTGTCGAATCTGAATGTCCGGTAGTTCTGGAAATTAATCCTGTACCCGGACGGACAACTTGTTTCTTGCAGCGCAAGAATATCCGGCTCATAATCGGCTAGAAGTTCTTGTACTTCTATCTTGCCTCTGATCCCGTTGACATTCTAGGATCCAATCATCAGCGTGTGCGGTTTGCTTCCTCTACTTGGCATTCTGTGCTGCAAGCATGGCGCGGACTGACTGCTCGACCGCTTGTCGGATTATTTCCTCTAGATCCGGTTTCTTGTTTGCGTCCTTTCGCGTTTGCGTAGTAGGCTCTTGCCTATTCTACCTCTTCCCACTCTTGGTGGGGGCATTCTTGCATCCCATGTAAGATGCGTGGTGTTTCTCCCCGCAATTTACACAGGTCGCTTCGTCTTCTTTTGAGCGCGTACAGTCGGAGCTCCTGTGCTCCTCTCCGCAGCTCACGCATCGTACAGGGTAACCGCAGTTACTCTGCACGTGCCCGAATCGCTGGCACCGGTAACACTGTACCGGTCTGTCGTACTTGACTTTTCTTTCCGTCTTTACCACCAACCTGTCTAGGTATTTGATGGCAAAGACCTTTTCGCTCTTGCTTTTCACCAAGACCATTGGGAGTTCACGGCCCTTGGTGCCCGCTTTTCTGGATCGCAATCTAGCGACTTCTACGTCGTCGAAACCCTGGTTCATCAGGGTTTCTTTTATCTCTTCTTCAGGAGTGCTTTCTGGCACTCCTTTCAACACCACCTGGTGCTTCTTATCCTCGTGCAGCTTATAGGTGAAGTAGCTCACCTTCTTCTGATCACAGAACTTCACCATAGCCCTGTGATCTGCTGCAGTTTGGGGGGTGACTTTTATTCCCTCCCTTGTCATCTTTGCCTTGGTGTAATTGATCTTTTCATCACCAAGGCTCTTGGAGAACCCTGACCAATCCTAACACGCAATGGTGACAGGGGGTAGGGCTTTTTTATCCTCTTGTTCGTTAACTGGCCTTTCTGGCACAGTTTTCGTCTTCTTAGCCGGCTGTCTCTTGATTTTTGCGGCTTCTTCTAAAGTCGGAAAATCATTTTCCGACGTATCTTCATCGGTGGACCTCCTTCTTCGATGCGACCTCCTTGAGTTTTGCCGTCAAGGCATTTACCATGCTCTCCAGGCTCTTTATCTTAGCCTGGAGGTCGTCTATCTGCACCTTTTGTTCGTCTAAAAGGGCGTCGCGTTCGACAATCTGATGCTCCATCCATTGAGCCTTTTGCCTCTTCTCGTGCTTATCTTTCTTCGACATTTTCGCGCTAGCACTAACACTTTCACTGTCACTTATTTTTTTCATAAACATCGCCTGCAAATGCAGCGATGTCTATCGCGATATCTCACAACGGCACGAAATACCGGTCGGCAGTTCCGAGAAACTGCCAACTAATTTAACGTACCAACTTTTTACAAAATTTTCGGATCGGAAAATTTTTAAATTTGTGTCGATCGCAACCAACTGCAAATGCAGTCAGCCTACCGCTTTCACGGCCGATTCTTTTTCAAAAACCGATCGCGCCCGCAGTCGACCATACAACCGAACTGCGGTTTGCGGTTTACTCCACCCTTAAGGGGAGGAGTCAATCGCTAAAAATTTTCGCAAAAATTTTCTCTGGGGGCGTTGAAAAACGCCTGTCGTCTCTGCTTGGCACCAAACCTAACCTGCAAAAGACACTCGAGAAAAACTCAACCGTTCACCTCGAATACTAATCGCGAACTGTTTAGCCGCTTTTTGGGTTTTGTCCATCATTTACACCTCTCCAGCTCATCGCAGACTCATCTGCTCAGCCAATCCCATAGTTCTATTTTAATAAAGTCCGCAATATTTGGATGACAGGTGATGGTTGATTGGCGGTGTGATGTGTCATCCTGCTTCTTCTTAAACTGGCCCACATACTTTTTTAAAGGTTTTCCTTTCAAACAAGACCGAAAAAACTTGGTTTTTCGGTCTTTTTAATTAAAGTCCACGTTTCGTTTCAGTTTTTTGATACGTTTAGATTTGATTATTTTATGTAGAGCATATAATGCTCTATTCCCTTTAGTTATTCTGTGCCTAATTTCCAGGTCAATACCGTTTGTATTGTTCACTTTAAGCTGAATTCGTTGGTAATTTTGATGGTACCATCGTTCACTGTCTAGTTTTGTCCTAACCCTCTCATTTTGGTAACCATTCCTTTCGTTTTAGTGTTAATTTTCAATTCAATTTTGAGTGCTTTTTTCACTTCTTTCACTTCTTTCACGGTACTTCCTATTATATTGACGTCATTTGCATACGTTATTAGTTGCAGTTCTTTTGTTATAATGGTACTTCTGGTGTCAATTAATATTTTCGATATTACTTCATCTCCTATTCGAAGATCTTGTGTTATGTTAAAATCCTCATTTAATTGCTTTAGTTTGACTATTTTCATAGAGTTTTTCATAGTCATGTTTGTTAATCGTCATTATTTATCAATTGTCAATTTGTTATTAGTTTCATTGCTATTCCCATTTCCACCATGGCTTCAAAAAGGATGTTCCTACTTATGCTATCGTAAGTTTGCTTGAAATTCACAAATAGCTGTATTACTCTGTCGTCAAATTCACAGGATTTATGAAGTATTTTTAGAATTACGAACAGTTGGTTAATGGTAATTTTTTTTTTCTAAATCCTCCTTGGTAATCTCCTATATTCAATATTTTTAATCTATGTTTTCTTCCACATAAAGAGTTACTCCTTATTTTAATGTCTGTGAGGATTTTGCAATGTGTGCCTACGATATGTCTATAAAGTTTTCGCTTTATTTCTAAAAAGAATTATTAATATCTTTTATTAAAAAAAAATCCTTTCTCTCTCTTTTTTTTAATATAATTAATCTCCTTTTTTGTATATAGGGCAAATCACTGCCATTTCCCATTAATTTGGCTTTTTCTATTTTTCATATTTGTGTTATGAAACTGTGCAGGTGTTTTATTAATCTTTTCCCTCCGTTTTAAATGCTGATGGTTTCCCATCGATCCCGGGAACCTCAGTATTTTTCAGCCTAGTCACACTTCTCTGAACTTCTTCTAATGTGGGTTTTTCACAACCAGTCATGCCGCATTTTCCAAGATCTTTGTTTCCCTTTCTGGTCTCTCTTGTTCAGAAGTTCCTCGAAATTGCTTCCTCTGGGTCTTGTACGTTGTACGGTGAGAACTGCAGCTATGAATTTAATAGCCTTTTGTGCTACATTGTTAAGTTTACTGTCCAGAAATGTATAGAATTCCTCCTTCTCATCACTGCTCTTTTCCTCGGTAGGAGAGTGTACCAAAAACAAAGAAAGATTTTTAAAGTTCCTCATAATTTGGATTCTATTACATTGTTTGATATTTTCTTATTTATTATAAACTTCATCAAAACTCATGTTTTTTTTGTGTTTGCCCCTACTATATTAAATTGTGTAACATTTTTTTTACAGTTCCGGTACCCGGCAATAAATATTCTATATCCTGAGTATAATTTTTGTATGATTCATATTTGTATATTGTGTATTAAACTTTTTTGTTATTTTGTATATATGGGTAAATTATAATTGTACAGTTTGTACACATAATAACTGTAATAACAACAATAAAGCAGCTCGACAGGTCTTAAAGTCCCATGGCTTTGAGTTTCTTTACTATTTTTCTCCATAATATTCTGTTTCTGGCTACATCCCACCATCCCCCTACCCTTGCTGAACTTAAATTTCCTCTTCTTCTTCATCCATCTCCTCTTGACAGTGCTTGTTTTGTTAGTAGATAGGATAGTAGATGGGCTATCTGCCATATCTAACACATGTCCTAACCACCGCAATCTGGAACACCTAACTATCTGACTTATAGATGGTTCTCCGTACAGACATATTGCTTCTTGTACTTTCACTTCACCAAATATCTTTCTAAGTACTCTTCGCTCCCAGACATTCAACTTTTAATTTTTTTATTCATTACCCAACATTTACAGCCATATAATACGGTGGGTTAAATAACTATTCTGTATAACCTTAATTTTGCTCACCATATCTTTTTATAACATTCCCAGACACTCAAATTCTTTGACTGTTTTAAATTTATAATATTTATTTTGTTCCGTTTTAATCATAATTTGTTCTCCATTATCCACGTCCGCTCCCATCTCAATGAATTTTGTTTTATTTTCATTAATGTGCAGGCCATATTTTGCCCTTTCTTTTCACTCTAAACATTTTTGCTAGCTCTGTTGTTGTTCTTGAACGTCTGCGTATGCTAATATATGGCTCTTGCTATTGTTCCTCCTGCTCTTATTCCGCTTTCTCGAAATATTACCTCTAATACAGCATTAAAAAGTACTGTAGACAGGGGATCCCCTTGTTTAAATCCCTTTCTCAGTTAGGATTTTTCTATAGAAAGGTGCCCTCCACTACTACTTTATATTCTGTTTTCCTTAGTGTCATCTTTATCATTAGAATGATATTCTTTGGGACTTGGAGAACGTTCATTGCTTGCTACAACTTTCTCCTTACGACTGAGTCATAAACTTGTTTGAAGTCGATGAACAATAACTTCAAGTTAAGTTTCTGTTCATATGTATTGTTTTGGATAATTTTCAGGATGAAGGTCTGATCAGTAGTGGATTTGGCCTTTTTAAACTCTCCTTGATATTCTTCCACTTGTCTTTTTAAATATATTTCAAGTCTGCTTCTTATAGCTCTCGTAATAACCTTAAAGGCTACATCGAGTAATGTAATTCCCCTATGATTTGATCATTCTGTTTTATCGCCTTTCTTATATACCATATGCGACATATTATGACCTCCCCCTAATATCTGGCATTTTTTCTTCCTTCTATATTCGTTTTATCAGTCCATATAATCTTTTTGAAATAATGTTTTTCCTCCGTGTTTATTTATCTCCGATGTTATGCCATGAATTCGGCGCTTTTGTTGTTTTTCATGTTCTTTATTATTCCTTTTATCATCATTTCACCTTTTAACAGGTCTTCAAAATGTTCTCTCTATCTACCAAGTTTTCCTTCGACATCTCCTACTATGTGCCCAATCCTCGCTTTCAACGTACTTTGGTTGTATTGTACAGGATTCTTTCTTATTTTTGGCTTCTTGATTCATTATTCTCATTTCTTTCTTGAATTTGTCCTAATTTTATATCCATCTGTTCTCACTTCTTGCCTCTCATAGCCTTTTCACAACTTTCCATGCTACTTCATATTGTCTTTATGTTACATCGTTTGTTTCCCAGCATCTTTTGCCTTGCCACTTTCCTCATCTCAATTGCTTTCCTGAAATTTCCATCGAACCACTCTTTTCCTTTACCTTTCGCATCCATTCCTTGATATTTTTGTGTCACTTCCTTCATTGTTGTTCATAACTCTTCCCATTCTCCTCAATGCTATGTTGTCGTTAGAATATTTTTTGTCATTTCTTCTTCAAATTGCCGGGCCTTAGGATCGTCTTTTAATTTGTTTGATTTTTTGAATTCCTTTTAGTCGCTGATTTTTTTTGTTGGCACCTCTTCCTTGATGTTCGTTATCACCAGAGAGTGATCAGAGTCTGCATCAGCTCCTCTATAGCTCGTGACAATTTTTGCTAGCCTCGCGTGCTTTCTTTCTGTTATTACATGGTCAATTTGGTTTCTCGTTCTAACGTCGCGTGCTACCTATGTTTCTTTATGCATTGCTTTATAATCAAAACTGGTGCTCATTATTCTCATGTTATTCTCCTGTGCGGACCCTATCATCAACATTTCGTTTTCATTACTCTTCAAGTGTCTGCTCTTAGCACCTGTTATTCTAATGTGTACATCCCCGTTTCCTACTTTGGTATTTAAATCTCCTAACAGCATTTTGTAGATGCACAAAATACATAGCATTTTGTGATGATGTATATTTACTGAATCTTTTTATAAAATTCTTCTTTAATATCATGGCTCTTATTCTTAGAGGGGGCATGTACATTTAGTAAGTAATAATTACTAAATTTATTTTTATAAACTTACCTCTTAGCCTAAGTTTGCAGATTCTCTCCGATATTGTCTCAAAGTATATCATGCTGCCGTTCATTTTTTTGCTGATTATAAACCCTGTTCCAAACATTCTCTTTTCTCGACTATTAAAAAATGTAGAGCCGCCTATTTCGATGTTTTCCCTCCCTTTTTGTTTGATTCTAATACATCTATTATATACTGTTTCATTATATTCATATTATATGCCCTTACTTCAAATGTGCTCCTCAAGTGCTAAGTTCCAATTCTAACTATATTCTGTGATTGTTCCCTTTTATTTATTTCTCTTTTTTGTCCATTGCCAAAATGTCGTTACTTCTCGTTCCTTCTTTCTCGTTATGTTCTAATTTGTTGGCTGGTCGAGCTTTACCTCCCTGCTTGCTTCTTGGGCTTTTTTTCTTTATTTTTGAATCTTTTTTTCACACTTGGTCAAATCTTTATTTATGTATTTTTTTTAAACTTCTGAGATTATTTCTTTTTGCATTTGTTTCCTCTTTTCCTCAGCGTTTTCTAATTGTATCAGGCATGTTTTTTCTCCCAATTTGAGAGCTTTTTTTATCCTTCTATTTCTATCCTTTTTATGCTTCTTTTAAAGCCTGCATCATCATCCTCACTCCATGTTTCCTTCCTCCTTTTTCTTTGTCGGTTAGCTTTTCTGATGACATCACAAGGATTTATCGTTCGGCTCCCGTATTTCAATTAATATTGACCGGTCAGACAGCATAAATCATTCGTCCACCTCAACGGTTCGGAGACTCGTTCTTATCTGCCTTATCCACGTTGGTACTTTTTGCTTTGTTTTACTGAAACTAATGCTTTAGTTCTTTAAGGATAAACTTATTTCCACTTTATAAACACTCACTTCAAGAATAACCGACAAACTTGGGCACCGATAATCTCGCGTTTTCCCGAATGTCCAGTAATACCACGGAGCTCTGTACACGCTACTTGTCCGCTCGATATCAAGCCATGAACTTATAACAAATAATCATAATAACAAATATAAATATTCCTAGAATGTTACATAGAAAAATATTTAACAATATACATTAACAAATTATTTAATAATTGGCCTACCCTTAATTGTTCAGATGGTTGGTAAGGTCTAACCCATCCGGAATGGTCACGATCAATTATACCCCAACCGCTTATGGTGCCAACTTGATCCAATTTGACGTCAGTATCATTTGATATCTCAATAGTGGAAACATTTGCATTTAATTTCTAAAAAATAATTTGATGTTAATAATGTGCTATAATAATTATTTATTCAGTACTAAATTGCAGTGTATTCAAAATTAAGTATCTTGAGTAAAAGGCTACTAATAGACATCCCGCCTAAAAAATATTCTATAATTATTTCCTTTTCTGCTGTAAGATGGTGGTACTGTGTGTGTTACTATTTAATTATAAATAAAAATATTGAGCAAAGAGTTTGCCATAAATTTGTCAAACGAAATTTCGTGTATCGAATCTCTGAAAATGTTGTAGAAGACCTACGGTAAATATTATAGAGGATTCAAAAAGGGTTGAGACGTGATACTTGATTTGGCTCGTTTTGGTCGGCCTTCAACGGATGACAAAAATGTCGACACAATCAAGAAACGGGTGCTCGAAAATCGTCAAACATATCTTTTAAGTCCGTTCATAAAATTAGGACTGATATTTTTGGCAAAAAAAGCATCGAAAGCAGGTCGCTGAAAACATGATTTCCACCGGACAGACCCCACCTTCATGAAAGACATCGTAACAGATGACGAGACATGAATTTACGAGTATGAAGGCAAGAAAGCCAACAGTCTTCCGAATGGCACATCGAAAATGAGTTGAAACCTAAAAAACCGCGTCAAATTCGCTCGAAAATCAAGGTCATGCTGACAGTTTTCTTCGATTACCGTGGTGTCGGGCGCCCATAATTTCTTCTGGAGGGACACAAGGTAAATAAGGAATACAATTTACGCATCATGAGACGTCTGCGCGAGTATATCCTCCGAAAATGGTCAGATTTGTGGAAGGACAATTCATGGATCTTGCGCTACGATAATGCACTATTGCACAAAGTTAGCGTTGTGCAAGAATTTTTGGCTAAATTTGGCTAAAAACTTAACGAACGTCATCGATCAAGCACCGTTCTTGCCTGATATGGCCACGTGTGAATTTTTCCTGTTCCCGAAGCTAGAATTACTACTTCGAGGAAGGCGTTTTAGGTCAATTGAAGCCATAAAAGGTATGACCATCGCTGAAGAAGCTGATGTTTATACCTCAACGTGCCTACGAACAATGTATGAAGGATTGGGTCAAGAGATGGCATAGTTGTATTGCACTCGATGTGATTGATTTGATACAGTTTGATGAACAAATTAATCTTTTGTGTTTTATTTAACAATTCCGGATACTTTTTACACAAAATTTGCATAAGTCTATTAAAAAAACTATTTTTGGAAAAGTTGGTCAAATATGGTTGTTCTGTGGAATTATGAGTGTTTGTTCAAATGGATTGTGTATTGAAGTGTATACAAGACACAGGAATCTTTTATTAGATGTTGCTGCATGGAATCTTTATTAATGACTTATATCTTTAAGCATTTTTTATTTTGAATATCACCTTTTAATTTTAGCAACAAGCAATAGCTGTATAAATTTACAAAAATATCTAGAGGTGATGTTGCATACATTCATAATATGTGTTCGGTCAAGACTATTTGATAAATTGTTGTTATTGAATAATTTGAGTATATTTTAGTGTGGAACCATAGGTTCGAATGCTTTCGAACCATGCTTGCGAACCTTGCTTGCGAACCTTGCTTGCGAACCATGCTTGAATTTAGACTCAATGTGGGTTCCTAACTGCATATATCGATTACCAACGAACTTCACTCAGCACCTTTCTGGGGCTATAAATCCTTCATTCGTGTAATTTTCGGAAACTGGTGAGTGATCGATTTAGATATAAGTTAAAATCCAATAAAAAAATATATAAAAGATGGTCCACATGAAACGGACGTATTTTAAAAAAGCATGCCTCCATTAATTGTGTGTCATCAATATCCATCAGTGTAATATAATATTTTCAATGGTTAAGTGTGGGAAATAATGTCAGTCAAGTGATGGCTATCTTCACGAACAAACTTTTGTAGGCATTCTCGAAAGATTTTAACTGTTTTTAAGACTGAAATTCGGCAGTTCTAAGAGGAAATGATGATGGTCAAATATTCGTTTTTTTTTAATATGTCAATATTGTGAACATGTGAAGCGTTGTTGATAGTTTCTTTCATTCAATTCTTGAACAATCATCAATTTATGCGGATAAAAACCCATATTCTTATGCAAAATACGCTTTACAGTGCGGTTACTCATTCCCATTTTAAAAGTGTGACATCTAGCAGAGGGTATGGGACTTAGCAAAATCGATTATGTCACCCTATCTACATTCCGTGTTGTGAGTGTCGATCGCAAAGAACCAGTCAGCTTTGTTTTTGTTGATGAAGCCTTCGTTTGACGTGTAGCTACTTATCTGATAATAGTGCTGCGGTAGGGATCTCAACATTACGTCCAATGTTGGAGTGATATTTGAAGATTCGTTAAGTATTAATCACTGATTTACCACTACTGACAAACGCATCATAAGAAAACACTCGATACTCTCGAGTCCACAGCCGCAGGGTGAATACTAAATAACTAAGTTATTACAGAATTTATTAATAATTAAGCAAATTAAAAATGTAGGTATTGAATATGTCTTACAAGAGGAGATGCTAGCTCTAATATGGCTACGTTATTTAAGTAATCGATTTCGGCATAGTCTGGATGCATATGCACATCTGCTAGTTCCAACAATTGTCCACCGTTGGCGAAAAACGACGATCCCGCTCTGACAGTTAAAGTTTCGGTTAAAACTGTTGCGCTAAAATTACTGTACATTAGATATACCGTACATATCATTGGACTTACATTAATATTACTTAGGTTCACCAAGACAAGCTACCGTCGTTAAAATAAATTTTGGATCAACAATACTTCCTCCACATATATGTTTTCCATCTTCTATGATAGACACAGAATAAGGGTATTCAGATATTTCCGCTAAATCTCCATCTAATATTTGTAGAGGGGTTGATTCTGAAAAAAAAAATCAGGTTAGTATAAAGTGTTAGGAACTTTTTATTTTTTTATTAAATGAAAGTAAAACGAGAAAGCAAATGAAAATGATTTCTGCTCAATACTTCAAGTAGTTTTGCCGATACGTAATTCTAGTATAAAACGAATACAAATAGTATATTTCCAATATCACTCATATGTTCCCTTTTTGCTGCTTTTATCACAAGTTACAGAAAATGAAGGTCATTTGCAATCCGCCCAAAAAGTCAAGATATGTTTTTTCCTGTTGTCCTTTGATCCTGTAAAATGTTTTTCGGAATTATTTTCGTCTAGATTTTTAAAAATTATCGGTTGCTACTGGTAGTACCATCTTGCGCATATTTTGCTTTAAATTAATAGTTTATGTCTGGAATAATTAACAGATATCTGCTAAGTGACAGTCGGTGATAATATTCCAGATTCATAAAAAAGGTGATAAACTGAAATGCAAGAACTATCATTTCTCTGCACAAGTTATAAAGTTTTAACAAACATAGTAAGGCATTAGTGGCTTAGTGATAGTACTTAATGAGAGAGTACTTGATGATGAGAGAATACTAATGAGAGAGTACTTAATGAGAGTACTTAGTGAGAGTATTAGAGGCTTAGTGAGAGTACCATATATCGAAGAACGAACGGGCGAATATCAGTCAGGGTTGAGAAGGGAACGCTGTTAAATAATGGAGAAAATAATCGAATTTGATACTCCATTATTCTAGATGTTATTCCATATATCCTTTATTCCATAGATTTTAGGTAGGCGCGTCCAAAGAGCCTTGGTATATGAGGCCATGGAGGAAATGGAAATACCAGCTAAGCGTATTAGATTAATCCGGCTAACGATGCTTAATTTCAAAGCAGTAGCAAACATTTAATAACACGCCATGGTAAAATTTGAGATCGGGGAAGGTTTCCGACAGGGAATGGATTGGCGACAGTTTTGTTTATGAGCGAAACAGACATAGATGTAAATAAAACGATAATAAAAACAGATCGTAGGATATGTAGATGACTTAGAAGTATTAACACGATCAAACACATTATTAAGATAGACATATGATGAAATAATATGACTAGCAAAAGAGCTACCAACAGACTAGACTAGACTACCAAATGACTAGTAAAAGAGCGAAAAGAACAGCTGTCTCAGCAGCAAAAGTTGATAAAAAGAAGAACTAATCCAAGAAAAGAACAGAAATGGCTAATTGGCGATGACGATATTGAAGTTGTGAAGGAATTTACGTATCAGGGAAGCAAACTTGACAAAAACAATATCATCGGCGACATCAGAAATTATATTACAAAGGGGAACAAAGTTACTTATTACTGAATTCTGTCTCAAGATCTAAATTTGTTTGTTATACAAAAAAACCCGAATGTTACAATCTATAAAACATTTATTCGAGTAGTATTCACTTATGGATTTGATATGTGGACCATCACAAAGAAAACATGCAGTATTTGAAAATATCGAAAATAATCTTTGGTGCTTTAAATGACTATGAAAGTAGATTATGTGAGGGTTTAGTGATTGACGGAACACGTGGGAAGAATGGCAGAAAACCGAATACCAAGGAAAATAATGGAGTGGCGAATACGAGGTATCAGCACAAGAGGTAGACCAAATACATAATGGCAGGATTGTAAGAAGAGATGCTGAAGAGCTACTGCATATCAAAACCTAGCAAGGGTTGCTGGAAATCGATCCCGTTGAAGGCGAAGGATAAAGGAGGTCAAGGTTCACTGACGGGCGGCTGTAGCACCAGAGGAAGAAGAATAATTGAAATGTTTTCACAGCAAACTTGGCAATAAATTGCATCTATTTATGAAATACTTTATACATAAATTGAAAACTATTAAAACTATTAAATTGAAATACACAACTTTAAAGCTATTGTGGATACGAAAATTGACAAGTTTTTGAAACCTAACAAGTAATAAATCTTTTACATATTACTGCGGTACAAGCATATTCTCCAGACCTTGTGCCATGGAAGATACCAGACAACCACAGTGTAGTATTATATTTTATTTTATTAAATTACGCGGTGTATAAATAACGCAATGAGACTGGTGGTGAAGAGTTTAATTTGGTAATACTAGTGACTTCCTCTTTGAAGAGATGGCATACCAACATCTGATGCGGCTTCAGCACGAGAACTGCCTGGAATTACTCAAAATGAGCGACAAGAATTTCGAGCAACGGTACGCAATTAAATTTTGTTTCAAATTTGGGTACATTATGCTTTTTTATTTCAAAAAGAATGAAAACGCAATCTACACAAAAAAACAATATTTGTGTTATTTACAGAGGGGGTTCTGTTGGGAAGCAAGGTGTAAAAGTGGGTTGATTTGGTTCAGGGGTGGATATTTTGAACTGGAAGGCCGGCATAGCGCTAGTCGTAGCACAATAGCTGAAATTCCACGCATCACAGTCCGTGAGATAGCAGATACAGTTAAATATTGTTAAATCAATCATATTTAAGCATCTGAAGAAAAATTGGGAGGTCTGTCAGTACGATGTGTGGATACATCACAAACTTAGTGAGCGAAATCTGCTGGACCGAATATCTTGGTGCGATCTTTTGTTAAAAAAAATCTGAAGCTTCATTTTTGAAGCAGATGGTAAATAGTGATGCAAAGTGGATTATGTACAACAATGCGCAATAAAACAATCATGGGGGTTGTCAAGGTCAGCAGTTTTAAGTACGGTGAAAGACAGCTTTCAGCCGGAAAAAAATTATGCTTTTTATTTGATGATATTGGAAGGAATCCATACACTTTGAGCTTCTTTCATGCAATCAAACCATCAACATAGATTTCTGATGTCTACAATTAGATCGCTTGAAGGCTGTATTTGATGAAAAACGGGCAGAATTAACAAACAAGAAAAGCGTCGTATATCATAATGACAATGCATGGTCACACTTTTTACTCGCGATCCGGCAAAAAATGTTGAGCTTCAATTGCACTGTTTTGACCCATTCAACTTACTCATTGGATATCCTACCGTCACACTGCTATTTATTCCTCTCACTCCAAAATTGTTTAAATGGGAACTATTTTAAAATGGAAGAAGTGAAAAACAACCTGACAATTGACATTTTTTGGCAATAAAGATACTAATTTTCGGCAAAAAAGACTTTTTGTATCTTCCATCATAATGACAAATTGTAAATAATTGGTAATAAATATTTCAGTAAACTGCGAGGGTTGTTATTTATCTATTTGGAATAATGGTTTTATTGATTTTCAAAATATTCTCCGCGATGATCGATACACTTTTGTATATGTTTGAACCGATTTTCATAGCACTTTTTCCATTCCGATTGAGGTATCTCTAAAACATGCATTTTAAACGCATCAACGGCAACTTCTGGCGTTGAAAATCGTTGACCACGTAGTTTATTCTTCACGGACGGGAACAAAAAGAAATCATTCTGTGCCAACCAGAACTGTACGGCGGATGACCCATCAATTTGATGTTTTGATCGGTCAAATATTGAGTTGTTCGGTCTGATGTGTGAGAGTTGTCATGGTGAGGTATGATCCTGCGTCGCTGGTAGTTTTGCCTTAGTTTTTCAAAGACTTCTAGCAAACAAATGGTTGTCTACCATTCAGAATTGACCATTCTATGATTATCTATTGGCACTATAGCCACATGCCCAGTTATCCAAATCAGACCACCATTTGTTTCGAAGTACTTCTTTCGCGAACAACTTTTGTTGGTTTGACTCATGGGGGGATTGTGGGTTTGACTCATTTTGAAAGATCCATACAGTCGACTGTTATTTACTTTTGGAATCATATGCATAGATTGAAGCTTCGTCACCTGTGTAGATTGTATACACGGCTTTTTACGGGCCAGGATTGTATTTTTGAGCATTTCTTTGCACCAATCGACACGAGTCTTTTTTTGAGCGATTACCAAATTATGCGGAATCCAACTCGCACAAATCCTTTTCACGGCTAAATGTTAATGTAAAATCTTGTGTATGCTTGGCATACTAATAGTCAGAGATGCGTCAATCTTACGGTATGTCACATGATAAACTTGCTTTATCAGTTCACACAATATCGATCTTTTCTGGCCAAACAACCGATTTTGGATGACTTTCTTTAAAAGCGTCCAAAAAAAAAGCGTCTTTCTTTAAAAAAGTCCGCGAGCTAACAACAGCCACGATTGAATTCATTAAACCAATAATATACAGTGATTTGAGATGGTGCTTCGTCAAAAGTGGAATGAGTTGATCGATGTACTGTTGTTGTGATAATCCACGTCGAAAGTCGTAGTAAATTATCGCACGAAAATTCTTACGAGTTAATTCCATTTTTTGATTGAGATGAAATTTTCAAGTCACTAAACAACACAATTTACATCCTATGACAACACGTTCTCAGTACGTATACAGTCAACAATGTTAAACTGTTAAACGATGTATCAGGCAAATTGCGACTAGCAACACCAATGTTGTCAATTCCGGATACATAAGTTGCAACCCACGTATTTGCGTTGTTCTTTCTCCTAAAATAATTCCTAGGAATTTTCCGGACAAGCAATACGTTTCTATAATTTTTATACTTTCAGTAAACCCTATATTACATTTGAAGTAAACATTAAATTTAACCTACATCATACGCATTACTGATACAATATCCTGTTTTGAGATGCACTATTTACGTTGGAAAATAAAGCATTTTATCGGCAAATATAAGTTTTAATTGATTATAGTTATAAAGAGATATAAAATATATTTCCAATTGAAATGTTTTACGAAAAATAACTTATCATTATCATTAATCAAATATTATAAATAAGCAATATGTTTCCTTTTATTTTATCGTTAAAATGTTAAATCAATATAGAATACCGTTAAAAATAATATCACAATAAATGAAATATTTTTATTTATATAAGAAAAATAAAATCCAATCCACACTTCCTTCTTATTTTTTTTAAATGAACTAGGAATTTATTTATCAGTTAAATTTTAAATGTATGGTAAGTATAATAATAAAACAGTTATATTATTTTCAATGGTTTTATAAAATACACGTTTTAATTAAATTATACGACTAGTATATTAATAGGTGGCATAATGTAATAACTGTAATGAACTCTTTTCTTTAAGAAAAATAAGAAGGGAAAATCAAAGATATCCAAAAAAGAATTTTCAATTTACATGTAAATGCTGCAAAAATATCCATAACAGCAGACATATTATCCTTTCATGTTATTTAGAAAACAATGTTCTTGATTGCTTATGCTACAGGGTGAGGCAAGTGTCATGCTACCATTTTAAATATTTATTACTTTTAAAGGAAAAAAGACAGAATAGATTTTTTATATTATGAATATATTTCTTTTATTATGTCGATCAAATGAGAGCTAATAGAAGCAATGTAACTTTGTGTCATTTTTCAGCGATTTCAGCTGGATGTTGTCCTTATTGGTTTGTTATATGGTTTGGGGCTTATATGTATAAACCTTTCGCTTTAAAAACTCCGATATAAAATAGTGCGGAGTCATCAAATCAGGAGATCTAAGCCACTATCTCCATTTCGACAAAGAAAAATGTTTTTCAAAATGTTGATTGTTTCACATGAAGTCTATGTTGTGGCACCAGCTTGCTCGAATCACATATTCTCCAGAGTTCTTGTTCTTCCACTTCCATTGACTGTAACTATTTTTCCACTATCATCTTAAAAAAATATTTTCCAATGATATTTTATTCATGAATACCGCACTATACTGTAACTTTAACTGAGTATAATGGTGTTCGATGAATGCGACGGGGAATCTATTTTTTTCCAATTTTTTCCAAGTTGTTTTTGATGACATTAAAGTATTCCAATCGCTTATTCTAGTTTGTAGGCAACATGTTCTGAATAATCTGAATGTTATAGTCAAACAAGTGCAAACATTTCTCAAAAATCAGAGTGATCGGAGTAAATTGGTTGGAGAAATTTCTAATCGTGCACCATGTTATCGATTGGACGTTTCTGGAGGCTCCTCCACGCTTTGCTTCACACGTATTTTGTATATTGTGTACACTTTGCTTCACACTGTATATTTTCAGCGCTTCGCACTGTTATTAACACTGATCCGACGATTAGGACCCTTTTCGCCTAAATTCACGTTGAGTTGCAATAATTGAATTATTGTTTTAATATAAATTACAACAATTTTACTGCGTTTGTTTAGTATTTTTGTAATAAAACTTGCGCATCTGTACTACATAATAACCAAATAATTACCATAATGCCAAAATTGTCCCAAATATCAGGAAATAAATATGGCACTTAAACAAAATGGAACTTGCTCTACACAGTGATTGTCCTTAATAATAAAATGTATTACAGTTATCAGATACTAGTAATAACAGATAGAAAACTTTTGTTTTTACCTTTACTCAGGCTTTAATACAAACTTTTTCAAATTTACAAATATTACAAAAAGTTTTATTTTTTTTTGTATTTTAGCAGCCTTAGTTTGCATTTGCTCTCGTCGTCTCGTAAAGTGATTAAAATTATCTAGAAGGAGTATCGATTTGGTGAAAAAAAACGTAATTACAGTTTGTTTCCTGCTTAATCCTTTGAAATGTACATTTTGAACTAAATCTTGTTATTATGTTATTTATAAAATTATTATAAATTTAAACCTTTGTAAATATACCAAACCTATAAACGCTAATATTGTTTTAAGAAAATATGAAATATTCAAAGGTTTAGAATATATTTCTGATAAACCGAACTATCATAATTTAAACTGCAGATTTTAAAATAAAATGTCTGTATTGAATTTTATGGTAGAATTATCCATAATTTTTCTTATTTCATAATATTTGCGAAACAAATAATTAATATATAGTGGATGGTTTCTGGTTTTATTTCTGGCCATAGGTTTAAGAGATTATTAAAAAAATCTTCGATTATTTATAGAATGTAAGGACAAACTAAATAAATAAAACTCGATAATGTATTTTCAACTCACACTTTTGATACCTTTGAGCCGAACGCTCATTTCCTGTTTCAGCAATTCCATTTATGCAACAATCCAATTATTCAACCTTAAAGCTCAGGAATATTTTTAGAATTAAATATACTATATTCTGAGTGATAACATGTCGTAATCTCACTAGATAGCACTACGATTGCCGTGAATTTAGAGCCATCGTCTTTTTGATGCACTTTGAAGTTCAAGGATATGTTCAGAATTAAATACACAATATTTTGAGTGTTACCCTAAATCCACTTCGATGGCACATGGATTGTAGCGACTTGAGAACCATTATTTACTTGACATCTTCGAGGTCAACATTTGAGATCAAAAACTTCCAGTGGGGCAACAACTGCAATTAATCAACTTTAAAGAGATATGTTTTGAATTAAATCCATTATATTTGGATGAGTGATAATCCATTATATTGGAGTGTCATTATGTTACCGTAAAACCACTCGGATGGCACAGGAATAGCCGCGACTTGAGAATTATTATCTACTTGACACCTTCGAGGCCGATACTCAAGTTTGAAAAATTGCAGTCGCAAAAGAACTCCAACTAGACCACTTTGAAGCGCGGGAAAATGTTTAAAATTAAATGTATTATTTTCTGACTGTTAATATATTACCGTAAAGCTACTTAGATGGCGGTGAAATTCCTCTAAATTGAGTAACTATCACTGTATTTACTATATTGCTAGTGCTAATATGTAGTCCTAAACCATCTATATAGCCCTGGGATTGCTACAAACTGAGAACCATCTGCTTGAATTATTCTCTCGAGTTAACATTCGAGTTCCAAAAATTCGAACCTCAATTACTCAACTTTGAAGCACATTGGTATGTTTTGAATTAAAAATATTATATACTGAGTGCTAATATATTGCTATAAACTCACTTTGGTGACACTGGGATTAATGCGAATTGAGAACCATCATCTATTTTACACTTTTGAGACAAATACTCGAGTTCCAAAGGTTCCAGCGATGCAACAACTCCAACCAGTCAACTTTGAACCTCAACATTATGTTCAAAATTATAACTACTCTATTTTAGGTCTCAATAATTTGCGCTAAACCTTCTTATGTCGCCATGGGATTGCTGCGAATTGAGAACCATTATTTACTTGAAATGTTCGAGGTATTTCGAGTCCATTTCGAAAATGCATTAAATGTGCTCGACAGGTATTTCGAAAATCAAGTTAGGTTTATTAGGAAATAATTAAAACTAAAGCTTCACCTATTTTGTATACAATATAACATACAAGCGGTGAAGAGTATCAAATTCGCTGAAACATACAATATTACTAGTCGGTGGATAAATTAAACAAATGATTGCAAGGGAATGACTTTCGTCTTTGCTTAGATTATTATAAATTTGGCCATTTCGATAGCTTCGTACGTATCTAATAACCTCTTATTTTTTACGTCTCTAAATAATTTTATATAGGTGGAATCTATGTTATGGTTAATAGTATGGTTAGTTAATAAAAATATATTGGGTAACCCCAGATCTATTTGGTTAATTATATCTCAAATAAGTTATATGATCTTTAAATCTAAGTCTTATCTTTTTTATCTTTTGTATAGCCTTTACAAACCAATATTCTAAAAATTGAGAGTGTAACTATTAATTCAATTACTTGTAATATTAAGGAGTCTGTTCTATTATTATTTTATTTTGTTATTTAAATTTTAATTATTCTAAAATTGTTATTATTGCGTTAAGGATATATATTGTATATATTAAGTTTTGACCTCGATATTAGCCATAATTTTTTTACACACACCAAATGGTTTTTAAATTTCTATTTTCTAGTTATGCACTTATTTTCTTTTGCAGTATCAAAGGACACAGGATATTATAAATATTTAATATTCAATAATTTGCTCCCTTAAATATTTCATAATATTACTCAATTAAGTGGCACTAAATGAAACTGTGTATGTATTTGGTAGATATTATAATGGCTGCAATAATTGTAGTAGTAAATAAATTAATTTAGCAATGAATAAAGAGTAAATGAAATGTATGTTAATTGTAACAGATTTTATCAAATTGGTAATATGAAATACATAAAAAATTTAACAGTACAATAGTACAATTAATTAACTGAGATAATGACAATATTGAAACCTTTTGTCATATTTGTGCAAGTCACAGGAGGGTAAAAATGTATATCATTTTGAATATGTTGTCAAGATGATATACGTTTTAGTACCATGACTGAAAGTGAGAACGCCGAATATTTCGTTGTACTGGATCCTGTGGTCTAGCAGGCATGGTGTTTTTGAAAAAATTGACACTCATTTTTAAACGAATATCAAAATTTATTGCTTTTATACATTAGTGGTATATATTGCCATTAAAATATACATAACACAGTCAGGTGCGAAAAATCACATCAGTTAATTGGCATTCTTGTAGACGGGTAGCAAAATCGTCCATACTCCTTTCGAGCATGGCACGAGGAATCCTTTAAATTTCGCGCGTTATGCGTTTGGAAAGAGCTTCAGAGTCCGCGGTTTGTCTGTGTAAGCTTTGGATTTTAAGTAGCCTCATAAAAAGTAGTCAAAAGCTAAAAAATCTGGTGACCGAAGTGGCCATTCCACATTCTCATTCAACGAAATAAGGCTCCCAGGGAACTGTCCCCTTAAAAAGACCATTGTTACTCTTGCCGCATGGCAAGTCGCCCCTTCTTGTTGGAACCAAAGTGTATTGAGGTTAATGCGTCGTCTTCTTAGTTCTGGAAGAAAATAATCACGCAATATGGAGAGATAGCGATCTGTGTTAACAGACATTGTTAGATCGTTTTCATGAAAAAAATACGGTCTAATAATGCAAGTTCGAGATACGGCACACCAAATAGTTACTCTCTCGGAGTGCAGAGGTTGGTCATATAGTTCCCGGGGGTTTTCGGGTGCCTAGTATCAAAAGTTCTGTTTGTTTACCATCCCCACCAATGGGCCTCGTCACTCATGAACAAAACAATGTTGTCGTCCAGCAATTCCAACATCCTTTCTGCGAACCTACGCTGTTTCACAAAGTCATTTTGTTACAATTTTTGGACAACCATAATTTTATAGAGATGAAAATGAAGGTCCAACTGTAAGATTCGGCAAACTGACCTGTCTGATATTCTTAGAGCGCGAACAAGACGTACCGCTGAACGGCTGGTTTCCACCTCTTGTCGCACCCTTTCAATGTTTCCCGGGGTTCATATTGTTCGATCTCCTCCCCGTGTAGTCCCAGGTCTCAACGATCTTGTTGTTTGAAATTTGTTTACCCCATGCCGACCAACGTTAAAATGATTTCGAAATCATCGCTGTGTCAGCACAACAGAACGACCAGTTTCAATAAAAGTGTTGTAAATAAATACGCAATGTGCCACAGACCACGGCTCTATGGCTACTGAGGTATGGCATTCCGGAACGAGTAGATATCAACCATCCTGAAAACATTCGCTCGACACCGTCGCCCGTAACAGTCGTTTCAAAAAGACCATACTTCCCTGCCGGACCCTGTATTTATGTAGCTAGAGCAGTTAAAACTTCCACGTCGCTACTATATACCAAATAGCAATTGATCGCTTTGGAAAATAATATCTCCATTCTGAACAAGATCAATATCGAAACCAATATTAATTAAGTCAATTATAATATAAAAACAAGGCTGATCATGTAAGTTAAAACATATAGTAGACACTTTCTTGATCTGTATTAAGCAGATATTTGCTACAAAAAGGTTCAATTCAATAACTATTTGATTTCCAGTGTCTCTTTGGGGTGTGTTTGATAAATGATGTTGGTTGACCTTATTCCAATTATTATCAATGCTCTGCATTGTTTAATGATTGTAAACTTGAAAGGAACTAGTATTGGTTGAGAATACAGGAGGAAATAGGCGGGGGTTACATATTATATCGGACACAAAACAGAATGCATATAAATATAAACAAAATGAAAATAAATAATTGGATGAAAGTGCATAAATATATCGAAAATCGAAATAGAACGATAATGTAAAGATGAAAACGTAAAGGGGGAAATGAAACTAGGATAGGGGAAATATTAGGAGATATTGGTAAGAAGTAGGCAGGATAGCAATGGTAATGGAGGGCATTTATAAGCAAGGTATCAGAGGAAATAGGATATAAGTAGAGGAAGCATGTCGGTTAGTGATAAAGAAATGGTTATATAGTGGAGACTTGATTAGAGAGCGGTATTATGACAGAATTAAATTAAAGGGAGATCATAAAGGATTCCATGTCGCGATCTGAGCACAGAGATAGCAGGACACGGAATGCTTAAAATAGCTCAAATTTCACCAGACAAAAGATGGTTATAGAAAAAAATTGCGGTATTGTATATCCGTAAAAAATAACGGTATTGTATATTGTATATATGTGTTTCGGTATAACTGCCGAAATCTGACTGAAAGTAGGATCTGAGAAGGTTCTAAAAAGTGAAGGCTTGATAAGTTATAATTTGAAGGTATGCCGCAAGTTGATGTATTCGTATATGGACTGATATAGAGGCCAAAGCATATCTATTGGTTCAACGGAAGAGGTCGGAGCGGAAGATGTTATCTTCCTTGTAATTAACTTGTGATAACAGATTCAGAAGGATCCCGTCACGGATTGGATGCTATTTTAGGAATAGGCGGGATGTGGAAGATAAATTGCCCAATGCCATGCCATATCTAACATTAGAAGGACTAAAACAAACTATTCTAAAAATATATTGTATGTTATTTCAAATACAAAAGTTGAATACTTTTCAATTGGCAAGTACTAATAGATACTATAATGTTTTTTTTATTTAAAAAATTAATTTTTGCATTAGCTTTTAGTAATAATTTTGTATATACAGGTGTTAGGGAAATTACTTTCGTAAATTTAACCAACGATTTTTCACCATTCTTCATCATTTTAAATTACAATTTTAATTATCAATCCAATCATATTGCTTCAAATCTGATTCTGCGATAAAAATTAAATGTTCTGTGTAGTATTTATGTTGCTCAGTTATAGTGATCCATTATGGTGAGAATTTATTATCCTTTCCTAAAAGGAAGCTGAAAAATTATTCATAATAATCTGATTTGAATAAAATGATTCTATATGCGAAACGTTCATATTTAAATCGTTAAATTTTTTATGATATTCCGAAACTGAATCCGTGTTGTCTTGGCGAAACTTCATCTCTATTTTATAAATTGTATAATGAAGGACTGAAAAAACTATTCTAAAAGTATATTGTATGTTATTTCAAATACAAAGTTGAATACTTTTCAACTGGCAAGTACTAATACATACTATAATGTTTTTTTATTTGTAAAATAAAATAATTTTGCATTAGCTTTTAATAATCATTTTGTATATACAGAGTGTTAGGGAAATTACTTTTCGTAAATTTAACCAACGATTCTTCACTATTCCTCATCATTTAAAAATAAGTTTATTATAATAAGGGCCAAAAACCTAAGGATTCCCGAGAAATATTGCAAAGTTAACCAAATCAATGATAAGAATTAACAATTTAAGTAAATATGTGTAAATATATATTAATTGAAAAATATTAATTGTTTATTACATAATTTACCCGCTCAGCCCCTCCTAACAACTGATTTATTACTCAGGCAAAAATATATCAATGTTTTTATCAACCGATAAAGCTTCTTTTTCATAAGAATAGATATTTTTGATATCTTTTGAACTTTAGATCGTGGCGAAAAACCCAAATAAAGAAATAAATAAAAGCTTCTTTCACCAGAAATAAGATGATGGATGTAAACCGTTAACATTTTATTTTTAAATAGTACCTTAAAAGGTCAATGTAACAAAAAACTGAATTTCAATGGATGAAAATAAATAAGGCGATCATAGACTATCTACTAGTATTAAGAAAACTAAAGTTCTAACCTGTTTTCCGTTGAAAACGTTTGAATTTTGGATATATGTTTTAAGGATACTTTTTGTTCAAAAAATTTAAACCAAGCTATATTGTATAGAAAAATATAATAATTATAATACACTACCAAAGCGAGTATTTATAGTCCATTTTATCCCCCAATTTACCACAATGTGTCTTGCATTTTACATTTTCTTTATTTTAAAACGAGTATATCCTAGTATGTCCCAATAACACCAATTTTTCTTTATATTTTCATATTATAAATATCCAATCTAACTTTTTTTGAAAAAGGAACATATCGATGTTGTTGATAGCTGTACGTAAAATTAATTGTTATAACATTTATCAACAATATATGGGCGGAAATGTGACAATTTCAATAATACATTTATTATATATTAGACTGCAAACAATTTAAATGGAACTAGAGGACACACTGCGGAAATATTTTATGGAAATAGACTGTTTGGTTTGGAATTCCAGACGATGAGACGATAACGAACACGTTTTGGTACCTTGAACGTTATAAAGGAAATGGGAACATCAGGCGAGAATTCTGATTGCAACAAAAACTTACTTGCTTTATAATTTTTACCAAATTTATTCTGTTTGAAGTATTTCTTTGAAGCATTTTAATTATTTTTTAAATGGTTGAACTAATTACTCTCCCATCTAGTAATGTATAATCTATAAGTGAATTTAGAATGACAATATTATTGATATGCATACGTTTGGGCGTGTATATACACACTCAAGCATACCTGGGAAACATGGTTAGAAGTCGACAAGCTGTTTAGGCACTCCGATATCTTTTACGCCTCTGTTATTTTTTAGGAAACTAGACTTTTAATTGTTTTAGCCTTACATTAATTATTATATTTCCATGCTCTGACTACATTATTCATTTTTTATTGTTTATAAATTTTGAGTTCTGTATATTGTTGAAGACTGCCAAATATTAGATTCGGCAATTTGAATATTGACTGTATGAAGACTAACTCTTCAATGGATCTCACAATTTGCTCTCATCTGCTGATCCCAGGTTTTACTTATGCGCTGATGGTTTTCTTTCCGTTAATTATTTTTAGTACGAAACTAATAATTTATTTAATTTATTGTATTTCTTATATAAGTGCGACTAAGTAGGAATCACTTAGTCGTAGTGGCAGAATTTATTTACTTACGAATCCGAGAACCCCTACACTCAATTCAATTCGCTGTTTCGCCAAAAACTCATTTGGTTCTTCGGTATTTACTGTCGCGAGGTTCGTGACTTTCTGAGTTAAACAAAGCACCGAAGATTTTGGCGAAACGTCTGCAATCTCTAGATAGCGGCAGATATATATATATATATATATATATATATATATATATATATATATATATATATATATATATATATATATATATAAATCAATATACCAATATACAATAAACAATATACAATAAAAATATCGTCTGTACATTTGTGAATTTCAAAAAAGCATATGATTATATAGACCGCGAATCTTGAAAGATTGAATCATCAAATCTTGAAAGAACAAGGACTAGATCTGAAAACGCTGGCAATTATTAAAGCAACATTAACTAACACAAAGTCAAAAAATAAATTCATGGGTGACATCTCAGAGCTCTTCGAAATTAAAACTGGAGTAAGATTAATTGATTGCCTGGCGTTTGCTGATGATCTAGTAATTTTGGCTCAAAATATATTAACGGCAGAAAAACAGATTGAAATCCTAAAAGAAACAGCAGAAAAGGTAGGACTCCAAATTTCCTTTGAAAAGACACAATACATGACCTTCAAGAGACTAAGAACACCATTTCTAAAAAAAAATATGGTAACATCAGACGAGTCTCTCAATTTAAATATTTGCGTGAAATAATGATGGAAAATGTGTTGGAAAAATCGGCCAATAAGGGTAGATGTTAAAACATAGAAACGCTATTGAGACTTACACAACATATTTACAACAAAAATGCATATCTAAAAACACAAAACTGAGACATTACAACACAGTTTTTAAGCCAGAATGTCTATATGGGGCAGAAATGCTCATTTTCAATAGAAAGAGAGCCATCGAGCCACAGTGCCATTGTGATCAATAATTTTCATTGGGATCCTATGTAATTTTGAGGCATAAAATAAATAAATACTAAAATTTTAGTAGTAGTATAGTGTATAACTAACATATATTCACAAGTCTGCCTCTGGACAATTGCCAAAAAAGTTGACGTTTTTGAAATTCTCCAACTTATTTTACTCTTTGTGCTTATACATAGTTTCAATTTCTGAATATTTACTTGAAATCTTTTTGCACGAAACGTTAGAGTTTGCAAATAGACACAATGGTACGTACTTTAGAAGACAAGGTAGCAGCTTTCATAATGCTCGGTGAATGAGGGAATAATTTTCATGCTGCGGAGCGCCTTTTTAATGGGAGATATCCCGATCACCCTATATCGAAGACTTATTTGATGGCGTTTTTAGGGAACTTTAGGATAATATTCAATATTTAAATAAAAAGCAACAGATAAATTAGATAACTTGAAACTATTTATTTTATGTGAAATGACATTTAATGACATTAATACTTGTAAACAATTTTGGACAAATGTCAAGGCGCCAATAGTTGTTGTTTTATAGGCATCGACCAAAGATTTAATATAACCTCATAGAAAATTATCTAAAGGTGTTAAATCACATGGCTTTGGCCAATTAACAGGACCGTTCCTCGAAATAATTTTCTCCTCGAATTATTCCCTCAAGCAATTGATTGTTGCATTGGCTGTATGATATATTGAGCTATCTTGTTGGAACCACATCTTTTCCAGATCATTACCAATCCAATAATCCAATTCGGAAATAAATAATCCAGATATTAGAATAACAATCCCTAACTTCCTGTAAATGGCGAGGAATTGATAAATTTGGATTTTCATCAACACTGCCAGCAACAGCGGTGATTTTTTCTTCCTAACGCATTGATTTTTGTCTTGTTTTTGTTTCAATATCAAGCTATGTGAAATGCCTTCAGAATCTGTTGATAATTCGACAAATATAAAATACAAAAAGTATTCTATAAGTTTGGCGTACAGAACAGTGATGTTGATCTGTCATACACATAAGAAATGGACAGTTAAAACAATGGATTTTATCCGGCGCACATGCCCGGAAAAAGGCCAAGACGCTTCCATCGGCCGGTAACGTTATGATGCCTTGCGAATTATTTTTATCCATGTTTTAGAAAGAAGAAATATGATCATAGCAGGGTATTGGTCCAATTTTACGATGAGTTTGATAAAAAAAATCCTTTCGTCCTTTCCTCCTGCTTTGGCAAATAAAAAGTGCTGTTTGTTTTGCAATAGCCGAAATTGTTCAATTTGCACAACGAGTTAATGCCGCATCCGCTTTATTCTCCGGACTTGGTCTCGTTCAACTTCCTTTTCTTTCCAAACATGAAGAAACAACTGGTTGAAAAGAAATTCATATGAAATGAAGAATTCATCGTCAAAATAGAAGACTATTGTTTAAAATTCGACAGTTTTTAGAAGGCAGAAAAAGCTAGAAAATCGTTGGGAGGAGTGTATAGAGCTAAAAGGAAACTACGCCGACAAATAAATTTACTTTTCATCAAAAAGATATTACTTCATTTAAAAAGGATCTCACTTTTCATTGTACCCTCATATTTCATTTGCAGTTAGTCACAATTTTTCTTAGAACAGTCTTTATATTGAGATATTTTCTTCACATTTGGCTTAGACAAATATTTGAATTTGAATAAACAAAAAATATCAAATAATCAATATTGCTATTTAAAATAAATTAATATAAGATATATATCTGAATTAACAGTAATAAATAGTAAAGTTAAATCTTATTTACCTGTTTGAAGGTATAGGGTTGCAACGATAAACATAGTTGTTAAAGGTAGATCCATCATGCACTTTCAGAAAATACTAAAGCGGTAAATTATCAGTAATACTTATATCTGTCTGGTATTTATAGATTATGTTGAATTTGTTGATTATTAAGTCAAGTGTATGTTCTTATAAGTATATGTATATGAGCGAATTTGTATTATCTCAGACAGAGTAAAGAAGTCTATACTAGTTTTATTTGGAAATGATTGGTTTTGTTTTTCATCAACACAATCATATTGTTTTCAAATCTGATTCTGCGATAAATAATAAATCTCCTGTGTAGTATTTATGTTTCTCAGTTGTACTGGTCCATTGTTGTTAGAATTTATAATCCTTTCCTAAAGGGAAGCTGCAAAATTATTCAAAATAATCTGATTTGAATAACATGATTCTAAAAGCGAAACGTTCATATTTAAATCATTGAATTTTTTACGATATACCGAAACTGAATGCGTGTTGTTTTCACTATGGCATTCCAGTTGGCCATCGGATGAAGAAAAGTAATAGAAAAAAAATTGAGAAAATGTAGAATATTTAACCAGATCCTTAGAAAAAAGCCACTGAATTAATTTGTAAACTTATATATCTTGCATGTAAATTGGATATTTATTCGTAAAACGTAATAACGTAAGTGCATTTAATTCAATTATGTTGATAGTTTCAATCTAGCGAAAGAAGGACATAAATAATTTTAAAGGAGACAATTCGTGATTAGAAAACTTGGTCACGGAGAAGCGAGGTATAATAAATTTCATCATGTGGAGATTCGTACATAGCATAATTTGTTCGTTCACAAACTAATTTAGCAATGCAATTTTAACAAAAATAAAATAAAATAGGGTATTGACGTCATATGAGTAATTGTATTGACTCTGAAAGATTATTGTTTGGATACTACAGGAGTACTAAATTATATTGTAATACTTGTATTTAATTTAGTTAGACTTGATCTAAATAATTCTAAATTTTAGCGTGTCTTTCTTTTGCCAACTTAAAGCCAATTTATAATGTATGTGAGGCATTATTAATATGTATTAAAATAATGTATCGGATTTTCCATTAGTTGCTGTTCGAACGCTTGTAAATAAAAATCTGCATTGGACTGGTAATGTTTATTTACATATTATTAATTCCTTTGGTATTTACAATGTTTGCGTTTAGATTCGCTTAGATTTGTATTCAGTTAGCACACTTGATTCAAATTGAAAATGTCACTCGATAACTTGCATTTATATCTCATTATGCTTTCTTGTTTCAAAAAGGAACGCTGGCCAAATATATAATCAGATTTGTGCCATTTAAGGAGAGGGTTCTATTGAGTGCACCACGGTGCAAAGGTGGTTTGCTGGACTAACTGAGTGAAATCAGCTAGATTAAATCTCATCGTGCGATCTTTTTCTAAAAAATATCTATGGCTCCATTTCTGGTGAATATCCATCCTGCATTTGAAGGATATCTCTCATATCTTACGAAAAGTGAATTGTGTACAATAATGTGCAATGAAAGAATCATGCGGTTGCTAGGGTTGTAAGTACGGCACAAGACTGTTTTCATCCGAATGTATGGATGCAGTGAGACTTATATGCAGACTCTCTATTCCCTCTTATCAATCTTTCTTCTTCCTTCTTCATTTCCCCAACTCTGTTCTCTCTCCTCGATTAAAAAGCTCGGACATTTCTCTTTTCAGTTTTCTTATTGACTCTGGTATTTCCTTACCCCCCCTGTCACCCAATAACACTCCCGTCCAAGCCCCCGTTGTTAATTTTGCGCTGTGCCGCTAACTTCAGCCTCCTTCTATAAAGCAATCCTTTTTCTGGTCTCCCTCCTCGTACTATTATCTTCATTAAAATAATTCAAGATGTTCGATCTGATAATGTCATTTACACTGATGGCTTCAAGTCGAGGAATGGAGTGAATTCGGCCTTCGTCCACGACAATTTTACTCGTTTCTATCTTCATATCTGGAATAGCATCCTTTCTGTCGAACCATTAGTTAGGCCATTTCATATAGCCTCTTACGTCCCTCCAAACTGGCTTATAAAAGACTCGAATTTCTTATTTCTTTCTTATCTTCGCCTCTAGTTGTTAACATTTTTTCTTTTATCTAGGAATCCTAATCAAGGGGGTCGGGAATAAAATTTCTTTGGATCCCTGGCCACGCAGGAATATTGGTTAATAAACGAGCTGACTACTGCATCAAAATGACTCTAAAAGAAGACCTTCTTATGTTGCCTCTTTTCCATCATGGGGATCTCATGATGGAAAAGATTATTCATTATCTCACTAATTGTTCAAGACATTGTCCAATTCGACTGGACTACTTTGGTTTACTTCTTCAAGTTATATGCCGTGAAGCCAAAATTCTTCTAATGTCGTCCTTTTTAGGCTTAGAATCGTGTACTGCCGCTTCTCACATGGTTATCTAATAAGTGGAGACTCTCCTTCGATATGCAGCTTATGTGGTGCTACTCGGTCTATTCGCCATATCTTGCTAAAGTGCATCTTACCATAGACTTCCCAGGGACCTTCCATCTATTTTGTGCCCTCATTACTCCTGTTCTCTTTTTAAATTCTTCCGTACCTCTTCCTAGTTTCTTCTGATATGGCCCCTCCCTCCTATCTTTAAGTACCTTTTCCTCAAAACTATTACCTGTTTCTCTATTCTTAATGGGTATAACTCCTGACTACTGTTGTCTCTGATATACAGTAGTCAGGAGTTATACACACACCCCCACCACCCCCCCCCCCCACCCCCCCGGGCGTTGGGTTACACAATCTCATGTGAAACGCACAACAACCTGTGTTTCCGCCATAATAAGCAATGGTTAGTTGCTTGACCGGGAGGAACACCCATCCCTTACATAGGAGGGCACATATTTCATCTGTTGGTGGTTAGACTCATCAAGGTACCGACATATGCTCTCTCGCCAAGAATAAGGAGTCCCTCTTCACAATCAAACAACCGATATTTTCGCTGACCTCTCGTCGGATGGCTTATAAATCGAGTTTTTTGACTTTTTTGGACTGCGTCCACCGAGACAACAGTAGTCAAGAGTTAAACCCCCCGATCGTTGGGTTCCATAATCTCATGTGGAACGCACAACAACCTGCGTCTCGGCCATAATGAGCAATGGTTAGTTGCTTGGCCGGGAGAAAGCCCCACCCATCCCTTACATAGGAGGGCACATGTTTCGTCTGTTGGAGGTTAGACTCATCAGTGTACCGACATATGCTCTCTCGCCAAGAATAAGGAGTCCCTCTTCACAATCAAACAACCGATATTTTCGCTGACCTCTCGTCGGATGGCTTATAAATCGAGTTTTTTGACTTTTTTGGACTGCGTCCACCGAGACAACAGTAGTCAGGAGTTAAACCCCCCGATCGTTGGGTTCCACAATCTCATGTGGAACGCACAACAACCTGCGTCTCGGCCATAATGAGCAATGGTTAGTTGTTTGGCCGGGAGAAAGCCCCACCCATCCCTTACATAGGAGGGCACATGTTTCGTCTGTTGGAGGTTAGACTCATCAGTGTACCGACATATGCTCTCTCGCCAAGAATAAGGAGTCCCTCTCTACAATCAAACAACCCATATTTTCGCCGACCTCAGTCAGGAGTTATACACCCTCGACCGTTGGGTTCCACAATCTCATGTGGAACGCACAGCAATGATTGTGGAGAGGGACTCCTTATTCTTGGCGAGAGAGCATATGTCGATACCTTGATGAGTCTAACCACCAACAGACGAAACATGTGCCCTCCTATGTAAGGGATGGGTGGGGCTTCCTCCCGGTCAAGCAACTAATCATTGCTCATATACATATATATATATATATATATATATATATATATATATATATATATATATATATATATATATATATATATATATATACTTTTTACCACATGCACTTTTATCCATATTTATTTTTATTTATACACTTTATGATATTTACAATACCTTTATATTTATATAAACTATTTTCTTTTCCCTTTCTCTTAAAAAATCTGTAGTACTCTTTCTTCTTGTCCTGGAGGTTAAGTTGACCCGAAGGCCCTGACTTGTATTCACTGATTTTTTCGGACGTCACGACAATGTCGCTTGTTCGAAGGGTTTTAGCTGCCGTCCTTTAGGCATGGAGGTGATGACCGAAGAGGATGGTCATACTGGGGCAACGGCCGGCAATGAAGCTGCCGTGGCTCTGATTAGCGGATTGTCCGAAAGGGACGCCGTCGCTAGGAATTTGTCCAGAAGTCTGGACAGGAATGTCTGAATCACTGGTATGTCAGTTTCCCGATGGATTTGCGCATTCCTTACAAACCATGGGGCACCTACTAACGTGCGAAGAACACGTGACTGGAACGATTGCAGGATTGCAATCGACGTTGGGGGGAGGTACGGAAACCAGGCCTGAGATCCGTAGGTGAGGACGGATCGGACCATGATTTTATACAAGGTTATTCGGATGTTCAGCGAGAGCTTACTTTTGCCGTTCATTAGGGGGTAAAGCAGACGAGCCATGGCTCTTGCTTTCCCGGTTACCTTCTTTAGGTGCGGCACCCACGTGAGGGCCTTCTGTAGTACTGTAAATAGCTATAAAGAATATTAAAGAGTATTAAAAGGTTTTGGAGTGCTAATCATTCGAAGCCAACTAAAAGATAAAATTACATCATTTACCTAGTATTCGTTTTGTTTGATTCACATTAGGTTTGGTATTATCGTATTTTATGAAAATACTCAGCCCCACTTATCTTCTAACGTCCAAACTCCAAAAATAAAAAAATCGTTTAATAAAGAGCACATTGAGATTAAAAGTGGAAGAGAGATATTTTTCCAAAGAATAACGTTTTTCAAAAATATTGCTAGAAATAATATACCCACGATTAGATCTGTATTTTCAAATTTAAATATCTCCGGTATAATCAACACTAACAAACAGCCAAGCAATATATGAAATAAATTACTAAATTTAATATCATGGAATATTAGTATCTGTTAGCTTGTTGTAGTCTGTAGGCTAGAGTGAGAAGTCAGATGCCTCTTAAATGGGATATTGTTTTCTTGATCGAACATTTATTTTTCAACGTAGTTGATTTTCCAATTTTTGCCTTCCAAAAAGTAAGAATTCTCGAATTCTGCTAAATATGCCTCTGTTTCAGCCATGTTACCTTTACTTGATCTGAATGTCTTACCTTTTCTTTATGATTTGAAAAAGAAAGAAGTTGAGGGTGGGGGAGGGGGAGAATAGGGTGAATTCGGCAAAAATTGACCAATTTCGTTGTTGTGACAATGGGTGGGTGCATTGTCGTGGTGAAACAACACTTTTTATTGGCCAAATGAGGACGTTTTTTTATCAACTCTTCGGAAAATTTTACCAATAATGCAGCCATTGACCAATAATAATGCATATTATTTTACTGTCATGTTTGTTTCCGTTTCCAAATAGTTGATAAAGGTAATGCCTTGCGAAGCTCAGAAAACAGTAGTCATTACCTTCCCGTGAAATGTAACAATCTTTACCTTTGTACCAGCCATATTCAGTGAATAAAACTCACGGTTTTGACTGCGCATTTATTTCTGTTTTATAGTATTACATCAAAGTTTTATCAAGAGTAATGAATCGTTTCAGAAACTTCTTCGAAATACCCTTATATAGGTCTAAACACCGCTGTATAATTGTCTTTTGATTCCATTTTTGGTCTGGTGACCAAACGTGACATCCATCGTGGTGATAGCTTTCTGATGTTCAAATATTTACGTAGAATGTTCTGTATGTTCCGATAGGTCATCATCATGTTGTCCGATAGGTCATATTGTCGACCATTTCATCAGTATACTTCAACAGGATGTCTGGGGCGATGAGCATAATTAAGCATGCTGATTTGACCATATCGAAACTCAGTAATCACTTAAGAATTACATTATTATAAGAAGTACTACATTTTAAGTAGCAGAGCCACTATAATATTTTTTCAATCTTCGGTTTGCGTGCTGGTGTTCATGCAAAAGTAGTACTTAATTAAAACATACAAATCACTTTATTTATATCAAAAATACCAAATTTATTTGTTTTCAGTAAAAACGAAGCTACATTTTAGATTGACTTGAAATATATGAAACGTTATTATAAAGGAATCTACTTCAGTGTGTCTATTTAAGTTCCATTTAAAACTAAAAATGTATTCTTGGCGCGAATATCACGATAAGCTTCTTATTTACCGATAAGATCGTATTAAGAATAAAGTATTTTCCCTGGAGTCACGAGTTCGTGAAAACTGCTTAAAACGATGCTAGGCTTGCATAGACTAAAACGTTGTTTAAACTAACGCTTTAACAAAGGTTTAAACTAATGACTAATGACTAATGAAACTAATATTAAAACCTGTTATGGCGTGAAAAAATTGTGTTAGTAATTTCAACTTTGACATTAAACGGCATTAATGTTTAAGTGTATTGTCAAAAAACCAATAAAATTTATGCTGAAACGTGTGGAATAAATGGGTATAAAAATATTATATTTAACTCTCAAATAACACCTTAAGAAGAGAATGAACCAAAAACCTGAATTTTCTTATATATAAGGTGATGTTTCTGGCGCGTCCCAACTTTAAATTCAAATAAAACAATAACAAATTAGATGCCTTGAAACTATTTATTTCATATGAAATCATATTCAATGGCATTAATGTTTGAAAACAATATCGGACAAATGTCCGCTACGGCTAGTTTTGACAAAGTGCATTTTGCGAATCCATTTTCCGACCGCTTTTCAGCAATTGGGGTCTGCAAAGTCCGAGTTATGTTGGCTTCCAAGACGTCAATAATCGCTGGTTTATCGGCATATACCAAAGATTTAACGTAACTCCAAAGAAATCTAAAGTCATTAAATCACATAACTTTGGTGGCAAATTAATAGGTCCGTTTCTCGTTGGAAAAACACCTGGGGTCGTCCTGTTGGAATAACACCTCTTCCACATCAATATCATTCAAATTTCGAATTAAATAATCCACGTAGTTGAATAATAAAGCTAAACTTCTTCCAAACGGTGACGAATTAATAAATTTAGATCTTCATCAACACAGTCTTTTATCTTATTATTGTTTTAATATCGAACAGAGTGAAATGCGTTCGCAATCTATCGATAATTCAGCGAAAACATTACTAAGTGCTCGATAAGTTTAGCGTATAGAACACCGGTTTTGCATTGTTCTGATGTTAAACGTTCCACGATGATTTGCCAGACTATTGAGACACAGATTGATAGACTTGCGTGCAAACTAACAGTTCGTTTAACAGCGACCCCAATCAGAAATTTGTACACACTAAAAATACCAACCTTTATAATAACAAGAGACCGGATTATAGGTATTTGCATATTTGCATTTGCATATTTAGCCAATTCTCCCCGGTTATTGCATATTTTATCTAAAATCTAGTGATTATGCATATTTTCATTATATTTACAATCCTTTTCGCTAGGGTAGTTAATGAATGAAATCTTACGTTTTAGCTGGTCAAAACTATTAGCCGCATGGCTCCTAGAACGCACTTAGCAACCACGCGTCTATTGTTTTGATAGGATAAAATGAGGCCAAGTAAAATACAGACTCACGCGAGACAAGGACGAACGATACCGTTCTGTGTCGTGTTCGTCTACACTAGGCAATTAAATTATGCATGTTATTGTTGATGCGCTCATTGCATCAGTTTAGTTTTTTTTTTTAATTGTGCAAAGTTTATTATGTATCATGCCTCTTAAAAAAAGTGCCTCTCCGTGGATAGCTGAATATCCTGGAATAATTACATATGACGGAAATGTTTTATATTATCGAGTTATCAAGTTGTTATCGTGAAAAACATTTCATATCGCAAGATTGCAAAAGAGCCTACGATAACAATTTATAACAGCAGCAAGTAGCAGTGATTCCACTTCCAAAGGCAAACAAAAAACCATTTTAGCATGGATTTGTGTGAAGCATTGCTTGCAAGTAATATTCTTCTTTACAAACTTACAAATCCTTCAAAGGTTTTCTCCGAAAATATTGCTTGAATCAAAATATACCAGTACAATTCCCCCAACCCCCCTCCCCCTTTGGCTACGCCCGTGTTCCCGCGTAAACTTAAGGAAAAGTTTGAAAACATTTTGAACAATAACCCAGACTTTGAACCTTTGGGCTAAATTGACAGTTTTATTAATAGGACGGGTGACCTTTTACCAGAAACAATAAGTGCTAACATAGTACCCAAATTCGAATACTGCCCAATTACCTCAGTGGATGTGTAACGGTCTATTTCTACTTATAAAGATATTTTAAGTGAAAACACAATCTTACTACCGAACATTTGGAACAGAATCTGATTGCGTTTGCAGGAGTAACAAAATGTTAAATAATTGTTAATTATCGTCGATAAGTTGTCGAATATTATATGCGATATGGATAGTTTATCGAAAACAGATATGTTATTCAATAACTTACTAATTTTATGCTGAAAATGAAAAAAATTAAAAATTATTATTTGTTTTATTCATTTTATTATTTTTTTAATTAATGTTGTTTATTTTGATACTATTAAGCATTTTTCATGCATATTTCAAGCTTTTTATGTTGCATATAATCCGGTCTCTATTAATAAACAAAGTTCTGACCTGTTATGCGTGGAAATGGTTGCATTTTGGATACATATTCTAAGGAAACTTTTGATTTAAGGCCGCACTGCGGTTTTTTTTTCAGCGGGCGGTTAACCGCTATAACCGCGAAATCGCTCGATACGCATACACTGCGATTAAAAACCGCGAAATTGCCCGTGATTTTCAGAGTTTCTAAGATAAAATGAATTTCAAGAGACCAGTATGTATTGTTCCTTTAATACTAAGACATAACTCGTTCTATTAGTTACAAATTGTGGGGCGGTTTTTATCCGCGAGCCATTTTGTAACATTTTGCGGTTTTAACATCAGTCGCAGGAAAAACCGAAGTAGATAACGTTTCTGACGAATGACGTGGATGAAAGAATATTAGTGTTAAATAGAATGAAATTAGTTTCAAAAATATTTCTAATTAAAATTGTGATTATAGTTTGAATGATTTTTAAGATGTGAATGTGTTTTAATATTAGGAATATCGAAATATGGGTATGGGTATTCTGGGTTTAATATTTTATGGTTCTTAAGTGTTTTACATAATTTCCATATGGATAAACTAACGTCGATGTCGGACGTCGAGTGACGTGTTCCGTTGATATCACTACTGAGGAAATGGCCAATATCTATATATCCAATAAAGTATTATTGTATTATTGACCAACTTTTACGAAAAGTTAAAGAAAAAACCGGCACATTTAGCATAGAAAAAGTGGTTTCACAATAACAATGCATCTGTCCCACCGGCCGCGGTTGCTACTATTGATGCCGTATCCATCCTATTATCCAGATTTGCTTAGCTCCCTCGGACTTCTTTCTCTTTTCAAACATCATTAAATGCTTGTTTGGAAATAAATTCATATCAGTTATTATCAACACAGAGGGCTATTTTGCTGAGTTCGAGAAATTTTACTTTTTGTAGGTATTAATAAAGTTGGAAAATTATTGAGTGAAGTTTATAGAGCTAAAGGCTTTTACCATATACGACTACGAAAAAGCAT
The DNA here is from genome assembly GCA_031761425.1 of Cosmopolites sordidus. Lineage (NCBI taxonomy): Eukaryota > Metazoa > Arthropoda > Insecta > Coleoptera > Curculionidae > Cosmopolites > Cosmopolites sordidus. The sequence continues at coordinate 363,076 of JARFXV010000527.1, read as the reverse complement.
TTGACTCAATCTCAAAGCAGGCCATAATGGATACATTGCTAAGACAGGGTGTAGACAGAGTATATGAAACCTATTGGGATCTATATGTGATGAAGCTATAGCGACAATTCACCTTGAAGATCTTGAAGTTGGAATTAATGTAGAGCGAGGTGTACGGCCGGGTGACGCAATATAGCCTATTCTTTTCTCGGCCTGCCTTGAAGAAGTTTTCCGTAACCTGGATTGGGGACAGGATGGTATAAAGATCAATGGTGAAAACTTAAACCATCTTAGATTTGCAGGTGATATCGTTCTCCTTTCAGAAGACCCAGAGAATCTGCAAACATTTGGCTCAAAAAATAAACCTGAAAAAGAGTCAGATTATGTTTAATAAATTTGCTGAGGATAGAAGAATTTCAGTTTTTGGAAGAGATCTGGAGGTTTTGGATCATTTTATATACCTTGGGCAGAGGATTTTAGTGGAGTGGATACCGTCCGAGACGTGGAACGGCGTGTTAAATGTGGTTGGCAGGCATTTTGCAGGCTCAACTTAGTATTTAAGAGTAAACTCTCTCTTTGCCTGAAGAAGTCTTCCATCAGTGCATCCTCCCATCGCAATCAATTCAAAAACTTCGGGTAGCACAGAGGGGAATGGAGATATGGATGCTTGGTATTACAAGACGAGATAGAAAGCCATGGAACAGGAAAAAACGGAAGTGTGTGACATCATTGGAAGAGTAAATCAATTGAAATGGAGATAGGCAGGCTATATAGCGAGGTAATGGGACGACAGATTGACCAAGGTAATCGTGAAGTGGATACCACTTGATCGCATACGTCTGCGAAGAAGATCGAAATCACTATGGACTGATGACATCGTTAAGTATATTGGACCCGAGTGGTAGAGGAAAGCCCAGGACCGTGAAAGTTGGAAACATGATAAAGAGGCCTTCATCCTGCAGTGGATCGACAAGGGCTGATGATGATGATTATCATGACGATGATGATGAAATTAAAATTAATATACATTATTAAAACTGCATAATTTCAATAGCCTGTTTTAAATATATCCATATGTCCCATGCTGCGTTAAATGCTGGTATTGGTAATAAAATTCACTATACCATTGTTGTCTCACTTAATTCTAGAGTTTCAATATAGAAACTTTAGAACAATTTATTTCCATTAAGTTTTTGAGTTGTTTTGTACCAATAATTATCAAATTATCCAAATTCAGAAAATATATTGTAGATTTCTATGCATAGATAGGATTCATAATGTTTTGATCAATTTGGAAGTCAATCTAAGTCAACACAACAAGAAGCAGTATCAGAGCTAGTTCAATCGATTTGTAAAGAGTGTTGCAATAGGTACTTAACCAATAATAATATTAATATAACCAATAATAGTAATTAAACTAACAATTTTAGAAAAATAGCATTCTTGTTTATTTTATCAAAAACTAAAGGCATGACAGTTATGTTTTAAAAATAATATTTTGCAAAAATTCCTTTCGTTTGCATTTTTTACAAAAATTCCTTTCGTTTGCATTTTTTGCATAAAATTGTCGATCGCCTGATCCCTTGATCTTGCAGGCTACAGAATATCACCATTTTGAGAAATAAAGCGGTCAAGATAACGTGTCCGTAACATATCCAAAGTTTCCCTGATCGTATGACACGTGGTGCTATCTTCACCATTCTGTCAAGGTGCATATTATCCAACCGGAACAATAAAAAGTTTCTTAACATATTGTGTTAGCGTTCACCATTAATGCCTTCTCACCGTTTCACTATCGTCATTTTTATGAAAAAACGGACCTGTAACACCTCCAGCCTACAATGCACATCCCACTGTTACTCGAAAAGATGAAAATTTTCTTCTGTAATCACTCGAGGATTTTTTCTTTCCCAATTTCTATAATTTTGTTTGTTCATATAATCTGTGAGGTGGAAATTCGTTTAATCGGAAAACATAATTTTATTGCAATATTCTGTATTATTTCTATTTTTTTATCAATTTACACAATTCTAACACGTTTTTTCGTTATAAAACAATCCATAATTAAATTGCATGTCGTTAAATAGTCGCTATAAATATAAATACAGTAGTAACTATTTTGACACCCTTTACTATATTCCGTAATACATACTTGAGCCAAAAAATAATACTATTCTTTACCACATTTTACTTCTTAAAACCATATAATGCATGACTTAAATGTATCTATTTTCTTAAACATTTTACTTATGTTTTTCTTCTTCTCCTCTTTCCTTTCTAAGATGTTTGGTAATATATACGTAGGCAACTGCCTGTATTAATCTTATTATGCCTCTTTCGGCGTCCAACATGTCCAACATATTCTCCAGATGTGCTCTACCCTAAGTTCACATGTATTTGAAATTATATCTTATTTTTCTTCTTCTTATGGTACTACAGCCAGTTACTAAGCCTTGACCTTCTTCAACTTTCGCCTCCTAGCGGATCGATATAGTGAGAACATCCAATCTGAGGCTGTATGCGGGGCGTGCTAACAAATGATGTAATGAGACTAGTTTGAACTAGTTTTGTAAAACTTCAACAGGTCTACGAAAATAGTCTTTTGTCAAGGGCCCAGGTTTTCAGATGATTCAAGATATTCTTAGAAGGACAAAACTCGCAGTAAAAGGCCGTCCACTGCAAGAAGTGCATAAAATCCAGGATCTTGTGAATTCTGTTCGTCGGTTGACGGTCACGATGATCGCAGAAGAGTTGAATTTAACTTCCACAACCATTAATTTTGCCCAATAAATTGGGTATCATATGATATGACAATGATAGGGTATTGAAAATGATCTTTATTTTCTGAAACGTGTCATTATTGGTGATGACTCTTGGATTTATGAACACGACCGAGGTTTTGTCAAGTAAACAAAAAGAAAAAATCAAGTCATCACTGTGGCTTCACAGCCCCCTTATTCACTAGACTTGAGTTCTTGTGATTTTTTTCTATTTCCCAGGATTAAAAAATCACCTCAAAAGACACCGTTTTGAGAAGGGTGGACAAACGATCTCTTTGGTCTCAATCTAACTATTTTGCAGGAGATAATTTGGAATTATACTTTTAATTAAATAAAAAAAAATAAAAAATCAATGTCATTACAGTGTCAGTGCAGATCTCGCATGAGAGTCTGTAAGGGTTAACAATAGGACGCATGCTTGTCTGGTATCTTTATTGTTAAGCTCATCGGATGTTCGATCTTCTATTTCCACCACTGCTCTGTTTTTTTTTGTACAGATGACAAAATAAGTTAATCAGTTGCTTTGATACTTCCATTTCCTGCAGAATTTGTCATAATTTCATGCATTTTATGCCGAGAGATGTCTTCCGATATTAAAGAAAATAGAGGTACACAAGATAATTGAGTTCTCTTGTTTTTTCGATTATTTCTTAAATGTTACATATCTGCTTCCGTGTACTTCTCCTTGGAACGATCCTGCTCTGGATCAATTTTCCATCATAAGTAGGATTTTAAGCGTGTGTTGGTAACGTGAAGCAGGATTTTACCGGCATGTGGAATGAGAGCGATACATCAGAAAATACATACGAGTGTTGCTATTTTTGTATCCAGAATTCGCAACAATGGTGTTTCTAGGCGCCATCTGACATATACATCGTAAAGTTTAACATTGTTGATTATATACGTACTCAGAACATTTCGTCATACGGATGCTATTTTGTGTTGTTTAGTAACTTAAAAAAATTCATCTCAGTCAAAAAATGGTATTAACTCGTGATAATTTTCGTGTGATGATTTACTACGACTTTCGACGTGGATTATCTCAACAATAGCGCATCGATCAGCCCACTTCGACTATTCACGAGGAAGCACCATCTAAAACCACCGTATATAACACTCGTTTAGTGAACTTAATCGTGGCCGTTGTTCGCTTACGCAAGAATTTAAAGGTTGTTCAAAATCGTCTGATAAAACAAGATCCATCGAACTGATCTGATGAAAAATAAGATCGTCATGTGACCTACCGCCAAATTGAGGCATTCCTGGGTATTAATACAACACGCATACACAAGATTTTACATGAGCATTTAGCCATAAAAATTATTTGTGCGCGTTGGATTCCGCATAATTTGCCAATCGCTCAAAAAAGGCTCGTGTTGGTTGGTGCTCAGAAATGCTCAAAAAATACACTCGTGGTGCGTCAAAAGCCATGTATAATATCTACACATGGGACAAATCTTGGATCTATGCGTATGAGCCCGCAAGTAAACATCAGTTGACTGTATGGGTTTTTCAAAATGAGCCAAACTGAACAAAACTTGTTTGCGCAAGAAGCACTTCGAAGCAAATGGTCACCTGTTTTTATTGGAATAAATGAGCATGTGGCTACAGTGTCATTGGAGAATCGTAAAATGGTCAATTCTGAATGGTATACAACCATTTGTTTGCCAGAAGCCTTTGAAGAAATATGAAAAAACAACTAGCGATGTAGGAGCATTCTTCACCACGAACAACGCGAGTTTTTACACATCGGACTGAACAACTCAATATTGGGCCGGTCAAAACATCGAATTGATGTGTCAACATTCAGTTCTGATTTGGCACCCAATGATTTCTTTTTGTTCTCGCCCGTGAAGAATAAATTACGTGGTCAACGATTTTCGACGTTATAATAAGCGGTTGATAGGTTCAAAATGCATTTTTTGGAGATAACTCGATCAGAATGGAAAAAATGCTATGAAAATTGATTCAAACGTATGCAAAAGTATATCGATCATGTTGGAAGATATTTTGAAAAACAATAAAACCATTTTTAATGTTAAATAGTTATTTTATTTATTATTTCGGATACATAAATAGCAATCCTCGTATATAGATATCATTTATAAGAAAATAGATCACATTCTGCAACTATTGGAGGTTGTACCTAGAAACCGCTTACAGAACCATATAATACCACATATATTTCTCAATAGTGAATTAGTAATGTAATAATTTGGATTACTAATATTTAGCGAATGTTCAACTTTTTTTCAAATTTTTAATGATTCTTTGAAACAAAAATTTTCTCTATATAAAATTTATTAAATATAAAAATCTTTAAGTGAAATTCCTTAGCTATAAAATAAAATGTCAAACGAATCAGTAAAATTATTATTAAAAGGTGAATCGAACATTTTGAATTCATAAAGTTCCTGGCGACGAAAATCACGGTTATAAGGGTCGTAATTCAAAATTCACTTCAGCGCCCTTATTCCATTCAGCAAAGGTTTTTCCGCTAAAGTATCTCTGAGAACGCGTCGACTGCTAGTAAAATCAATTTTGAAGAATCACTAGTTTGCATTTTAAAATTCCAGTCGTATTGTAGTTCGTAGCAGAATTATTACGTATTGAACCACGTTTAAGGGCGTGAAAATATTTCTGATATGGGAATCATTGTTTCTTAGGGCAGATTTAAGTTAATGGATTATATTATCAGTACAAAGAAAGGAAAACGTTACAATGATATAAAATCTTTAATTATATTTATATACAAACCATTAACTGTATCAGATACATTAAATACAAAAATAAATCCACGAATTTTTTTTTATATGCAAATACTCTAAAATTAATATTTTAATAAAATTAAATATTGGATATATTTCTTGACATTTAGGTGAAGTTGCCGTTTTTTAAGAATTTTTCTGGTGTAACTATGTTCTTATTAGGGTTTTTATTTAAAATAGATTTTATTCATAAATATTTCGTTCTTCAACTCTCTATATTTAATATTTTGTATTGTTGTTTTGATTATCTTGGCTTCTGCGTATGAAAGCATGCAGACCTATTGTTTGGAATGCTTTTTAAATTTAATCATATATCTATGTGTAAATATATCATTTGTTAACATTATGATCAAAGTGTAAGATAAGACTGTTCTTGACATCTGATAAAAGTTTTATATAATTTCGTTTGTTAACTTAGAAATTATGACGTGAAATATATGCTTGGTTTCCAAGTCTTGGACGACTTGGTTTTTAAAAACACTTTATTGTATCAAGTAATAAATACTTTATTTAGTTATATCTCGAAATTGCAACATTAATTATTTGTTATACAAATCAATTTATAACTCAACTTTAATACTAATGATAAAATATTCAGAACTGTGAACCGGCAGAGCCTTCGGCTTAAAAACAGTTTAAAAATATAGATCTATCTGTTTAACATTAATTTGATTCCTATATTTATACTAATATAAAGTAATACAAAAACTATTAATAATCTGTAAAGTAAATACAATATAGTTCTTTATATGTATTCCAGAGATAATGAGTCAGTTTCTACAATATAATTCCTCCCTCATTAAGCTTCGGAAAATGGGATAATTTTCTGAATTTTCTTTTGCTGCACTAGCTTGGGTCCATTCATAAGTCCAGGAAACATTACTGATTTGCGGCATTTTCCACATGTGGTAATTTTATTGTTGAACAGTAATCAGGCATAAGGTGAAGGTAATGTTAAGGACAAGGATGGGGTTAATAAAATTAACTTTATTTTATCGAAAGATGCATACTAACTTATTCATGGTTGATCTATTAAGTGTATTTATATATATTATGATTTTAAAATGATTTATTTTTAATTAATTCCTTTTGGTTAACACATGCTGATATTGTTTCGGTTTAGAATTCGTTCGTGATTTTGCATCTCTCTGTTTCAATAAGATAATTGTTATTTAATTACTTCGAATATTATTACTTCTCGAGATTTGATCTCGTATAGCGTTGGGGTTTTAAAATTATTTTATGGTATCTTTTATCTCCAGATATTACTATGTTGTCTTGATCAATAATTAGTTCAACAACTTCAACAAATTTATTAGTTTTCTTGTTTAATCGTGAAATTTTTGTGGTTCTGTAAGTTGATTTTTCCTATGAATATGGAATTTGTTCTTTTCTATTTGCATTTTCCTTTTCTAAATAATCACATTGCTTGGTTACTAGTTTGTTAAAAATGTATTTGTTTATATTTTGGATATTGTTATAATGATTCGTCGTATAATTATATACCCGTTGTTCCTCAGTGGTTTCAAGTGGATTTTTATAATCTAATTTATCTCCAACTATTTGGAACGGTGTATATTTTAGTGTGCTGTGTGTGGAATTATTATAAGTCAATAGGTGTAATTCATTAAATTATATTTTCAGAAGGGTTTTCATTAGTAGCTAAAGTAGAGTGTAGACGTTCTATGGTACTATTGCTATTTGGTTTATAAGGTGTTATGAAGTGTAATTCAATTCCATGAAGTGAACAAAAATTTTGTACCGTTCCACTTTTAAATGCTGGTTCGATATCAGTGATTATCTTATGAGGGAATCAAAAATAATTAATATAAATTAACAATTTCATGGCTATATCTGTAGAATTGGTGGCCACTATTGGATACGCTTGTCCTAGTTTGGAAAAGCTATCTATTAATGTAAGAAACGATTGACAATGAGTCTTGTATATATCCATATAAATATGATTAAAAGGTTCATATCCAATTGGTGTTGGTTTAAATACTAGTTTGTTAGGGTGACGTTCGTACCTCGATTTTTGGCATATGTCACATAGGTTAATATAATTTCTGTATTTTCTGGTAAATTTATATTTATTCGTTTGGTAATACTCGAGCTAAGCGGTATCTCCAAAGTTTGAGTATCAAAATCTGTACGATATTTTAGTGAAATTTCTATTTTACCTATATATAAAACTTGATTAATCGGGTCAATATTCATATCTAACTTTCGAAGATCTTTGTACATATTATTCCGTCGTAGTAATCGTGAAAACTGAAAAGAGTAAATTCAAAGTTGTCTAAACAAGGGTAAATATTTTTAAAGATCGGTATTCTTGCTTTGTATTGAGCATTTGCTCGTCCCGTGCATGTGATCATTATTGGGTATTTGAGTTATAAATTGATTCTGCAAAATGACTTTCTACTATGGCAGGTCGAATGATAGACATCCAGTATCTATTAATAATCTTACAGGGGGATCTCTGATGTCAATGTATGGTAGGGAGTTCAATTGAATATTATTTTAATCTAAGGCGGGTGGGTTTTTCTTTCGTTTCCGAAAATTTGGAGTTTCGAAATCTGATGTTGTTTGAGTGTATTGGTTGTAATCGTATTCTGTGTTCTCACTTCCATAATTTTCGTAGGAATATGGGTAATAATTCGTCTTATTTTTAGATTCATAAGAAATTGCTTGATTCTCAGGTTAAATAAAATGTTGACTGTCTTGGGTATCATTATCGATATTCAGGTGATGAAGTTCTTCCGATATGAATGAGGGTTTTCGACCTTGATTAGAGAAATTTTGTTGCGTCTGCTTAAATGGCATGTTCCTATGTTGTATGGAGGGAATACGACTGCTTGTGGGCATTGGTGTGGGAATTCCTGTTGGTTTCTGTGAATTTTCTCTTGAAAATACGTTCACAGGTCTTCCAAAGACTTGTTTTGCTGTGGAGAAATAATGTTGTACAGGTCTTGGTTGAACGTTTATAGGTTGACTTGGCCATTTGAACTGTTGTTGTGCGGGTTGATCTTGCCAATTAGGTCTTTGTATCGGATGTGCATTTTGTTTTTGCCAAAAGTTAGGTGGAGTTTGCATTTGCGTTTGAGTTACATTTATTTTAGGTCGCATCTTTGAGGAATAATTGTTATTGTTATTTCTGTAATTAACTTGCTGTTCAAAGAATGAGTGATTTAATACTATGTGTGCTGCGTCTTCCAATTTTTGAGGATTGCGTAAAATTAAGTGTTCTTAATTCTGAATTGACGTTTGATATAAGTACTGTAGTTTCTATAACATCGTTTTGACTTATGAATGCTTGCTTAGTAAGATGGTCAATTGATGTATCCATTAAAATTTTAAGATTGAAACGTGATTTTAGTACCTTAATGTGTTTAATAATTTTCATTTTTATTTCGAATCAGAAATGTCAATTGTTTTTGGAGAACTTGCTTACTCGTTCGGTCACCGAATTTTTCACGTAAAGCTGTTTAAATTTCAGGCCACGTACCGAGATCAGGTCTACAGAGAATAAAATTTGCAGCTTCACCAGTGAGTTTAGAAGAAATAAATGTAAAAACATAATCGCTCAAATGATTACACTGGGGAACAATTTGAAAAATAATTTCTGTTGTGTTCGATATTTAAGCTGTTTTATACGTAAATTGACATGCTAATTCCAAAACTTTATTTAGTTTTTTTCTATCGCGTCAAGTTTTTTCTCTACAGTTGTTACACATCCGACTAAGCTTGCCAAATCACAGAAGTCACTTCTGCTCTCCCACCGGCGAACCTTCTTCGACCTTGGAGTGGGGCCGTGAGTGACGTTGCGTCATCCAAAACTAGTTCGGTCAGTTACGCATGAGATCTGCGTATCTGCGATCAACATCTGTGTTGACCTTAAAATGGTCGTGTTTGATGGTCCACAGATTCGGCAACTCGTTAAAGATGAAAATTTCACTGAAACAATAACCGAACTTGAAAAGAATGCTTGGTTGGCTTTTAAAAATATTGTTAAAGACTTTCTTGGAAATACACGAGCCCCGAATTATATCTAAATTGTCCAACAACTCTTGGAGAGCTTTAAAAAGCTTGGTTGCAACATGAGCATCAAACTGCATTTCTTACATAGTCATCTTGCTAACTTCCCAGAAAATCTTGGTGCTATTAGTGATGAACAGGGCGAGCGATTCCACCAAGATCTAAAGGTTATGGAAGCGCGGTATCAAGGTAAAAGGGATGTCAATATGATGGCTGACTACTGTTGGAACATCAAGCGAGAATGTCCACAAACTGAACACTCCAGGAAAAGCTATAAGAAGTAATTTTTACCATAATATCTTTTATTTATTTTTTGTATAAACACAATTTAACTTTTAATAATATGTTAACCTCCGTATGAATAAAATATTCTAATCTATTTGGTCAGATCTCACCCTATTTCCTTTCGTATGTACACTTTTAAGGACAAATGAGGGGTATGCTTTAGCTTAAGAACTTGACGTGATATAGAAAAACTGTGAATATTTTTGAATTCAGAGATGAAAAATTAGTCAAAAACAAGTCACAGATCCAAGTCAACAAAATTGCTGTTCCCCAGTGTTATCATCTGTTGTGCTATATCTATTAAAATATTTACCCACGGTTGAAATAAATCTTGCTAAATGCTCGCTTTTTCCATCGAAAGGTATAATAATTGAAGCGAATTCTTTAGCATCGGTAATCTTTGCCATGCTTGATAAGTGTTTTTTATTTAAGTCTAAATTATTTCTTAAAATTAACTTATTACTGCAAGAAGTTACTCTTAAACTACTAAAATTTTCAGTAATATCTTCTAGTATAGCTTTAATGATGACTCACAATTTTTTATATCTCAGTTAATTATAAAAGAAAATTAATATGCATCAATTCTTACAGCTAAATAAATGGAACGAAAGGAAATACTATTCCGTTATCGTTACTGTTATGGTTCATAGATCGTACCTTTTGAATAGTTAAAACTGATGGTCCAATGTTTGTTCGTTTTTCAGGAGTGGTTTTTGCAACTTCCAAATGTAGCTTCAATCAAAGGTCTTCAGGTGGCCTACCGCCTGTGCCAATTATATGCTTGTACTTGAATACTTGGTTTTTAAAAACACTTTATTGTAGCAAATACTTTATTTAGTTATATCTCAAAATTGCAACATTAATTATTTGTTATACAAATCAACTTATTACTCAACTTGAATACTACTGATAAAATATTCAGAACTGCGAACCGGCAGATCCTTCGGCTTAAAAACAGTTAATATATATCTATCTGTGTAACTAATATCTGTGTAAATAATACAAAAACTATTAATAATCGGTAAAGTAAATACAATATAGTTCTTTATATGAATTTCAGAGATAAGGGGTCGGTTTCTATAATATAATTCGTGTCTTGTAGTAGAAGTAAAAATTATTGTCGGCGATTTTTTATAAAAAGAAGGCGATTTGCAAAACTGATAAATTTATTGACCAAAAAATTTATATTAAATTTTATCTACAATACGCAAATTCTTGTGCTAGTGTACTAAAAATATTAAGAAGGTGTAACGACGATACAGCTATGTTAAAAAAAGTTACAAGTGTTATAGTGATGATAGATTCGCAGTTAAAGATATATCTCGTTTAGGAAGGCGTCTCACGTTAACCATTAAAGAACATATTTTCAAAATTAAAGAACTTGTATTTAGTAATCCTTGATTAAGTATGTGACGCAATTTAGTATGTTGAGAAAATGAAAAAAAGTAGAAAAAGAAATAAAAATAATTTATTGTAATTTAAAAGGGGTTGTGATTTACAATGACGTTTACAACTATTCTCAGTCGATGAGCGGATGTTAGTCAAAGCGAACTGTTAAGCGTGCGGTCAAATTATGCCCCCTTTAGCTTAGATCAACCGGATTGAAGGGGTTAATTATGAGCGCTACTGGCCTTGCTACGGAATGTTATAGAAGTGCGCTCTAGTTCACTTCGCTCATCGTTATAGCGGCGAAGTATACTAAATAGTACTACCTAAGTTATTAATACTAATTACAAGTATATAAAAAAATATATCAGTAATGATATTGGTGTTCGGCTAGGCCGCCACCGCGGCTCCAAGAAAAAAGTAAAATTAAAATAAAAAGGTTCGCACAAAATATCTTTGAAAAAAGGGAGAGAACAAAAAAAGAAAAGCGTGAATATCAGTGTCAGGCTTCCTACAAGAGTGATGGGGAAGTCGGACGGTACGGCTCACTTAAATTAAATCGGGTCCGTCCAAGGACTCTAAATAAATAAAAATAGGACATTAAAAAAAACAATTTTGTAGCTTGCTTCCACTTTGCCAAGAGAAGACGGAGCAATTTGGTCGAGGACCACACACGTGGTATCCTAGCTTTAAATTTAACTGACCATCAAAAAAAGAAAATCCCATATATTTTTAGCACTGAGCTATCAAACAATAAAAAAATAAAATAAAGAAATTACCTGTAAAAAGGTTTTAATGTTGCCCCGGTGTAGTGGGCACCATGATGGGGTGATAATGGTCCTCCCGTCAGTTGGGTGTTTCATATCCTCCCAAAAGGAGTATCCATAAGACCGGTAATCGAACCAACATATAAATAAAGGCACTCGATCTTATGGCTGAGATTTCGAGGTTCAAATCTGTAGAAATACGTTAAACTAAATTATTAACCACCATGGAGGCATTTTACCATGTAGCTCATCGAAAAAAGTGACTTTTCATTTCTATCACGAGTACAACAAAATTCCGGTAATCTCACACCAAAATTGCCTTGTCTCCGGAAACTGTGACGAAAGATGATTGAGCAGTTGATCCAATAGATCGGAGGAAAAATTAGTCACGTGTATTTAATTGGCTGGGATCAAATTTGATACTTCTGTCTTCTTCTAACGCACTCCAATGAAGGGAAAGAAATAGAGCACGAAAACTGAAAATGAAACCGCTATGATCTGTCGTTATACCAGGGTGGTGCTAGACGTTTAAAGTATTAAAATGATATGCATGAAAAATACACAGTGGATAATATTAAAAATATATATAGAAAACAAAGAAAACTCAATCCTATGTTCAGGTACTAGATATGTATGAAAAATACATAGTGGACTTGTGGTATATATGGGCGTTTGATTGGGACTTGAAGTTGACTGACGAAGTTGACGTTGACTGAAGGATTGGGAATTTTTACGTGAAGCAATGGAAAAAAAAAATCCTGGTTTTTTGAATATTTTTCATATTCTCCACGAGTCCACTGTTTATTGTTCACGCATATCTGGTAGAATGAAACACACGTAGAGATAAACAAATAGTAGCATGAGAAAAGCACGGAACTGCATAGAACACTGGTCTCCTCTCGTCATTGTCCAACTCAGATTTTGACATACCCTCATGGTCACGAATTGGGGTCCTCAAGAACACAAATAGAGATGTACAAATAGATGATGCTGCTAGGTACATCTTGTATTTAAAGATTGTAGAGTCTGGACGATCAATTGTAGCTCCCTCCCTTAATGATTAAACTTAAAATGAAATAAAAGCCTATTTCAAACTTAGGGTTACTTTATACCCGTGATAATTATTAGAGAAATTGTATATATCACTCGAATATCATTTCAATTAATTCAATTGGTATTAAAAACAATTTAGGTCTGTTTGGTCATGTTCCGATAACACTGAATTTCTGTTAAAATATCTTCATGTTGAAGTTGCTGTTGCTAAATGTGAATCAAACCCGAAGAAAACACATCAAAGTCGGTTAAAAATCAAACCCATGTTAACTGATTTTTGAGATTATCGTACCATTGTCCACAAAGAGTTCCTTCCAACCGATGAAGCAGTTAGTAAAGAAAGTTATTTATGCGTTATGCATTATTTTCCTTTGTCTAATCAAAACAAAAAGACGTCTAGATTAGTGTGAAAACACTTCATGGATTTTGCACATATTACACCGAAGAAAACGCATGAATCATATAGTAAAGAAAGTTATTTAAGCGTTATGCATTATTTTCTTTTGTTTAATCAAAAAAAAAATCGGTGCAATAATTAGCAGTCAATTTTCAATAATATATTATTTTTCATATTTACTAGATATAGACTAAAGAAGAAATTATTTCGTGAACGGCGTTTTAAGTCCATAAAATTAATTCAAGGGATTTCGCTGGCTACTTTAAATGAAATACCATAATTTTGAGTATAAAAACTAATTGAGGATTCAATAAATCCTTGAAATACGTGTATCGTTGTGCTAGGGGATTATTTTGAACGATATACCATAAATTGGAACTAATAAATGCTTTCTGTTCAATTTAGAAATTCACCGTATATAATTTACACATTGTAATTATATCACATTGTAATATGTATGACTTCGTTAGTAAGTTGAGGAAAGAAAAAAAAATGAAGGAGAGAAAGAAATAAAAATAATTTATTGTAATTTAAAAGGCGTTCCGACATACAATGACTTTTGCAACTATACTCAGCTGATGAGCGGGTGCTAGCCATAGCGGACTATTAAGCATGCGATCAAATTATTCCTCCTTAGCCTAGATCCATCGGATAGTATGGGTGGGTTATAAGTGTCAGTGGCCCTTGCCACGTAATAGGTCGTGAGTATATATATATATATATATATATATATATATATATATATATATATATATATATATATATATATATATATATATATATATATACATTTATATATATATATATATATATATATATATATATATATATATATATATATATATATATACATATATATATATATATATATATATATATATATATATATATATATATATATATATATATATATATACATACATATATATATATATATATATATATATATATATATATATATATATATATATATATATATATATATCACATCCAGGTTGTACAGCAGGTCATAGAAAGGCACAACGAATACACCATGCCACTGTGCTTGGCTTTTATCGACTACGAAAAAGCATTTGATTCCATCTCAAAGCATGCGATAATGGATGCACCGCTTAGCCAAGGTGTAGAGAGAGCCTATGTAAACCTATTAGAATCGATATATGATGGAGCTACAGCCACAATTCACCTTGATGATCTTGAAGTGGGAATTAATATAGAACGAGGTGTACGGCAGGGTGACGCAATATCGCCTATTCTTTTCTCGGCTGGCCTTGAAGAAGTATTCCGTAAACTGGATTGGGAACAGGATGGGGTAAGGATCAATGGTGCAAACTTAAACCATTTTAGATTTGCAGATGATATTATTCTCATTTCACAAGACCCAGAGGAGCTGCAAAGACGCATACAAGAACTGCAAAGGGCTGGCGAACCACTTGGCTTGAAAATATACCTGAAAAAGAGTCAGGTTATGTTCAATAACTTCGCTCAGGACAGAATAATTTCAGTTTTAGGAAGGGATTTAGAGATTGTGGACAGCTTTGTATATCTTAGGCAGAGGATTTCCATGGAGGGGAATACCGCCCGGGAGGTGGAACGGCGTGTTAAATGTGGCTGGCAGGCATTTGGTAGGCTCAACATAGTGTTTAAGAGCAGACTCCCACTTTGCCTGAAAAGAAAAGTATTCGATCAGTGCGTTCTACCCGTTATGACATACGGAAGTGAAACCTGGACACTCACA
Source organism: Cosmopolites sordidus (assembly GCA_031761425.1). Lineage (NCBI taxonomy): Eukaryota > Metazoa > Arthropoda > Insecta > Coleoptera > Curculionidae > Cosmopolites > Cosmopolites sordidus. The sequence goes on along the minus strand of JARFXV010000527.1, from coordinate 347,888 downwards.
TCGCAATCAAATCAAAAACTTCGGGTGGCACAGAGGGGAATGGAAAGATGTATGCTTGGCATTACAAGACGAGACAGAAAGTCCTGCGCATGGATCAGGGAACAAACAAAAGTCTGTGACATCATTGGAAGAGTAAAACAGTTGAAATGGAGATGGGCAGGCCATATAGCGAGGCGATGGGACGACAGATGGACCAAGGCAATCCTGGAGTGGAACGTCCGCGAAGAAGACCGAAAGCACGATGGACTGATGACATCGTTAAGTATATTGGACCCGAGTGGCAGAGGAAAGCCCAGGACCGTGAAGGTTGGAAGCATGCTGAAGATGCCTTCATCCTGCAGTGGATCGATACGGGCTGATGATGATGATGATGATGATATATATATATATATATATATATATATATATATATATATATATATATATATATATATATATATATATATATATATATATATATATATATATATATATATATATATATATATATATATATATATATATATATATATATATATATATATATATATATATATATATATATATATATATATATATATATATATATATATATATATATATATATATATATATATATATATATATATATATATATATATATATATATATATATATATATATATATATATATATATATATATATATATATATATATATATATATATATATATATATATATATATATGTAGTAGTAACTATAATACTACGTAAGTTATGAATATCGGAGTCAGGCCGATCAGTTACCTACAAGAGCGGTGGGGAAGTGGGATGGTGCTCACCTAAATTCCACTCCGCCCCAAAAAAATTGGGACTAATGTAACAGTATGTCTAAGCATTGGATAAAAATGTTTCCTGTTTTAATTAGATATCGAGGAAATTTCGTGTTTTCAGCAAGGAGAAACTTAATGCTGAAAGAAAAAAGCGTGAATATCGGAATCAGGCTCCCCACAAGAGTGGTGGGAAAGTGGGATGGTACTACTCACTTAAATTTGGCTCCGTTCAACAACTCTAAATAAAAAAAAACAAGACATTGAAAAAAGAAAATAATTTTGTGGCTTGCTCCCGTAGCCAAGAGAAGACGGCGCAAATTGGTCGAGGACCGCACACGTAGTGTCCTAGCTAGCTTTAAATTTAAGTCGGTAGCAAAAAAGAAGAACGCATATATTTTTAGTACTGCGTTATCAAATAATAAAAAATAGAGAATAAAAGAAAAGAAGGAAATTACCCGTAAAAAGCCCGTGTAGCGTGCACCATGATGGGGTGATAGTGACCTTCCCGTGAGTTAGATGTTTCAAATCCTCCTAAAAGAAGTATCCATAAAATCTCAAATCAAACAAACACATAACTAAAGGCACTCGGTCTTATGGCTGGTACCTTGAGGTGCAAAACCGTAGAAATAGATTAAACTGAATTATTAAACCATGGAGGCCCTTTACCACGAAGGTCAATGGGAAAACTGACCATTCACTTTGTTTACAATACGTTATAATTTAGACGTTGAATGTATCTCTTCGCTAACTGTAGCTTAACCTTATGCTAGCTTGTATCTGGTATGAATATTTTCCAATAATTATAGAATTTTTATGATTGGTTGTTTAATATTTTTACTTATCTGAAATTTCTGTGAAAAATTGCCCCATTGTTTTTATTACACAGGTCTACAAAATAAATTAAAATTTTTGTTGCCGCCGAGACGAGACGTAAACGTAATTTTAAAGTATAGTGTCTAGTAATACTCTCAGTAACATGAAATCACCAAAAGTAGGTACATTTTATAATCTACTCATATTGATAATTTTCTTCTCAGTAGCCATTTAACTTGTTTATTTTTGTTGTTTGTTCAATTAAAAAAGTCAGTAAATAAAACCTGGAAGATGTCATCGTCAAAACGGGTGTTTAAATGGCCCGAACGCTTTTTGTTACGTTTGTGACGAGTATACGGTGAAAAAGTTTTGAAAACCTATATCCGAATTTGTACAAAATGTGTATTTCGTTTATTTTATCTTAAAAATCAAAGGCGTTGATAAACCATGGATTCTAAATAATGTTTGCAAAATTTATAGTGAACATTTCAGATGATGGACGAATGGTAAAATAAGTCAATTGACGTTTGGTGTGCCTATGATTTGGCCGGAACCAAAAAATTACTACGATGCCTTATTTTTGCTTAGTTAAGGTACATGGCATTAACCGAAAAAAAAAGACTTATTCCGATCTGGTATCTGCTAAAAGACCTTTTTCTCGTTCAGAAGACGTCCCTGTTCCAACTTTTCATGGCTTCATTGATCTTTCAGATACTGAATGTAGTACATCTGAAGATATGCAAGCTTGTACTAACCAAGAAAGTGATAATTTTAAAGCTACGTCGTTAAAACCCATATTTTTTACTTAAGACGCTTTAGTGGCCTTATCAGAAAACTCGACCTTTCAAAAGAAAGATCAGTTCTGTTTGTATCCAGACTCAAAGAGAATAATTTACATTCTCCAGATACTAAAATTACATGTTATTGTAAAATAACGTAAAATTATGTTGTTTTTTGCAATGATGTCGGTGGTCTATTATCAAAAATGGGTTTCTTGAACTACCAGCCAAATGAATAGATACTTTTTATAAATAGTTTCAAGAGAAGTTTGAAATGTGTTTTGGTACATAATCACCATAAGCATGGTGCGGTTCCTATTGCTGATTCCACTAAATTAAAGGAGTATATATCATAAATAGGAGTATATATCATAGACCACATCTCTTGTATTGGCAAAACTCAAGTACCATGATCATAAGTGGGTTATATGTCTTGATTTAAAAATGGTAAAGTTTTATTAGGTTAACAAAGCGGCTACATGAAATTTCCATATTTTCCCTGTGTGTGTGAGAGCAGAGCTAAAAGCGAGCATTGAATTAAAACAAACTAACCTGAGAGAAAATACTTGACAGTTGGGAAACAAAATATAAATGCAACGTTAGTTACTATAGAGAAAATAAGTTTGCCCCCATTGCACTTAAAATTCTAAATTACTAATGAAACAGTAGTTAAAGCATTGGATAAATATGGTTCTTGTTTTAATTATATTTCGAAGAAATTTCCTGGTTTGAGCAAGTAGAAACCAGCATGCACCTGAAATTAGACTTTTGATGAAAGATAACAATTTCGTACAATTAAAAAATAATCGCGAATTTGTATAAAACAAGCTGTAAAATTTCAGAAAGCTTAGATGTAACATGATCATCAAAGTTTACTACTTCCACAATCATTTGGACAAAGTTCCGGACAATCTTGGCTCTTACATTGAGGAACAAGGAGGGCGATTTCATCCGGACCTAAAAAAATATGGAAGAAAAGTACCAGGGTCGATGGGGATGAACACATGATGGCTAATTACTGGTGGAGTATCATGCGTGAGTGCATGGAAGGAACTCACTCGAAGAAATTACGAAAAAAAAGCTTTCTCCACATTCAATGATGTAATAAAAGGTAAAAAATATGAAATAATGTTATTTCGTTTTTTTTGATACCTACCATATCTCGAAAAGACCAGGTACATTTCAAAAAATATATGTACCGTCAGAACATAACGAAGATATTCAAAACTAGTTTTAGTCTTATCGGCACCAAATCCACTGTAGACTTGTGTTATTGTCGTATCTCTAGTTATAAAGAGTTTTCCAATAAGAGTGTCAGAATTTTGAAACGTAATAGCGGCAACACTGCTTCAAATATAAATCATAGACTGCTCTATCCAGTACATTGTGTCAATTCAAAATTTAATTCAAATTGAAAATTAGGAGACCCCCAACAAACATAACTTCGGAATTTTTGCCTCAAGTTACTCAGGAGTTACCTTATCCTCAGAAAATCATTATTTGGAGCGATTTTTGGGCTGAAGAAGTGCTAGAATTTTTTGAAGACGATGGTGAAAACAGTGTTACTATTAATGGTAAACTTTATAGGAACATGCTTACAGAATATCTTTGGCCTGAACTGATAAATGTGAATATAAACAATGGTTTCTTTCAACAAGACGGTGTGACTTGTCATTCATCCTGCCAGATGGTCGATTTATTACAAAAAAGTTTTCTGGATGCGTTATTTCGCGAAATAGTAATGTCAAATGTCCACCAAGATCAAGCGATTTAATGCCCTTGGACTATTTTTTGTGTTTTTCATCGGATTTTTCTAGTGAGTTCTGAAAATTAGTGATAACAATTTCGAGCAATTGCGCGCTATCAAATTTTGTTTCAAACTTGGTCACAGTGCGACGGAAACTTTAGCTAAACTTTAATAGGGTTTTGAAGACAGTGTTTTGTTAAAGGACCAGGTTAAGTGGCTTAAGGCATTCTCAGAAAGACTCGATTGAAGATGAACTAAAAATTTACCTGAAATTACATCATTCTGGGACATTGGTGAACAATGAAAAAAGGCTTCAACTGATAAGCTGAAGGCGATTTCATTATCTCAGTTCAGACTCTGTTATGATGACTGGACAAGCTATTTCCAGCGCTCTGTGGCTTTCCAAGGCAAGTACTTTGAAGGAGAAAATGTAGAATTATAATTTGAATTGATTAAAAAATTATTCAGTTCCATTACTTCATTTATACAGCTCGTAGATAGCTCAACTTTTTTCGTTCTTCTGTTAAAATCTAATGTCGTTTTCTCTGCAGATAGTTTTACTGTCAAGTGTGTAAACGTTGAAAAAAAAAGTGTTCAATTGGATTCACAGTATATTTACTTTTGTCATTATTTTTCCGCAACTTCTATTGTTTAAAAATACTTTCTCTAAATTATTCTCTGCTCCCTTTTCTATCTTTTCTTTGTATATTTCAATAATTTGTTTTGATATTCTTGCCGGCCTGTACAGAGTGTCCAATGGAAAAGATAACAGGTTGAACGTCCTTCACGTAACAAGCAGTGTCATATTTGAATTAATACACAATTAATAATATCGCATATATTCACTTACTAATAATCGCATATTTCACTTACACACAATTTGAAGCTCTTGATCTGTTTATCAGTGGTAATTACATTAAAAGTGGTCTTGAGAGCACCGATAGAAAAAAGTGATAATGGAATATGTGAATATTAAACTTGGTTTTAAATTCGGTGTTGCACAAAGTACATCAAAGCAAAAATGTTATAGAAACCTTTATGGTAATGAAGCAATGAGCTGTAGAATGTTATAAATGTAATTTATAACATTCATAACATGAAACTAACCTGCCTTTTGTTAATTCTCACTTTGCTAATCATCTTTGATAATCATTTTTATAACACTCTATTTGTTAAACGTTTATTGAACCCCTCTATTTACTAAACATTGTTAAATCAAGGAACGACCAAGTATATTTCTTTCAATTGGCCAATTAAGTGCCAACATTATTTAAAAACAGTAAATGACTCAGAAAAAAGAATACATGGGGTTGCAGAAAAAATAAAAATGAAAATAAATATAATCATGCTTTATGTTTTATTAACATTAATTTTCATTTTATTTTATGATTGAAAGACAAAAAAGTATAAAAGGTTGAAAATTATGTGTATTTAGGAACGATAATTGAAAGTAATGGTAAAATTGAAAATTAAATAGATGGAAGAATGGGAAAAGCAGGAATTTTTTCAATATGATGATGAACTCCTTTTTAAAACAGGAGCAACGTCTAAAGAACATAAAAACAGAAGTAGTAAAAAAATAGTAAAACTAACGATATTATATAATAGTGAGATATGGACATAGTCTAAAAACATGAGACACGAATTAATGCAATGGAAATGCTATTCTTACGTAACATCAAAAAAACGAAAATCGAGAATAAAACAAGGAAAGGCCGAATAATAAATGAAATACACTGTCAGGACCTAGAAATAATGCCAATGAATGAAAAATTGATTGAGACAACTTAGATGGTTTGGATCCGATCCATGTGCAGACTAGCAGATGGCAATTTTAGGAAGGCAGATTACGAAATGAAATAATCCGAGAAAAATTATAGAGGAAGGTCAAGGAAAAGATCGTTGTAAGAAGCAAAAAGCAGAATAATAGCGTTCGAAGGTATTCAGTAGATGCCACAGGATAGCAAAAGATGCAGAAAGAAATATGTGGCAGGACAATCAGTTTAAATAAAAAGTCTTATATCAGAAGGAAGGTAGGCATAGGATTTAAAAAAAAAATAGTTGCAGTCAAGAATGTTACTATTGATATTATTTTTAGAATCAAGCAGCATGTTTTCAATAATAAAAGTATTTCGTTATAATTATTAACAATAATCGTTATTTATATAGTTTTTTGATTGTTGTTTCATCGAATTTCTTTGTGCCTTGATTTCGAATTTGTTTCCAATCGACACGCAAAAAGCAGCTCAATATTCTGGTTTAAGAAAAAAGACTCACCCCGACGTATTACACAGGAATCATCCTGACGTTTCCGGATATATGTGTCCCAGTAATTTCTTTTAAAACCAAAAATCTTAACCTTAAATCTTTTTTCATATTTGGCACAGTCTAATATTTTTTTCTTGAAATGTTTTCATTTCATTGAGATGCATTAATATATTTTCAACCAATTCTTTGAATATTATTAACAAAGAAAATATAAGCGCATATGAAGGCTTAAACGGTATATTGAATAACGAAATTTTTGAACCACAATTTCAAAATTAAAATGCATGTTGCTTACAGATAAGTTTGTTTACAATAGTTATACCTGGTAATGATGTAATCAACTCAGAAATATAAAAATATGACATTTGATTCAAAATAAAATAAAATCTTGCTTAGGGATAACTAATTACAATAGTTACATTTATCCACAAAATAATTTCGTATGCAATGTTATAAGCAGTTGCGCTTCTTCTTCTTCTTCTAAAATTCTACATAATATGCGGCGGTTTGTATTTTCTTAATTATACACCCATTTTTTCTATGCCTTACGATCTTTCACCATGGTTCTCCTCTCTATCATTCCCTATATCATATCATATTCCTCTAGACAGTCCTATGTCGGATCTCTGATTTTCCCATGAAATTCTAGATGTACTCCTTCTTCTTCTATCTATTCTTCTAGTTTCCATAACTCTCTTGGTCAATCTGTTCTCGTCCATTCTGCATAAGAAGCCAAACCACTTCAGCTATTTTATTTTTGCCTTGTAATGGATTGTTGTAGTAATGTTTTCCTGATTGTTTCGTTTCTCACTTTATTCTATTTTGTTTTTTAGCAATTTTTCTAAATAATTTAATTTCCAGCAATCTCCATGTTTCGCTTGCATATGCAGAGTGAAATATTTGCAGTTTTGTTCTTCTATTCCTTTTTTACCCACTATCGTATGGTTTAGTGTATAATATAATCTATTGGCTTTTTTGTATCTATTTGTAATCCTAATTTGTTATTCCTTTTCATGATATATCCTTATTTCTATATTAGCATTAATTGCCATGTTCATCTTTTCTATCTCTTCTATCCATATGTCTAGTAGTCGTTTCATCTTTGAATTTGAGTCTGTTAAGATTACTATGTCATCCGCTTGAAGTTGTCCTTCCAATCCAACTTTTGACATGTTTCTATATCCCATTGTTGTCCTTAGGTCTTTTGTTTTCTCAGTTTTATTTTTAAGTATTTTGTTTATTACTATGTTAAACAATAGAGAGCTTAGGCTATCAAGAGTTTTTCCATTTAATTGTACTTGACCTCTCACTCTTTTACCATATATGTACTTTTGTATGGTTGTATGGAACGCTGCTTTCAGGTTGATGAATGTACTAAGCATTTCGTCCACCGTTTCCATTCTTCATTCTATGATGTTATTTATTATACACTTATTTTATTATTATATTTATTCTCTTCGTTTTTTGGAAGGCTACTTGTTCCTTCAGTTTAGTATCTACAATTTTTTCCCCTTTTTTTCCCCTCATTTTTCCCCTCATCCTCTCATATCCGATCCATTTTATCATTTCGTGGTTAATTCCATTTACATTGCCAGCCTTCCCTATTTTTATTCACAATTTTTACAATTTATCAATTTTTCCACATTTATGTTGTTCTCTGGGGTCTCTTTCTTGTTTATTTCGAATTTCTTCCCATCACGTCCAAGGCACAATATTTCTTTATGATGTTCTCTATATATATATCAATAATATCTTTTGTTTCAGTATTTACTTCGTTATATTTGTTTATTATTCCTTTCATTTGTTTCTTTTATCTTCCCTTTAGAGCTTTAGTTCTATTTCCGAATGTATCTCAGAAGTAAAGATGTATCATCATCACAAGCGTCTATTACTTTTTTAAATTCTTTTTCTTCAGATTATATTCTTTTTATTTGGCTATCAATTTTTTGTTAGGATATATTAATTCCATGGTTTATTCTTCTTCCTAAGTTCAATTTGTATTTCTATACCACCATTTTTTTCTTTTTCTATTAATGTAAATAGTGTTTTTGATACATATTTCAGCTGCTTTGTTGTATTACGCCATTTTTGAAGGGTTCCCATTACTAAGTCAGTTATCTGTTTCATATACACGATCATATTTAATCTCAGGCCTGGTTATTTAATTTCTGAATTTGATGTTTTGTATCGTCTTTCCTATTCTCCCTTTATTCTATCTAGTTTCATTTTTGCTTATACTAGTCGGTTCGGTGTTCTTATTTCTGCTTTTTTTATCGCTTCAGTTGACTTTATCAATTGCTTTATTTTTTTGGTATATACTATGCAGTCTATGGCGCTTTGTGCCAGTCTCCCATCTGCTCTTTAACATTTTAATTCGGTTTATATTTATTGTTTTCTCTTCTTGTTTTTCGATACATCCTGTTGCTTTGTTATGAACAGTTCCTACTTATAAGTTCCAGTCACCCGTAATTATAATTAGTCATTTGTTCTAGTAATATACTGAAATATAAAAAAAAAATATATTTTAAATATTAGACTGCCACGTATCTATCCATGTAGGGTCGGTAAAGATCCCTGCTTGATTGTAATTGTTTGTATCCTCTTTTGCGATAACCATTTGAACGGTGGCTATCGGCTAGCTTTGTTTGGTAGCTCACCTTAAGACGAAATTAACCTAAGAACATTACACGACCATTACGGCCATTACGACTTTTCCAAAAATCTAATTTTATACATTTTTCAACCGAATGTTTCACCAATTGTTGTTTCAAAGAATTGTAGTAATAAAAGCCTAAAAATATTGTAGTAATAAAAGCCTAACTCAGCATCTAAGGTAATGTAAGTTATAAAATTTATAGACACAATAACAAAGTACTATATTAATCAATATGTTAAGTTACATAACCTCCAAGACATTACAACGTACCTATATATTTCGTTTCACATGATCAGAAGTAGCCGAAGGAAATTAGATGAAATTTTGTTTATCGGCGTATGGTTTGTTATCATTGTTGATTTTTGCAAACCCTCTTTTAAATACTACCTTATATATGCCTGTGGAAATTCATGTTACTTATGGTTTTATATCCCATTATAAGAAAAAAAAACAATTTTAAATCATTTATTAATAATGACGACAAAGGATTTAATTTTTTTACGAAAACATTAATTACACGTCCGAAACTAGTTTTTACAGTTGCAAAACCGTAACTGAATTTAGTCTGTCGTATCAATAATTTCCGTTTGATTTTAATTAATTTAATTGAATGCTAAGGGCATTTATGCTAAATATTTGTAAATGTGTATGTTGTAAACGTTGTGTCACACATCAATGTACAAATTAATGTTATGTAAAATTACTTTAATTTGATTTAAACGTTTATTAAATAAGTTTATATATTTTTAGGAGCTTTGTGCTTCATTATTATATATTATTAAATATGGGATTCATATATTTATATTCATTTCATTCAGTTTACTTTTTAGACGACGTTAACTCTAATTCGCTTGTTCTTGTTGGCTGTGTATATTAATAGAACCTCTCTTTAATTTTTAGTCACCTCAGTATTCTGTGCTTCGTGTAATTCTGAAAATAGAAGAAATTAACATATATTTCCTATCTATTTCAAAAAGGACTCTAGAGACTTTATAACTGATATGTCATGTATGTACATGAGGTTGAATGCTTAACAGAACGTGCTTGCAGAAAGTGGTTTGGTCCTCTAAACTAAATGGATCAAATAATTCTTTAAAAAATTGAAATGCAGATGGACAGACCAGTTAACGAGGCGATTTGACGGCAGATGGACCAAAGCCATCATGGGATGGAGTCCAAAGAATACCAAAAACAGGATAGACTGATGACATCACATCAAGTATATTGGACTCGATTGGCAGAAGAGAGCTCAGAACCGCGCGAGCTGGAAGTACTAACGAGGCATTCATCTTACAGTGAATGGACGCATGTTATATAAAAATTATCCACCTTTAAATAATCTTATTTACAAATAAAGTATATATCAGTTTCAGTAACAATCCTTATCTAGGAAAAACATATCAAATTCCAAAAATAAGCATCAGTTTAAATCTCGCCGGCGACTAAAATTCCCACGCTCAATCTTAGATAGCAAACAGCTGGCATATTCAATTCAATATGTTATCAGGAACCACAAGAACAACGCCCATCCCACGGTCCACCTGTACGTCTGATGACATTGCAAGTCCCAACCATTTTTTATTACTAAGATAGTTCTTAATAATTATAACAAGTTAAAATATTAATCATTGTATACATAAAAGTCAAAGTAACATTGTAACCAAAGTATGAATATTGTTAAAATAAATAAACAGTGATTTTTTAAAACTTCGATTGGCGAACCCCAAACGTAAAAATTGGCGCAATTGGTAGGATAGAATAGAAACGCTGTAGAACAAGAGAATTCTAACTACAGACGGTGGATTCTCATCTTTCATCCAAAGCCAAACAGAATAAAACAAGAGAAACACAAACAGAAGAAAACAAATGAAAAATTAAAAAAGAAAAAGTGTGACAAGAGAACAAGACGAATGCATGATTTCTTCAGTATTGTAAGTACAACGAACATCACGTATTGGTATTTTTTTATATAAAATTTATTGTATGATTATCGCGCAAAGCAACATTTACTAGTCATTACTTTGAATTTTTGAAAATCATTATTTAAGTATCTTTAGAATTAAAGAAATATCAACAAAATAATCATTTTAATCAATTATTTTCAATCATTTTAGAATAACTAACATCTATAACATCTATAACATCTAACATCTTTTCAAACAAATACCATATTTATATTCTATATTCTATTAAAAACAAAACAAGAAATATAAAATATATAAAAATAAGTGAACACGAATACCCTGACCAACCAGAGGTTGAACCATACAAACTATCACAGATATTTTCGATTATACCAGATATAACCTGAAAGATCTGAATATAGCCCATCATAAAGTAAATGAATATTCTGAACAATTGGATAATTTCTGAACAATTGGATAATTTAATAAACAAACACTTCGTAAAAAAATGTCTAGTTTACATACCTAACAATTGTAATAATTGTTGCCCTTGTACTCACTTACATATGCTGGAAATGTAAAAATCGAAAAGAATCAAAAATAGGAATTGTCATTACCAAAGATAATTATCCATCATCGCCACCAGGAAATCGAACTAGTACAACCTTTACAAGATGGAAGAAAATCCTTCCAACACGTAGACCCAGCGTTCACATTGGACAAGAACAACAACCCTTGGAATTAACTACAATAAAAACTTAATCTAAAGTTGCTCCAACATACTTTTATTCAAAAGGGGGAGTTGCTATATAAAAATTATCCAACTTTAAATAATCTTATTTACAAACAAAGCATCAGTAACAATTCTTATCTAGGAAAAACATTTGGCATATCCAACTCCGCGTAAATGAACACTTTTGTAGGTTGCTTGTCCGGGAAGGAGCCCCACTTATCCCTTCAACTGGATGACATATGTATCATCTCTCGAGGTTCAGATTCTTCAGGGCTCCGACAGATACCATACCATCAAGAATAGGGAGACCCTATCACTAGCCAACAACCCATGTTTTCGCCGACCTCCCGTCGGATGGCGTATATATTTACTGTTAGATGTCCTTGGACTGCGTCCAATGAGACAGCAGCAGCTGAGTGTCATAACACATCCAACCGTTGGGTTCCACAATCTCATGTAAAACACACAACAATCTGCGTCCCCGCCTAAATGAACACTTTTGTTGGTTATTCCCGCAAATATTCCCGCAAATATTCCCGCAGAACTACCGACCGATAAGCTTGTTGTCATTCAAGTCATGGTGGTGTCATTGGTGTCATTCAAGACTGCAGAAAAAGTCATCCTGAGGAAACTGAGGAAGTTGATGGAGACGAAAAATTTACTGCCATCTGGACAGTTTGGTTTTAGGCACCAACACTCGGCAGGGCACCAACAAGAGCTACCGATAGCAGCAACCTTACAGAAGTAACGGCATAGCTATGGTCACGCTAGATATCGAAAGAGCTTTCGTCAAAGGTCAAGGTGGGAAACTAGATCTCTCAAAGAAAAATAATTTGGGGGTAGACGTAAGAAGCGGTACTAGCCCCAAACTTGTGTAACATCCATATAAGTGACATTTCCAGGGGTAACTACACCAAAATAGCCGTATCGCGGGCAATAGCTTTGATCGCAGGATTCACCCAACTAAGTTCTGCGATACGCTATGTACAGGAACATCTGGATGCAGCTGATGGCCGATATATGTGGCCGTAACTGTCCTCCAGTTGCTTTCGAACGTTCAGCTCGAGTTCCACTGAAGACAGCTTAAGGCCAGAAACCGTTCTTGGGAGACGCTTGCTGACGTTTTATCGCGATTGGGCAGATTATTGCGTGGAGTACCGAAGAAACTTTTTTGTTTTTGAATATTTTTAATAGTCTTTACGAGCCCATTATCCAACCTTTGCTGCATACTTAGTATCGAGATGGCGCTTTGGCAGGTCAGAAATGGTTTCGCAGATTAGTGCTGTTGCGGACCACATGATGGCGTAAACTGCATTTGGTTACAGTCTGCATGTGCCATCGCCGATATGTAAGGTGGTGCCCTTGGTCATTTCTATAGTTGCTTTCGAATCTTTAGTTCGAGTCATCATCTTGGCTGGTGACGACTTAAAGGCAGAAACCGGTCTGGGGAGGCGCTTGCTGACCTTTGATGGCGACTGAAGGAATGGGCTAATTTTTACTGCGTAGAGCACGGAAGAAATTTCCTTGTTTTTTAATATTTTTAACAGTTATGAATTTAGAAACCTTAAAAGTTTTTTCACGTTTTGTACTTCTATTGTATTATCAATTCGAATTATTTTCAATGAAAAAATCATTAAAAAGAAAATGTACTTAACATTAAGCTAATCTTAACAATAGGTATATCGAACAAAGTATATTGAACAAGGTATATTGAACAAATATTCAAATGACATAAAACATGAAAGATGCAAGTTACTCTGTTAGTTAAGGATATGTTACATGGTAATTAAGGATTGCTAATAGATATAACATGGCGAATCGTTTTAGTGCGGATTAATTGAATTAATTTTGCACTGTTCATGATTTTTTGAAAATTATAAATGAATCAGTTAATTGAAATGAATGTTGCAAGATATATTAGAGTAATATTGGGAAGTAGAACTACTTAAAAGGAAGGAACTTTTTAGGAAGGAAACCTAAGGAAATTGATCGCCGTATACATTCAGCTGTATTATATTTGTTAGCACTTACGCTTTTATTTGTCGCAAAGTATTTTGGTCACTCTGACTTTTATCTATAAAATGATTTAGAACTTATAAAAGCATAGCGACATATACTTTAATTAAAACTGAACAGAAAATAAAGAAATCTATTAAATTAATAGATCTTTTAAGAATTTTGATATATTAGTTAATATTACGAAAAATACACGCATTTGTTAATTGAATCAGTGCAAGGATGCCTTGAATCTTGGTCTGATAAATTTATCTTTCGGAAGTCCTAACAACTTCAAGCACCCCAGTAATTACTTTGCGAGGATACTTTACTGGAATTAAATGGTTTTACCATTTAAAACAATCCGATAACTGTGACGTTCCAATGATACAGGAATGTATGCGGCTAAATGAACATGCGATTAAATGGAATTATCGATTAAACTATCGGTTTTATTACAGTCATAACATCACCTATGACTTGAATGTTAGAGTGATCGGTAGGTAAAAACTAGAGAGCGCTATAGATTTGAGAAAAATCCTTTTAACTATATTTTATGCGTAGCACTTTTAAATATCAACGTTTTATCTTCAGTTTTTAGGATTTATACACGGATTAAGACTTGAGCATAATGTCAACCATAATGGCACATATAAACTGTAGGGATATTTGTAATAAAGTCACAAGTATCAGAAAAATAATTGTAGGGATAATGTCACAACTATTAAAAAAAACACTTTTAAAATAGATCACATGTAGCACCGGTTTTGAATCGATTGATACAGGTTAAATCATTGGCATAATGATAACTAAATCTTCTCGCCTCTATGGCATCTGCATTGCAGTGTCATTAAAATGGATTACGTGATTATTTTGTTTGCAAGTTAACTATTTTCAGGTCATTTCTTTTGTGACAAATGTGATCATTGTGACGAAACTATTTCTTCCTTTAGAAGTATATTTTGGCAATTTCCTACATTGAGAAACTTTAAAATTCTACTACTTGTTAGAATTATTGCAAAGCTGCTTTCACATAATGGTGCAGGTAACTTAAATATGGATTACAACCAGAAGATGCAGAAGGTGTGAAGAAAGCATATATTTAGTGTATTTATACCAGACTTCTTAAAATATTTTTGAGCCTTAACACCATCAAACTTAGATTTAGTGTGATTTTTGAAGTTATACTTTTTATGGCGCGTTTGGAAAAACAGATCAGAGTGAATTATCAGCGGGGGACGAAGTTACACGTGCCGATGTAACACATAATTTATTATTTTCTTTTTAAAATTATTACAGCTTCGTCATTTGTCAATTTTTTTTATTATTAATTATGCCAAAGAAGTATAACATTATATGTGCGTACATAAGTACTTTTTTTAGAATTGTTTAAATGAATGCTTAATTCAACCGCCAATCATTTCCGTTTCTAAGTTATTATAATTTGATATATTAATTCTATTATTGGGTCGAAAGTTTTTAGTCTTCAATAAACACATTGATTCAAAAGGTCTTGTGCAATCAGTTTTAAAGTTGTATCTGAACAAGCAGCGGATAATGCATATAAATGTTATAAATATGGAGAAATAGGGGATTTTGGATGGCGAATTTTATTTTGGTGATTTTTCGGTTCAAACAGATTCACTATGGAGCCGGTCAGCATGTTTAATTAACAAAATAAATAATTGTTTACATAACATTTAATGCAAACAATCATGAGCCAGGCAAGGAGAGTTAGATGCAACTAGTTTGGAAATAGTCAAAAAAGATCATGGTGGCTTTAATTTGACGGGATATTTTAAAATCGAAATGCATAAAACCATAATATATGAGGTGTGGCTAATAAATAACGAGAATGACACTGCTACACTGCATGCGTCAAACGCCAGCAACCAACAGCTGTTTAACGTGAAGCCTTCTCTTTCGAATGTAGTACATCTTACTTCTGTAAAACAAATCCGTATAACTGTAGCCTTGGTTCACATTAGAGTTGTTTTTTTGTTTCGCCGGAAAAATATTAAGTGTAACAATAGAGAAACGAATTGTTATGAAATTTCACTTGAAACATGGAAAATCCGCTACTGGAACTTATAATTTATTAAAGCTGGCAATGAATAATATCGCGTGCACGTGTTTTTGAGTGGTTTAAGTGTTTTCAAGATGGCCAAGAAGATGTTGAAGATGATCCACGCGCGGGTCACCCTTCCACGTCAAAAACGGATGATAATATAGAAAAAATCAGTAATCTATTTCGATCTGACCGTCGGTTAAGTATTCGTGCGATTGCTGAAACTGTAGGAATTGACAAAGAATGCATAGCGGAAATTTTACATAACAATTTTAATATGCAAAACGTGTGTGCCAAAATGGTGCCTTTGATTCCCACGTTTGAAGAACAAGGAGCTCGCAAAAATGTTTGTACTGACACTTTGAATACCATTGAAAAATGACTCAAACTTATTGGAAAGAATAATAACATGTGATGAATCGTGGTTTTTTACGTATGATCCTGAAATGAATCGCCAATCCATGCACTGGAAGAGCCCAAGTTCACCGAGAGCCAAAAAAGCTCGAATTAGCAAATGAAAATTGAAAGCAATGATGACTGATTTTTTCGATATTAATGGGATTGTGTACCTTCACTGGATAACTGAAGGTCAAACTATTAATCAACATTACTACCTTCACGTTCTTGCTGAACTCCGTGAAATAATAAGGAAACAACTACCCGAATTGTGGAAAGACAAATCATGGTTTCTCCACCAAGACAATGCGCTGGCTCATTCCGCATTGTCTGTCAAGATGTTTCTAGCCAAGTGCAGCCTCCCAGTGTTAGACCATCCGCATTATTCGCCGCGTCGTGCGACTTCTATCTGTTTTATAAGGTGAAATCTGCATTAAAAGGAACAAGATTTGTGTTCATTGAGGCTGTGAAAGAGAAACCGGCGCGGTTTCTGAAGGAGTTGACAGAAGAAGATTTCCAGTACTGTTTCAAACAATGGAAGATTCGCATGGAGTGTTGTAGAGATAGAGGAGGAGTATATATTGAAGAAAATGCTAAGTAAATATCTATGAAATCAAAACAAAATGTGTAATGTGTAATGTAAATGGTAGATAATGTTCCTAAATCGTTCCAGGTGTCGATCCGTTTGTTCTGTGAACAGTTATGACGTTTCGTCGTATATGTATATATATATACATATATATATATATATATATATATATATATATATATATATATATATATATATATATATATATATATACAAATATCAAAAAGTTTGGAATATTCTAACATTTTATTATTTTATTGATATTAACTTTATCCTTTAATTTGTTTACGTAATCAACATTTCATTTCAATCTTTACTGGTACCATATGACATATGTGCCTATATACTACACCATATGACCAATGTGCCTAAAATTGATTTATTATTTTTGAGTTAAAAAATTACAATGTATTGCCTTCAACAATAATTTAAAAATAACATGAACAACATTCAATAAAGCTAATTAGCAGAATTTCCGCCTTGGATCCTTGCATGCCTGTAGGCGATTTGGCATGCTGTCGAATAAATGATCAATTTGGACATGTGGATTTCTCTCCCATTCTTCACAAGCACCATCTTCTAGTTCTCTCAGTGTAAGAACAGGATCATTTCTTGATGCGTGTTTTTAGAATTTCCCAAGCACGTTCCATGAATTTCATGTCAGGAGAATTTGTTGCCCACCCTAATTTGGTTATTCCCTCTTCTTCAAAAACATTTTGTACTACTACTGTTCGATGAGGAGGTGCGTTGTCATTCATGAAAACAAATCCGTCGCCCACTGCCACGGAATAGACGCACTACAGGACTTAAAACTTTCTCGGTGTACACAGCACCGGTGGCTCTTGTCTGCAGGGCCAGTAGAGGTTTCCGTAAACCCCTCATAATGCCACCCCAAAACATCACGCTTCCACCTTCAAATGAGATAGGTGGTTGAGCCGTTTCTAGTCGAGCTTGTTGTCTTGGGCCTTTCCAGACTGTAATGTTCTTTGTAAATCAGAAACCAAACCAATTCTCGCATCATCAAAGAACATCACGTTATTCCAGTCATTTCTCGAGCCCATTGCAATCTTACATTTTTTGTTGAAGGGTTAGTTTGGGAACACGTAATGGTCTTCTGCGATGTAAATTTACCGCTTTCAGTCTACGTGTTATCGTTTGTTCTGAAACATTTAGTCCTTCAAGTGTAACAAGCTTCCTGATATACCATTTCCAGACGAGGTCTTCGAGCTATCATTAATATCTTGTGCAGCTGATGTACATCTTTTCCTACCACTTCTGGAGCGATTCTTTACTTTATTTCTCTCTTGGATTTTGTTATGGATTTTCGATAACACTTTGGAAACACCTGTAATTTCGACGATAAAAAACCCTGTCATAACAAAGCAATTACTCTTGACCTGTTAAGATGAGATGTTTCATGTTTCTAGGCATTTTTTAACGGTTTAATCAAAAATTGAAAAATAACTGAAATAATGTGTAAATACCAGAATCAACAAAATATGCAAAAATCGAGAAACGTGTGATATCAACAAAACAATGATTTTGCTAT
This sequence comes from Cosmopolites sordidus, assembly GCA_031761425.1. Lineage (NCBI taxonomy): Eukaryota > Metazoa > Arthropoda > Insecta > Coleoptera > Curculionidae > Cosmopolites > Cosmopolites sordidus. Next base: position 329,600 of record JARFXV010000527.1, on the reverse strand, counting down.
TTTCATTTATAAATGGTCCATTGGTGTAGATAGATAGATTTTGTGTGTGTATATATATATATATATATATATATATATATATATATATATATATATATATATATATATATATATATATATATGCATCCCTTCCTAAAACTGAAATTCTTTTACCCTCAGCGAATTTATTGAACATAACCTGACTCTTTTTTAGGTTTATTTTTAAGCCTAATGGTTCGTTATTTGTAAGCCTAATCCATTGTACTAAATCCATTTCTTAATCTTGCTTGTTCTCTTGGTGATGCGTCATCCATTTTTCTCATAGATATTATCTTTATTATATTTTGTTAGATATTATTTTAATGAAAACTTTGTACATTACTGAGAGGAGACTTATTGGACGGTAGTTCTTTAAGTCTCCAGGTGCTCCTTCTTTATGAAAAATGATAATTTCTGCATTTTTTCATAAGTCAGATACCTTATGTTTTTGATGCATTTTGAGTATAATTTTGCCACTGTTTTATGTAACGTCCGACCACCAACTTTTAGCATTTCGACAGTTACATATACCTAGGAATAACATTTTCTGACAACCTTTGACATTTGCGTACGCGCCTTGCACATTAACCATGTGCCATGTGCCATACTCAAGCATTAAGGCATACATTTGCGTTCTATTCTAACTCAGCTTCTGTTTAGCTTTGTTAATTCCTTTGTTTTCTTCTAGGGTTTTTTGCACTAGCTGCATGTTGAACCGGCGCGGGTCTCTCTGCGGTCAGCGTACTTAACCCTGCCCAAAGGATTCCTAGCATTGCTCATTGTTCGACGTTTCTTCGTTAAATGAATGGTCTCACTGGAGATTTCTGTCTGCTTGAGAGATTTTTTTCTGATGCTATTGGAGCAGCCGTTTGAAGCACATTGTTGGTGATTTATTTATATTGAACTGATATTTCCATCTCCTCCGGATCTTGTAACACAGAAAAGCGGTTCAACAAAGCAATCTCAAAATCACTTTATCGTTGGTTATGATGTAATTTCCATGTCCATTTTCTGCTGATATTTTTCTTATAGAATGATTCCTTGTCGATCCACTGCAGGATAAAGGCCTCTTCAGCATGCTTCCAACTTTCACGGTCCTGGGCTTTTCTCTGCCACTCGGGTCCTATATATTTAACGATGTCATCAGTCCATCGAGCTTTCGGTCTCCTTCCCGGACGTTTGTGATCAAGCGGTATCCATCCCAGGATTCCTCTGGTCATCGGCTAAGAAAAAGCATTTGACTCCATCTCAAAGCATGCCATAATGGATGCACTGCCGAGCCAGGGGGTAAACAAGGCGTATGTCTGAATGATTGTGGCGTGTTCATATATTTTTTTCCTTTATTTGGGTTTTTCTTCACTATCTAAAACTCAAAAAATATCAGACAAAAATATCAACACGCATGGGAATCGGGTCATAAAATCAATTGGAATAATTCCAAAACGGTATTATAAGAATCGGTAACAAAATACAGAAGATTAAAAGAAACCGCTATAATTAATTTAAATAAAAATAAATGTATTGCTATGCCTTCGGTGGATTTAAATTCAATATGGTTCCCGATTCTAAAGAATATAATTAAACACATTTAAATATTTGTATACACAATCAGTACAATAACCAATCACACAGTAAACATTACCTATATATATATATATATATATATATATATATATATATATATATATATATATATATATACATATATATATATATATATATATATATATATATATATATATATATATATATATATATATATATATATATATATATATAAGTTATATTCTCGTCCGACAAGAATACACAAAAAAAACTTTATTAATTTAAAGTAACAAATAAACTATATTTTATAATATTCGATTAACAATACACTATCAGCTTAGCGTCTAAAAATACAACGTAAAATACGTGCAAAATACAAGTAAATAATGCGTCGCAGGGCGATAGTATCAATGTTATTTATACAGAAATTTATAAAAAGAAATATCAAATAAAAGGTAAATTTGTCACATTCCTGAGGTTTTCTTCATGTTTGTTTGGATATAATTCCTCCCTCCTTAAGTTTTTCATCGTCCTCGATTATTTGTTTCAGGGTTGAAGGGCCGGACAAGGGGTGTCTTCTTTTTACATATGATCCCTAAGGAAGGGCTAAAACATAATATTATTAAAGTTTGTGATATCGGTATTGCAATATCATTGTCTTCTTGAATGAATTTTCTTGATGGGTTCAAATGGGGAAAGCTGGTCTTCATCCTTTGACGTAGTTGGGGATGTTTGGTCCTTTTACCCAGGCAATGATGCAAGAAGTAACCAAGGGTGGTTGGTACTAGTGTTGTCGGGGTTTGGAACAAACGTGTTAATTTTTTCGTTTCTTTTGTTCATTGGAACTGCTTGTTATTTTCTTAAAGTTTCTTGTGGGACAATATGACGATTCTACTATGATTTTTAGAATAGGGTGAAAAAGTAGGAAAGATGAGGAAATAGGATTAATATTTTTATAATGATAAGCAATTTTCTTATTAATCACATATGTCACTGATTTTTGAATTGTTCAAATACTGGTTGACGGTCCCGGTGTATTTTCAGGAGAGTCGTCCTGGGACGGGGAAGAGTTTATTTCCTTTCTGACTCTCTTTATTTGTCCTGGCATTATGTCAGTTACGTTTTTTGTCCTTGGGTTCTGAACTTGTAATTTATCAGAGTCCTGCTGTAATACCAAAGCTGAAGCATAGGGTGGTTTATCCTTAGCTTGTTTTTGTGAAGAGCGAACAAATATTGTTTTATTCTTCAGTGCACTTGGGGCTTCATCTTGTCGTTGAAGGTTTATTCTTGAAAGGTGTTCCTGGCGTTGTTTTAACTGTTTCTGATAAACATCGTGCAGGAACGGTTGAAGTTCGTTTTTATGTTGTTGCACATAATTCTGATAAAGTGTAAGATCTTCATCATATAGTATTTCTTCTTCATAGGGTCCATAGAGTAATGAAAATGGAGAGTGTTGAGTGGCAGAGTGTATAGACTGGTTATATATTAAAACAGCATGTATAACTAAATTTTCAATTGTTTCGCTGGTATCTTGTTCACTTAGTGTTCTAATCTTTTCTATTAGTGTCGAATGGAATCGTTCCACTAAAGAGTTGGATGTATGGTTGCCCGTGGTTGTGAAATGCAATTCAATTTTGTGGAGTTGCATAAATTCTTTAAATGTGGCATTATTAAATTCTGTGCCTTTATCACATACGATTTTCGTAGGATAGTTGTGGTGAGCAAAGTAGTGTCTAATTTTTGACATAATACTTGGTATAGTCCGGTCATTTAAGGCATAGACTTGAGCATATCGGGAAAATGAGTCTATTACTGTTAAAAACAGCGTTTTTCTAATTGTGAACACATCAATATGAACAATGTTGAAAGGTTTTGTCCCTAACAATGGTCCTTTAAAAGGTAAAACGTAAGGATGCCGCTCATACTTGTTTTTTAAACAAATTTCACATTTATTGATTATGTCGGTTATGGTGGCTTTCATCTTAGGCCAGTAGTATTTTCGTTTTAATGTACAATGAGTCTCGTTAATCCCATTGTGAGTTTCTTTGTGATAGTCGTATACAATTTGTTTCTGTTCTGTTTCTTTTTCTACGTCTTTAATTGGAGAGTCGGCGATTACCATTTTTACTGCGTTGTCTAGTAATAAGGGTAATTCCTTTTGAAAAAATGAAATGAGTTCTAAATCGTCGGTGTATATGCCGTATGTGATGTGGGGTTTTACAATTTCTTTAACTGTTTTGAATAGTTCTTTCTTCCAATCAATGGAGAGTTTTATATTATGAATGAATCTTGTTCCTTTGAATTTTTGTACAAATTCTGTTTGTTTCTCGGGTTGATTAATTTTTATATGGAGTTGGTGGTGAAAATAATTGATTGGGTCTTCTGAATATGTGACACCAAATACAGGATCCTCGTGAGATGAGTGAACTGTGGCATTAGGGTCTGGTGGAAGCATATTTAAAATTTCATCGTAATCTTCCTGTGTCATCTGGTTATCGGCTTCGCCTTGAAGGGAGCTTGTCTCCATCATATTGACATCAAGCCTCGATAAAGCGTCAGCGACTTGGTTTTCCTTTCCTTTTCGGTAATGAACATCGAAGTTATATTCCTCGAGCTTAATCCTCCATCTAGCAAGTCTAGAAGTTGGGTCTTTTAATTTAAACAACCAAACTAATGGATTATGATCGGTTTCTACGGTGAAATGACGTCCGTATACGTAAGGTCGAAAATGCTTGCATGCTTCTATTATAGATAACATTTCTTTCTCAATTGTCGAGTAGTTTCGTTCGGCAGAATTTAACGTTCTTGAATAATAAGCGATTGGTTGATTGTCCTGAGAAATTACTGAACCTATGGCAGTGTTAGATGCATCTGTAGTTACAGTAAAGTTCTTTGAAAAGTCCGGATATTGTAGAATTGGTGCGTTGGTAATAAGTTCTTTACATTGTTTGAAACATTCTACGTATTCCTTGTTTTCTGGGTCAATAACTGTTCCTTTTCGTGTGCAGCGAGTGAAGGGTGTTGTTACTTTCGCGAAGTTCGGTATGAAGCGTCTGTAAAATCCTATCAATCCGAGGAAACTTTTTATTTCCTTTATTGTTTTCGGAATTTTTAATCTTTTAATTGCTTCTATTTTCGTAGGGTTTGGCTGAATTCCATTCGGTGTGACTATATGTCCAAGGAAAGCTACTTCCTTTGTCAGGAACTCACTCTTGTCTAGCTGAATTTTGAGATTAGTGTCTCTGAATTTTTGGAAAATTTTTTTGATATGGACTAAGTGATCTTGAAGTGATCGGGAAAAGATTATAACATCATCCATATAGACAAAACAAAACTTGTAGAGGTAATCTCGGAGAACGGTGTCCATCATGCGTTGGAACGTAGCTGGAGAGTTCTTGAGTCCGAAGGGCATCCGGGTATACTCATAATATCCATGAGGTACGGTAAAGGCTGTTTTTGAGATAGACGTATCGTCTATTTCAATTTGATGGAAGCCTTGAGCAAGATCCAACGTAGTAAAATAATCTGATCTGCCCAGATTATCTAATATCTCGTCGATTCGGGGTAAAGGGTGTTTATCCTCTATCGTTTTTTCGTTAAGTTTGCGGTAATCAATGACCATTCGATACTTTCGCTTTCCCGAAGCATCGAGTTTCTTGGGCACTATCCACACTGGAGCAGAGTAAGGAGATTCTGACGGCCGGATTATTTTTTTCTCTAGTAGTTTATTGATTTGTGCGGCAATTTCTGACTGCATAGACTGTGGGTGTCTATAAGATTTCGTATGGACAGGAAGTTCATCTGTGGTTGTTATAGCGTGTTTAACTGATGAAGTAAAAGTTAAATCACTCGTATCTGAGAAAAAGACGTCTTGAAATTGTTGGCATAATCTTAAGATATGATTTTCTTCCTCTTTGTTTAAATGATCTGTTCGAATTAGAGTTTTTACATTGAGATTTTCCTGTAACTTGTACGGAATTTTACTGTTAACTTCAAAATGGTTTATTGATTGAACTCGTATTGGTATGTCGTCAAATAGTTGACCGGGTGTTATATCGTTTGTTTCGATGTATCCGTTGGTAACCTTATAAATTCCTGCGGGTACAATTTCGTTGTCAATTTGAATTTCTGGGATGAGTACGTCTCCATTTTGTGCGTTGACCTTTATTTGGGAAGGCCGATATTGCGTTTTGAATGGAACATTAATTTTATAACGATCTATTCGTAGCCGATTCTTATTGAAGTCAATTACGGCTCCTAATTTTGACAAATCAATGGCACCAAATAGAATATCGAAATCTTCATGCCAATCTGCTATTCGGGCATTAATTCTTTCTGGTATTCCTATTTCTTGAAATATTGGGTGGAATGTGTTTCTATAGAAAACACTTGATTTCTTCAATGAGGTTAGTATAAATTTTTCCGCATATTCGTCATTTGAATTGAAATATTCGGCGGCTTTTGGAGTTAGGACTGTATTAGATCCTCCACTATCAATCAAAATTTTTAAACGGGTTTTCGGTAGATAAAAATAGGGAAGTCGGAGAAGATTGTGTGTATTTAATTCCAATCGGGGGGTGGTTCTTCTTCTGAGGCGTATTCTGGAAAATCCTCATCTTCTTCGTAGGTAGTATCTTCAGCATAGTTATCTGTAGATTCTAAATTATGGTTCTGCATATGTGGTACCTTATGGTATGTAGACATGGACATCGGCCAATTTTTATTGCTTTTTGGTTGGATTGTCGAAACGCCAGACATGGGTGTCGGTTGATTAGCATTATTTACAGGTGGTTTGTTTTGAGTTTTTGCTTGATTTCGCCATGTATTATCATTGTTTGATTCAGGAAATCGAAGTGGTCGTTGTCTTTGCTGAAGGGGTCTATTTATATCTCCTTGAAAAGGTTTTGGTTTCTCTGTTTGTTGAGAAGCAACAGGTTTCTTTAGATAACGCATGTAGTTGACTTGCTGTCGGTAATTATCGTACTCTATGCACTTCTGATATGCTTCATCAAGCGAGGTACATTTAAAATGGGATAAATGCTCACAATAAGGGTTGTTGATACCTGTGCAAAACGTTTGCAATGCTAAATTACGGAAATACGGAATCTTGAAGGTTTGCATTTCTGTACTAGAATGCAAGGTTACGTTTTGTAGTAGATCATTCAGCGATGTATTTACTCGTTGAAAATACTCTTGATACGTTTCATTTGTCTTCTGAACAGTACTTGTTAACTGTGTAACCAGGATCGATTCCGAGCGAGTGTCGCCATATTTCTTTAAAAGGCAAGGCTTTACATCGGTCCATAGAAACTTATTTTCGTAGGTTAGATGATCGCGTGGTTCGCCTTCGATTTTTGAGAGAATATTTGCGGACAAAAGGAACGCCTGTGTTTCAGTTAGGGTCTTTCCCGTTAGAAATCCAAATAGAGTTTCTACACTGGTGATAAAGGTCGATAAATTTTTTAGGTAATGTTCCGCAAATATTAATAAGATCTGTATCTGAGATGGTGTTCATGTTTTGAACTGATACGTCTTCTTCTTCGGAAAAAATTTCTTTTATAGGTGTTGTCGCGTAAGGTGTTTGTCGGGTAACGTTTGATCGTTTCTTAATCTTTGTTACTCGATTGGACTTAATTACAGATTGTATATTTTTGAACTCAATTACAGATTGTATAGCACTAGCTGGTATATTATTGTGATTGCTCATCAAAATAAAAATAAAATGATAGTAAAAGAGGACTTACAAGGTGAAGAGGATCTGCTTCTGGATTTCTTCTACACTTGGTTGTCTTCTCTGGTGGTAGGGTGGATCGTTGCAACTAAATTACTGAACTAAACCGTTAGATTCGCGATGAATTAACGTGTTGCGTATCCTGTTCGCAGCGCCAGTTATATTCTCGTCCGACAAGAATACACAAAAAAAACTTTATTAATTTAAAGTAACAAATAAACTATATTTTATAATATTCGATTAACAATACACTATCAGCTTAGCGTCTAAAAATACAACGTAAAATACGTGCAAAATACAAGTAAATAATGCGTCGCAGGGCGATAGTATCAATGTTATTTATACAGAAATTTATAAAAAGAAATATCAAATAAAAGGTAAATTTGTCACATTCCTGAGGTTTTCTTCATGTTTGTTTGGATATAATTTATATATATATATATATATATATATATATATATATATATATATATATATATATATATATATATATATATATATATATATTTTTTTTTTTTTTTTGGTAGTATGTCACTGTCATGAAAATCTATTGTTGTCAATGTAAGTATCGTTGACATATACAAAAAAATATATTTACTTTCACTCGTTACTTTATATATTACAAATTAATATAATTTATTTTTTAGTTTAGTTTTGAAAACGGGGGGAGAGTACCATCCGAAACGTTAACGTTAAAAGTTTGTACATTTTTTTATAACATTTTTATATCTTTAAAATTTTGTTTAAAATTACAAAAAAGAATCACTGAGAAATTTGTCTCCGATTGGTTTTTTGTTTTTACCCAGTGATTGTTTCTTTAAATAAGAACAGGTGTTTTTAATATTGTTTGAGTTTTAGATAGTGGCGAAAAACCCAAATAAGGGAAAAAATATAGACAAGGCATATGTTAACCTACTAGGATCGATATATGATGGAGCTATAGTGACAATTCATCTTGATTATCTTGAAGTAGGAATTAATGTAGAACGAGATGTAAGACAGGGTGACGCAATATCGCCTATTCTTTTCTCCGCTTGCCTTGAAGAAGTGTTCCGTAAACTGGATTGGGAACAGGATGGTGTAGAGATCAATGGTTCAAACTTAAACCATCTTAAATTTGCAGATGATCTAGAATTAGAATTTTAGGAAGGGATTTGGAGATTATGGACCACTTTATATATCTTGGGCAGGGGATTGCAATGATACCACCCGGGAGGTAGAACGGCGTGTTAAATGTGGCTGGCAGGCATTTGGCAGGCTCAACATAGTATTTAAGATCAGATTCCCACTTTGCCTGAAAATAAAAGTCTGCGATCGGTGCGTCCTACCCGTTATGACATACGGAAGTGAAACCTGGACACTCACATCGCAATCAATTTAAAAACAGGTGGCACAGAAACGAATGGAAAGATGTATGCTTGGCATTACAAGGCGAGACAGAAAGCCCTGCGAATGGATCAGGGAACAAACGAAAGTATCTCTGGAAGAATGAAGAAATTAAAATGGAGATGGGTAGGCCATATAACGAGGTGATGGGATGACAGATGCACCAAGGCAATCCTGGAGTGGATACTGCTTGATTGCAAACGTCCGCGAAGAAGACCGAAAACTCGATCGCTTTTCGATCTGGGACTAAGGTCATAGTTAAAAATATAGGACCCGAGTGGCAGAGGAAAGCCCAGGACAGTGAATGTTGGAAGCATGCTGAAGAGGCCTTCATCCTACAGTCGATAGACAGGGGCTGATTATATGCTGTCCTCAAAATGAACATGTAACTGTTTTATAGTTAATGGAATATGTATTTGTAACTTTTTTTCAAGAATAGATATATATATATATATATATATATATATATATATATATATATATATATATATATATATATATATATATATATATATATATATATATATATAGGGGCTCACATGTAACAAACATACGATTAGCTTAAAGAATAACAGTACATAGAAATTCGGTGTATGCGAACCTTAAAATGCACAAACAAGTTCCAGAACTATTTCTCAAAAAATATATTTTTTCACCCACAGCAGTCATTATTTTTAAATGGATCATTTTGATTACATTTTAACATTTACTTAACTGCGACGATCAGCATTAATCAATTATTTCCTTTGGTCCCGGTGTAATACAACAACATCGTGGAACTGGCTAGTTGACTATCTCGAAAATTTAATAAATAAATTAAATTTAATATCGATATATAATAAAAATTAATTAATATTAATATTTAATAATTCATTTGTGTATTGAATACCACGGAATATTTCATGTCATGGCTGCACTTTTTTGCAGTTGTTTAGGTAATTTTACAAAAATTAGTGTAATACTATATAAGCCATATACATATTATGACATGAGCTCTCCTGTTGGTCATGGTCAAATTAGCTGCAAAATAGTCATCTATTTTGACGACGATCTCTTCAAATTATGTACATTTTTTTCCAGCCAGGCATTTTTTATGTTTGGAAAGAGGAAGAAGTCGAACGGGGCGAAGTTTGGAGTACATACTGGAAGCGGCATCTATTCATAATGCAAATTGACCAATTTCGCTGTTGCAACGGTGGGTGGACGAATGGGTGGGTATATTGCCGTGGTAAAACAACATTTTCGTCGAATGAAGCCTTTTTTTATCAGCTATTTATTAAATTTTATAAAATTAAACTTATGATTCATTTTCTATTTTTTGAATAGTCAATGAAGACAAGCCTTGCAAATCTTAGAAAACCGTGACCATGGTCCTTCGCGGTTGATGGAAGTGTCTTCGTCAGGTATAATCCACTATTTTGATTGTTCTTTCGTTTTTGGTGTGTAGTGGTGTATGCAAGTTTCATCAACAGTCATGAATCTTTGCAGAAACTTCTTCGGATTGCGCTTATACATGTTTAAACACCGCTGTTAAGTGATCACTCTATTCCGCTATTGGGCCGTAATAAGCAAACACATTTACCTAAGATATTTATCATCTTAACAATCTCTTCAACATTCACTATGCGAACGGCTAACACGATCTTACTGATATTGTTGACCATTTCTTCAATAGTAATCTCAACGAGGCGTTCTGAGTGCACTTCACCCGTACTGGTTCGATCACATCGAAATTTAATAAGATACAGTTTTTTTTTTCACCCAAAACGTAGCGTTTAAATAAACACACGAAATTCACTTTTGTTTCACGATAGACAAATATCAAGCGTATCTGCTTTGGGACTGTCAGAACAAAACTAAATATCATATCGGCTTACAATTCATAGAGCATTTCTAGAAATTAAGCTAATGAAGCTTTTCAGAAATGTAATCACCTTTGAGATCAATACCTATAGGACAAGTATCTAACTTAGAATTTTTTTCTCGTACTGCTCACCTTTATTAAATTTATTAAGGTATTTTTGTTAAATGTGCCTTATTATCTGGGTTTAGTATATTAAGCAATATTAATTATAGGAATATTTTTTGCTCTGTCTATTAGAGGTATTGAATTTGATATTACCAATTTGCATTGATCTTTCTAATTATGCACATATTCATTTTTGATATTTTAAAAACAAATTATTGTTTTAACTAATTTTATAACCAATTAATGTATTATTATTAACCATTTTTAAAACTAATTACTAAATTGAGTTTTAATAATATTTTAGTTGCATTTGTAACTGATGGTCAAAATTGACAAACAGTATCAAAAATATGACATTGTACTTATTGGATACATGTATTTTAGTTGTAAATCATTTTAAATATTTAATAAATTAATAAAAAATAGTTTTTTTATATTAATAAATAATTATATGAATTTTACTATTTTAGTGAAACTACTATTGTCCAAACAATAAATTTCAAATATGATATTGATTATGTATAGGCAGATATTTATCGATTTATTCATGTACGGTATTTTACATTTACTTATGATTATACCACATACTGTCGCTTCAGTATTTTTAGTCGCCGGGGCGATTTTCCAATTTCAAACAGCTTTAAGCACCTCCATAATTACCTTAGAAGGATACTTTGCTGGAATTAAATGACTTTACGAATCAAGACAAACCAATAAATGTCACGTTCCGATAGAATTGGACTCAGCATAAGCGGGTAAGGAAGTCTTTATTAAGATGGCAACTTTTATTGTAACGATATATTGTTCCTAGATATTACTGTAACATAATTGGATAGCATAGATTTTCTTATTTGGTATTCAAAGTGACTGTTTAAAAATACGGATTACTACACGAGTACAGTATTACATAACCCATGCTTTGTTAAATGTTTTAGTAAAATATGACAACTTTTTTAACTGGTCTCCAGAACACAGCTATTCCTCAAGAGAACTCGGGTCGACGCCCGAAATTGGTAGATGTCGATTTCAATCTCCCACATCAAATAGAGTTACGAGGAGTAGAAAGTCTGAATTGAACATTAATTCTTTCGAGGTGCAGAATAAGGCATAAATCGTTTAGCACCAATGTAATGATGTATTATTCAGAATAACTTTCTATTTTTTTTATAGAATTAACAATATATCTGATCATTAATATATTAATATAATATATTTAATAAAATGCAATATAATTTTATCAGCAATAAAATGTTTTGTGCCCTTTTTGAATTTTTTCATTTTGTATTTGAATTATTTGTATTGATCAAAGTCAAAGCATTCAAGTTATTTTTTAGTTTAATCACAGAATATGATATGTATATTTTATCTACATAAGAAAATGTTTTATAATATTAGCAGTTCTTTATATGATTCATTTTAATAAGCATGCACGTAATAGTCTGCTGAAGAATACTTTGTAACAACGTAAATCCCCTCACAGTTGGAATTATTAGGTTATTTAAATTAAAATACCCAATCACATGTTGGCCAATCTAACAGACGTATACAAAATCGCATATACGAACATTCTCTCGCCGTCCGAAAATCAGATCTCACTTCAACTCTAGCAGAACATCATATCCAAAAGGGTCGCAAAATAGATTTCGACAAGACCAAAGTAATCGCACCTATATATCTCTACAAACTCCGCATAATTCGTGAAGGAAGTGAGATCGAAAAATGCTCAGACTATCTAAACAAAAGGGACGACAGTCTTTGAGTTCCAAATATATGGAAACATGTTATTTCCAAATTACCCATCCAAAACCCTTACAATCAAACGCCCACTTCCCATCTCACCCCCACGCCTCAACCGAGCGCTCCAGCGACAAACTTACCTTTTAATAAAGAGGTGGCGCCGACCACGTTCTGTTGTAGTTTTAAACCCTGCGAAGCAGACAGATTGAAGCCTCGGGGCAAATCAGCTAGATTCTGTTGATAATGGCTCCAAAATGGCAACCGAAACGTCGAGATTTTTACAAATCTAAACGCGCTATGTTCTATCCGATAACCTAACACTTTGTACGCAAAATAAAATCACGTTGCCCAATTTCCACTTTTAATATATATAGAGGCATTAATTTTAGCGAGACATCTTCATTTCGTTCCTATTTAATTTTTATTATTATGAAAATTCCTAAAATTTCTTATTACAATACCAAATTTTAGTTAAAAAGCTCAACCTTTATTGATCTAGGCCTCGTTTTTATTTATTTATTGTCATAATTATTGAGTTTTTTTTACTGTAAATATTTTTACAATTCGTGAGTAGGTGACGCCCATTGACATATTAAAAATATGATTATGTGTGCTACTAACGGACAGGATAATTTGAAGATATTATGAATCCTCTAGTATGCTATAGCACGCAAAGCAATATTATAGTGTTTGTATTACTTTGTATTACTTTATCTATATGCCCTTTTTAGCTTATTAACTTTCCATGTAGGTTGTTAATGTTTGTGTTTGTTTTGTGCTTTTGTTTGAGTTTAATTTTTAGAATTTTCTGCCACTTAACTACGAATGAGCAATCACCTTAGAATATCTTTTAAGGCAGAACAAATTCTGCTTTACCCATAAATGTATCGAAATACAAGGTTCTTTCCCAATCGGTGGCAAAAGTACTAATTGCAACGGGAAGTGGTGTCTGTAGAAATCATAATTTTTATGCTATTATGCCGTACATCATAACTGGTTTAATCCACGAACGTTTTTTTTTTAAAGAAATTTTCTTAATATTATCGAATCTCCTATTGATATAAAATACCTGAAAGAGGTTTCACTTATTTACACTATGAGGTGTAATTCCATTTCCTTTATTTAATAACGTTTTAATTAGGTTAATCATCAGACTTTTCAGATATTTTACAGGCAGTATTTTTATAAAAGCAAAGCCATATAAGGTCATTGGTATTCTGTAATATGAATTTGCTTGCACATTATTCTGTAATATGAACTTGCTTGCACATGATTCTATAATACGAACTTGTTTGCACATGTCACATGAATTTGCTTTTTGTGTGGTACGATTTGTTTGTACATGCTGAGTATTTTCTCAAAATATCAACAGCCTTCGTTAGCTCTTACCGTATTCTTAAAATGTTTTTTTATAATATCATTTTTCAGTTCAGCAGATTCGAAATCGATTTGGTCGACAGTCAATTCTTTTCGAAACAAATCCAATGTTACATAACATTTATTAGGTATCTCATTAATGGACTTTTATCTTATAATCATTGTTAATCTACAGGATTTAGGGAAAATATTTTTCGTAAGTTTAACCAACGATTCTTTACAGTTCTGTGAACAAAACTTATTAAACAATAGCTTCTCCGGAAATGAGAAGCATATCGTGATATTCACGTATAGAATGCAATTTTGGTTCTAAATATAAATAAACACACTGAAATAGCACAACCAACACAACTAACACAACCAACACAACTAACACAACCAACACACCAACAACACCCTTTGTCCTGGGCATCATTTCAATTAGGTAAAGCGACATTGCCACTTTAATTTTTGGCTAATATATTGCTGATTCTTAATTAACAAAATATATTTTGACAATGTTTATTAGTTTATTGGTAGTTTATTCATTAAATTATAACCAATTGTTATTTGCCAAATGGATTTTACCCATATTTCCTTAACATATAATTCTTATCATAGTTTTTCAATTGGCGATTTAATAACTTTGCAATTTTTTTTCACTAGACCTTTAAATTTGTAAGGAACTTTTTTCTTTTCTTTCCTGAATGATGAGAAGAATCGTTGATTAACTTTACGAAAGATATTTCCCTTATATCCAGTGCTGTTAATAGATGTTAATGGTTTGCTGAATATTCGAACGAAGAACGAATTCGAACGAAGATCACTCATGGTTGAGAATGTATCTGCCTGAAGTTGAGGTTTATTCAAAACAAGGGTAAACTTTACTTCTGATTGCATATTTATATAGAATACGAAATTTGAGTCGAGATAATGGAAAAAGAGAATCTCGGACTATGTCAAGTAAAAATATAACTTTTGAAATTACATTAATATATTATTTGTCGAAAAAGTCGAATGAAAGAAAAATGAAATGCTCAGTTTTCTCAAATTTTATAATTCTGTTAACTCATTATTCTTACTTTGTGTTATAGATAGACATATTAATAAGAATAAGTGAACATTTATACGTTGAATAAGATAATTGAATATTGTCGTTCGACTCCGCCGCTGATATGAAGGGCCATCCCCTCGAAAATTGCTGCAAAGAAGTCAGTTTCTGTCCTCGAAAGAAACTATTTAAACCGTGGGGCTGAATTTGCAATTGAAATTATCCTATTGAAGCCATTTCTATTCAAAGTAAACCTTTTGCCGGATAAATGCTTGCTTTTTTGCCGTTATTGGAGGAATACGGGGCAGACTCAAACAATGTGATGTGTATACTTTATTCTTGCTGCTTTGATAAAAAATATATTCATCTCATTTGAATATAGGTGATATTTTTATCGCAAACATCAAAAGCTTCAAAAGGGTAGTCATTTTTTCACAAAAGTTCCTTTGTTACATTTTTGTTGTATAAATTGATTAAAAATGTATTCTGGAAAGATTGACGGAATATTACTTTTCCATATATTTTTTACATTGCGTATTTAAATACATTTTCGTATAAGTGATTCTTGGGGAATGGTTGGTTGATATCATTAATGAGCTTCTGAGCATAAATGGGATCACTTATTATTGAAAATACAAAGTTAGAAAAAAAATAGCAGATATAGAACCGATGTTTGATATAAATATTTTAAATTTACTAATTAAATCGGTGTTTTTTATAAAACTAACATGTTAGGTATTAAGAGTATAAGTCAAAAACAGTAGCTTTTCAGGAGAGCACGACAAATATTTGTTGCTATTTCAGTAGGTACCTCATTGATTAAAAAAATAATATATACTATTATGTTAAAAAGTAGATTGTCCATGAAGGAAAACGACAACACCGCTAGAGTTTGTGAACGATTCCTATTAGGTATTATTGAATTTCATCCAGAAAGGAAAAATAATAAAATTCAACTAGAACAGTAAAACTAGTATAATAATAATAATAATAATAAATAGAATGAGAAAACACTTCCTTGATTCAAACAGTACGTTGATGAAATTGGTTGCAAATGAGGATCGGGGTTTCACCCCACTGAACCTAAATAAACGGAATCGTATTGATAGCAGAACAACGCTCACGGACTATGTTCGAGAATGGAAAGGACAAACATTGCACGGAAGGTTTCCTAAGTCACTCGAAGATGACACCATTGACGAACAATTGTTTCTGAAGTGGCTGACCGATGGACTCTTGTACCCAGAAACAGAAGGTTTCGCGATATCTATTCAAGATAGGGTAACAAGAACAAAAAACTATGAAAAGCACATACTGCATTTGGACGTAGTCGATAAGTGCAGAAAGTGCGGTACTTTCGGGGAAACAATTGAGCACCTTATTGGCGGTTGCCCGGCCCTTGCTCCTAATGCTTATTTAGGACGGCATAATCAGCTGGCAAAAATTATACATCAACAAATTGCAAAAAAATACTCGCTATTAGAAAATGCACCTCCTCCATATTATAAGTACTCGCCTTCTCCTGTACTTGAATCATCCGATACCATTCTTTACTGGGACAGACCAATCACTACTGGTCGAACGGTTGATTATAACAGGCCGGATATTGTTCTAATCAACAAAAAGGACAAGAGGGCTTTTATAATTGACATCGCAGTGCCACTATCTTACAACATTAGAAAAACTGAGATAGAAAAATCCACAAAGTATGAAAATCTGGCATACGACTTGAAGAACCAGTGGAAACTGAGTAAGGTAGATGTAGTGCCCTTCGTTATATCCGCCGAAGGCCTGATAAGTAAGAGATTTTCAAAGAACCTCGAGAGCCTCGGGATCTCGAGATCGATTGCCATAGTGGGACAGCGTGCCGTGCTCTAGCAGACGTGTCACATGGTTCGTAAGATATTATGCTAGGGTGAGAGGAGCTGAATTGCTTTTTCATCTTGGCATTGGAATACCGGCCAGCATGAGCTGAGATTCTACAGTAAGGATGAGCAGAATAATAATAATAATAATATACTTGTGTTGGTTGCTTGACCGGGAAGGAGCCCCACCTATCCCTTCAACTGGATGACATATGTTTCGTCTCCCGAGGTTCAGACTCTTCAGGGCGCCGACATATACCATACCATCAAGAATAGGGAGACCCTATCCACAGCCAACAACCCATGTTTTCGCCGACCTCCCGTCGGATAGCGTATATATTTATTGTTAGATTTTCTTGAGACAACAGTAGTTGAGTGTTATCACACACCCAACCGTATATATATATATATATATATATATATATATATATATATATATATATATATATATATATATATATATATATATATATATATATATATATATATATATATATATATATATATATACAGTGTGTCGCATTTAAGATGAAGACACCCCCATATCTCCGCTATTTGAAGGACTACAGATTTGAATTTTTGCCCATACAGGTGGATGGGCCTCATTTTTTAAGATACTCAAGTCAAACTTGAACTTTAAACTCGGTCTACTACGAATTCACAAACAAGGTCAATCCTGAATATTTTGCTTCGCGTTAGATATATCAAAAATGGTTATTAGAAAAAGTTGTTCGGAATATTATTTTAACCCCACATACCGAGTTTCGTGATAAAATTCGCATTATTAATTTTTTCATTATTTTGGTCTATACACAAAATTATTACAAGTTTATTTGTTTAATTTGATAATTAGTGTGCCATGGTGAGTAAAAACTTGACACATTGTGAATAGTGTCATGTATTCAAATATTTCAGTAAAATAAATAGCACTTACAAAGGAATACTTATTTTATTATAATTGGAAAACAATTTTTGGTAATTGATCAAATTTAGGCAAAAATATATAGTATATAACAATAATTTTCATAATTGAAATAATTAACTATCAAATGTGATCTCTCACAACTAGTCTTCCGTCTATTCGAATACATTTTTCGATTGTTTTACGATTCTGTTGTAATAATATTGTGTAAAGACCAACATAATGACAAAATTAAAAATGCGAATTTTGTCATGAAACTTGGTATGTGAGGTTAAAATAACATCCTAAACAACTTTTTCTAATAACTTTTTTTCGATATATCTAACGCGAAGCAAAATATCGAGAATTGGCCCTGTTTGTGAATTCGTAGTAGGCTTAGTTTAAAGTTCAGATTTTAGGTGAGTAGCTTAAAAAACGTCACCCATCAACCTGTCTGACTGTGTAAAAATTTAAATTTGTATTCCTTCAAATAGCGAAAATGTGGGGGTCTTCATCTTAAATGCGACACACTATATATATATATATATATATATATATATATATATATATATATATATATATATATATATATATATATATAATACAATTTTAAAATGTAAATGTAACTAATAAAAATATATATTATGTATAATAATACAAAAAGAAAAAAAATTCTTTATCTAACACTTTTATATCAGCAGTGTATTTTTTGTACTTTTGGAACTTTTTAAGTTTTCATAAAAATCGTGGAAAGTTGGAGTTACTAGTTCTAGCAAAGCCATCAAATATATTTTTTTTCCTCGGAAATTGGTAGAGGTCCATAGTAATATGCTTTGGGTTGCAACTCTTTATTCACATTAACATTACGACGACTCAAGTATATTCTGACAGGATCTTTTTCGTCAAGGGTACACCTGGAAAAACCCCCTCCTTATTGTACCGTAACAACCTTATTTTAATCAATTTGAAGGGAACGCCATTAGTATCTTTTTTATTTTATCAATAAGTTTGTTATAAAGAGGCTTGCATAACTCTTTGTGCATCATTTCAATAACAGTAAACTTTTGTTTTTTTTTCAAGTTTTCCTTATTAACTGGTGCCAGTCGTGGGGATGTTATATTGGCACCTTAATTTTAGTATTGTAACTGGCCTGGTACCATAAACTTGTGATTTATTGTATTAAGTTCTTTCTTTTTTTGTATTAAACTTTTCTTCTGATGGAAGAGGTAATGTTACGGTAAATATAACTAAATTTAAATTTACCAAATTTAGTTATATTATATTATATTATATTAAATTTTATGTTACTCAGACTTTCCATATTTTGGCATTTTAGCGACGGCACAGAAATAAAGATGCAGTATATTTTGCGTCGGGTTGTTGAGGTGAGTCCGTGGTCATTCTGTGTGTCATACTGCGTGTTGAGGAGGGATACTGGCCCGTACTTTGTTCCGACAGTATCGAGAATTTGTGAGAGTTGAATAGGCTTTAACAGAGTGTCGGTACCAAGTTTCTTTTGTTTATATCTGTTTTAGTTCTGGAATTAACGCATGGATTTTAATTCGTTACTTTTCGTTCACCTCAGTCCGGTACTGGTAATTTGGTTCATTGGCAGTACTCTAATGGAAAGCTACTGAATTACTTCGTGGGCTTAATTTTTCGATGTTGACGTTTCGATGTTGACGACCGGATGAATGGGAATATAATATCAAGTGTTCCATATTTTCTGGCAATTCTAATAACTCATTCGCTACACACGAAGCAATTTGGTTGTCTCCCCTCTCTCCTTCGGCCTCATACCATATGTAATATGCAATTCGTCCGGATGCACTTTCATGGAACGTCAAATTGAACGTCCACAATAGCCATTTATAGAAGGCCACATTGGAGTTCAAAAATGGTTAGCAAACACAGCTGAAGATCAAAAGTGTAGCACCTCTTAGGAATGTCTTTTTTTAGCAAGATCTTTATCAGTATTTTTCATCTTATAAACCTAATCTACCTACTTGTGATGCTCATCCATTTTGGGTTTTAAAGAGACTCTGGTATCTTCAAAGGAGTGTTTCATTTTTATTGCCAACACATCACACTTGTGACACGTATCCACCTTAGGATGCTTAAAGGAAGGCTTTAAATCATGAAATTATTTTGAATAGATAGTGTGACATACGAGAGAGATTACAACATTTTTATGGTTTTTATGGTCATTTCATTTTATAACAATATCTAAATGTTATTAATTATTTTATTATTATTAAAATAATAAAAGCAGAAACGCAAACATTAATAATAATATTAGTAGTAGTAGTAGTAGTGGTATAAGTTAACTTAACTATCAGTACTCATAATACATAAAACAGTTTTTTTAAGAAATAGCTATACTATCAGATACAAATTGAAAATTAAATTATTTTAGCATTTTTTATTGATTTATACTCTTAGGAACATAAACTATAATGGTAAAGTTATTCAAGAAATGAAAAAACGGAAACAGGTTATTTTTGACTTACACTCTTAGTAACTAATACCTTAGAAATATGGTTTGAAGGTATGTAATATCTCAAAATACTATAAATCTGTGAATTATATTATATAACCTTACCAAACAGTAATGAGTAAGATGATCGTTGATAAATAGTGATTAAAATACAGATGTAAAAACTGGCATTAGAGGTCTCGGGATGGAGATTTAAATTTGTTCTGTTCAGAATGTTCAAGTCAACCTCGAAATCTCTACGATGAGGAACTCGGCAATGGTTGAACGGTGTATATTTTACAATTTGCATGAACTTGGCAAATTTCGGATGTACTTGTTGATAATTTTCTCAAAATTTGGCGCGGAAAACGATTGGTGAATATTTAACATGCTTTTTTTTATTCAATTCAATATACTTCTGTGCAGAAAATTACTACGTTTGAAAAATGCTTATTTTGTAATAAGTAGAGAAAAAAAACCGGTCCCGGGAGTTACTTGCTGGGGTTATGGTGATGGCTGAATTAAAAGGCATAGCATCCATGTGAACTGCTGGAGAATTTCTTCTGTTGTAGTAATATGTCGAATAAGAAAATGTGCAAGACTCTTTTATTACCAGTCCTAACTTGAATCGCGGACTCTATAAAGAGATTAAGATCTAAAAGATCAGCAACATAAGTGAGGATACGGAGAAAAATTGAAAGTGATCACAATGTAAAACTTAGACAATATACGGAATAACTAAATAAGAGAGAGAAGTCGAGCCGATCATATAAATAACAGAAGAGAGGAAACTAAGTTAGTTTGGCCATCTCGAAGGCATCTTATTTTTTTTTTAAAGAGTCGTGACCTATGAAAACTCATCCATTTCTGATACTTTTTAGATTTCTTCTCGCCAGAGTTCTCTATTTCTGGTCTCCGTAGTTTCATATTGAAGAAAAATACTAGATAGGACTTTAATTTGCTCGGTTTATTTTTTTGAGGGTCTGCCGCGTGATATAATATAGAACTCTCAATCCATCCCTGCACCACCAGTTTTTCTAGGTTATTGCCATCCTAGCTTTCAACGTGGCCGAAAAATCTTAGTATTCGTTCACGAATAATTTCGGATGGCCTTCTAGGTTCACTAATTTCCTAAATAGTCTATGCGTTTGTTCGTTTGGCAGTCTACGGAATACAAATGACCCATTTCCATCACCAAAGTTCAAAATTAGTGGCCCTGACGTCTTGTTTTTTAATGGTCCATGTTTCAGCGAGATACAGCAGTATTGAAAAAACTAAGGGTTTTACTTGTGTTTTGTGTTTTTTTTGTGTTCTGTGTTATGTCCCTATCCTTCAAGATCTTCTGCAAATTTTGCATTGTATTTCTTGCCATTTAGATCGCATGAGCATCTTCTAATTGCATGAGTATACCGCCTTCGTTCGATATGGAAGCCATAAGTGAGACCAATTGCTCACTACCCTAAATAGCCCTATTTGACTGATGTTGGGCATGTTGTTTTGACGGTCTATAAACATTATTTTCGTTTTCTCCTCGAGAAAAAAGACGTTATTTAACTCGATATACATCAAACAGATAGTAAACAGGATATTTCAGACAATGAATCGGGTGTTTTGCAAGAAGCTGTTGGTCCATTTTGCATAGGTAAAAATCAAACTACCAAATGGAGAAAACACTGTCCTCCAAAAAATGTGAGAACCCGATCAGAAAATTTTGTTACCCATTTACCCGGCCCAAGAGGAATTGTTAAAACACTAAAAACTCCTTTGTCAATATAGTGTTATTTCTTTCCAGAAAATGTACTACAAATTATTATAGAAAATATAAATAAACATATTCAGGATGTTCAGGATCGATATTCTCGAAAATGTGATGCCAACATAACTAACATCGTTGAAATTTAAGCGTTATTTGGGCTTTTGTATTTGGTAAGGGCAATGAAAAGCAATCACTTGAACACTGAAGATCTTTGGGGTGTAGATGGGACTTGTATTGAGATATTTCGGCTTATTATGCCTCTGCAAAGATTTGGATTCTTACTGCGACATTTGCAGTTTGACGATCTTGAATTTGGTAACTGTGTTTATAGATTGGGAGTAACTCGAGATATTTTTCAGTTTTGTACGTAATCATTACGTAACAGAATTACAGGCTTTTATCTTATGTTCCAAAAAAAGGTAAAAATACTTTGCTTATGTGAAGTTTACACCACCATGACACTATTGATAGTGAAACAAATAAGCCAAACAAACAACAGTGTTACAGTCAAACAAAAGGAAGAAAAGAGATGGTGGACAAATTTTGTGCTGCTTATAATTGTGCACATGCCACTCCAAGGTGGCCAATGGTAATCTTTTAATCAATGTTAGACTTTGCAGGTATCAATTCTTTAGTTGTTTACAAGGCGAATAACGTAAATAAAAAAAATGTCGGGATAATTTTTGGGGAAATTATCTTATGAATTAATACATAGGTGTTTACATAAGAATTCGCTCTAGTGTATCGAATATATCAAGATCGATAAAATTAAGAATTAGCAATATCTTGAACTAGAAGTAAGAGAGCAGCTTCGGGAACCTTCAGCAAATCAAAGAGGTCGATGTGCTATGTATGACAAGAAAAAAAATCGCCGCACTCGATATTTCTGCAAAAAATGTCACACTTATATATGTTTGGAACACGCTCTAATAATTTGTCCAGAGTGTTTTGAAATAGAGCGTGGTGAAACTGAATTTTACAATTGCTATTTTACACTACTTTCAAGTTATTTTTAAGTTCTTTTTTTACTGTTCTTAAACGTATGTATTAGAAGTTTTGCATGTTATTTTAAAAACATTGTATTGAATATATTTTTATGTTCTTAAATAAGTATGTAATACAATAATTTGATTTTAATAGGTGTTGTTTTATTATATGGTTGACTATCTTAATCACTACGTAGCAAAAATATGACGTTCTCTAATTGCGGACTAGGAGTCCAGAGCGACCACTAATCTTCCAAAATTTAGCGCGACTATTGGAAGGTTAACACCATCCGTCCAAACCTCGAGAGCTCTACGTATGATATATTCATCATTCATGTTAAATAAAATTAGTGATAGGATGCAAACTTCGCTGGATTCTTTATTGACGCAAAAGTTACCCGATGTTCGAGCTTCTATTTTCATCACCGCTCTTTTTTTTTTCGTAGGGATGACAAATTAAGGTGATCTGATACTTCCATTTCCTGCAGAATTTGCCATAATTTCTCTCATTTTGTGCTGTCAAACACCTTCTGATAATCAAGAAAACAGAGGCTTACAGAATTGTTGACTTATCTAACCCTTTCGTATATTTGTCGAATGCTAAAAATTTGTTTTCATGTAAATTTGTAGTGTGCGGAGAGTCTGATGCGTTCGTTTGATGGCATAGGAGTTGAATTTACAGAAATCAACTGCGCGAAGTCGCTGCCGAAGGTTTTGTCAGAGGAGCAGAAGGAACACCGTTTGACGATTTGCCGTGAACTGTTGGAACGTTTGGAGATTGATCCAAATGTTCTGAACAGAGTGATAACCAGTGACGAAACTTGCATCTTCGAGTATGATCTGGAGACCAAAGGGCAATGTTTTGCGTGACATACAAACGTATCTCTTCAAGTTAAGAGTGAAGTTGATGCCCATTGTCTTCTTTGATGTAAAAGGTGTGGTCCACAAGGAGTTTGTACCCGCTGGCTAAACAGTGAATGGCAAATTTTACACAGAAGTGCTTGAACGTATCAGGATGAGGCTCCGCCGCGTCCGAAAAGAGATCGTCGATTCCTGGATGCTCCATCATGGTAACAGGCTTAGGCTCAGGCCAAACAAAATGTGGCAACGCCTTCCCTGGCTACTTTATAGTCCAGATGTGGCTTCGACAAACTTTTTTTGTTTCCTCGGATCAAAAGAAACCTGAAAGGACATCGTTTAGGGACGATTGAGGCAGTCCAAAAGGCTTCGATAAAGTGCTTAAATACCCTTGCAGTTGCGGACTTCCAGGGGGCGTATGAAGACTGTAAAACCGCTGGCAGCCGTGTATTGATGCAGGAGGGTCATGTTTTAATAATTATTAACTTGCTTTACATATTTCTTCAATAAATATATTTTAACAGCTTTATTCTCGATTCTTATTGGGCAAACGCTGTATAACACAAAACACACATAAGAGCACGTACAATATAACAAATATAAACAACAAATAATAACATATATAAAGCACGTATGAAATATAAAACACAAAAGTGGTAGGTGGATCCTTGTTCGTTCCGAAGTTACAGGCTAATAAAATTATAATTCGTAAATAATCAGATTTTAATTTCTTCGTTATGTGGAAATAATATTTTAAATAATTTAATGAATTTTCAAGATGTTTAATTGATCCAAAATACCTGTTATTGGCCAGTACCAATAAATATCATGTTAATCCTGTTTTTATTACATTTATTCTCATATTTACTATCATAATGTTAATTAACGGTTAGTTTTAATTGAAATCTGCAACTGTTTTGTGTTCATGATATAAGTGAAAAATATTTTGACTTTTTCGAATATAGATTTGTTAACTGAAAAACGCTACTAAAAAGCTCCAAATAAATTATTAATGCATTTTGAAAGAGTAACTAGCACTGTATGGAAGCTTTAAACGCAATTCAAACAGTTTTAGTTCCAAATTTGCATAACAAATTTAGTATCTGGATGATGGCCATTTTACATGTATTTCTGGTGCTGGATTTATTGATAATAATGCTAACGTATATGCAATATCATGAGTTAATAATACATATAGGGGTTATGTAAATATAAGTGAAGAGATATTTGTTATTGAAATAAGTTGTAACGGTTGAATTTCGGCGTAAGTGTTTATTATGTCCAGTCTGATATATTAAATATTTTCATTTTCATGTTTTAAATATTATTTTCACTTTTGCTTTTAACTCGGATATGGATTAATTCTAATAGTTTGGCGAATAGGGGAACTATAAACAACTAAATTTTTCAGATCATTTAAATTTCTTTATTTTATTTCACTGCAATTCAATACTTTCAGACTTAGGGCGTTCCAGCTTTTTAATACCTTCAGTATTATGTGATTTATCAAACTTTGCAAAATAAGCAAAATAAATCATTTTAACTCAGTATTCATGTCTAGCGGGCTATTTTTTAGACTTAGAAATAGACAGTAATCGCTGGGAGCCAAATCCGGTGAATACGGAACATGTGGAAGCAGTTCGATGGATATTCATGGGTCATATGTCAATACTTATGTTTGACCTTGCTTTTAGTCATGTATTTTGCCAGGTAGACTATGAGCACAACACCACGAAACACCAACCCAAAAAAAACTGTAGCCAAGGCTCATCCTTTTGGTTTTATTCGATACAATTTCACTTGTCCCACCTGCTGCCAACCAATGCCGCGGAGTTTATCGAGCACAGAGCTTTTTTATACCCAAAATGTCGTGGTCATGGGCATGGTCTATCCAAGATCAGTCTATCACTTAATACGACATTTTCTGACGACTTGTGTTTTGGTCATCCAAAACGCTTTTTACTTCATCTTCAATGGATGTTTGACCGTATTTAACTTCAATAGCCAAATTTTTTGTCGAAAACGACAAGGAAAATCATTTAGAGTGGAATCTGACTCTTTTTGTAGAAAGATCTGTGTCTGTTGGGGTTAAGGGAACCCAGATGGCTGGCTTATCCATATCCAAAGTTGCCAACTTTGAGGACCTTTTTTTCACAAAAGGTTGTAGCTAACGACTTGATTTTTTTTCAGCTTTTTAATCTTTACTAGTAGTTTGATCTTGACTTATTCAGTTTCGAATATCACAAAAGTTTTTAATAAGCAAAATTTCGATTTTTTTTTTCACTTTGAGCATACACTTTTGTACCTGATATAGGTCACAATATGCACTAAATCTTGCCTAATACTTAGGTACAAACCGTATTACAATAGCTTTAGTAGTTCTTGAGAAAATGGGACCTAAATATGAAAAAACTTAACTTCTCAGGACGGTCGATTTTCTGTCACAGTTTGAATTCATCGGTTTTTCGAGGTGAAAACAAATCATTATTGTATTGGAACCCTCAGAGTATCGTTGCCCCATGGTTTTTTATTTTGGTAGCCATGAATAATCCCCCAGTTTACCTCTTTTACATTACATTATAATCATAATACAAATACGTCATCAGTTTGGTCTTGATTTTACATTAATTTCTTTCCAAGATGGGTCGTAGTAAGAAAGTTTTTCGTAAGCGGAGTCACACAGAATCCTATACCTAAATCAATTTTTGTGACTCTAAAAACTTTAAAATTAGGGGAATATGAAGCCGTAGGAACTTTTAATGAAGGGGTTATATTTCAACTTCAAGTGTTTGATGAACATAGATCCACATAGATCCAGGAAAATATTTCATAGAAAAAATTTATTCATTGGATAATAATAGGCTAAGATATGGTGAGAGCCACAGTACAAAGCCAAGACGATAAAAGTAAGAAGAACATTGGACCGGTAATTTGAAGAAGCTGAAGCAGGTCTATATATATATATATATATATATATATATATATATATATATATATATATATATATATATATATATATATATATATATATAATTATATTCTTATTATTCAGCAATTTTGTATTTTGTTTTAGTAAAACTAATACATATTACTTCCTAGGTATTCAATAAAATAATTGTCTTTAGTCATTCTATATGAAATTGCAATATTGAAATAATAATGTGAAATATACATATATAAATGTCCAAATATACGGCAAATAAACAACTATTTTATTGAATATAAGCCAATTTTATTAGTATTATTAGCAATAAGGAAAACGATTCCGCAGACTAGTCAAAGATACTGCCGAAATCAACTTTTTAGTAAACAAAATGTTTATGCATTTTGCAGTTTTCAAGCTCTCATGATGTCTATATAGAAATGATTAGAATTGAATGTAGTGTATTAGAATTGTATGTAATTCTTTAAGACAATAAAAAAAATAGTTTTCGACCATCAGATTCTCTTAAATCCGTTTAAATAAAGTGCTTTATAACAGCTGGAACTTTAATTTTAGTCATTTTTTAGAAAACTTGTTTGCTTTGCTCGATCGATATAAGCAACTATACACAGGCGTTTAATATTCAATCATACTTCATAAATATCATAGCCATTTAGTTATACTAAATGCTATCTCTGCATCACGCTCAAAATTATTCATACGAATCTGTTATATCTTTGTTTTATGGTTATTCTTTACTCTGTTCAGTTTTTCTACGTAATTGGTTCTTTCCTAGTTTTCTAATGTTGGCGCTTTGTTGTAAATGAATGGCGGCTCGTGGGTTTTTAAAGTGGGAAGGTGTAGAAGAAAATAGTGCTGCTGAAGATTTCTTCTTTCTTCTTTCCTTCTTTTTACTTCGTGCCATTGAAACGCTGTGCAGGAGGTGGACTAGGAAAATGAGTTAAAGGAAAGGAACTGAACGGAAATAAAATAGGGTGTTTTGCTCTGAAGAATTGTTCACTGTGAAAAATGTGTGATTGCTGGCGGCGCCCTAATGCCTTCCCTCACGAGCCGCCACTGTTGTAAATACCAGTTTTGCAAATACTGAACTTTCCACATTGTGAGAGTGAGAAGAGAACGCTTTAGTCGGTATAGATTGAGTAATCTGAGGTAATAAACTAACATTATTTGTCACTTGTGTCTAGTTTATGATTAGTTGTCTGTTTAAACGATTGATATATACGCATAATCTTTTTACTGTTACTGTTTATTAATGTATGATGAAGTATTTCTAACAAATAATAAGTTCTTACTTTTGCCAGTAGAAATATAATATACAATCTCAAATCGAGTGAATCAAACTAGGTGTCATGTCTCGTTTTTAAGATTATATTATGGAAGTTAAAGAGGATCAAGAAACGCTATGATAAAGTCTGCCATCGAATTTTATTTTAGAATCTTTCATGTGAAAATGTAATTTTAAGAAATTTTCCTCAAAACATCAAATTGTTTGTTTGGAGCCTGTCTCATATCCTGACGTTAAAATGATTAGCGAAGCGCGTGTCGAGAAACTGTAAACAAGCTATTTGGTATATTGTGGAATAGCGTTATGAGTTAAAGTTATATACATCAACAATATCCAGAGGTAAAGTTAGATATCGTACTGTGATGCAAAAAACATTGTCATTTATTGTAGCTACGAGAAAGCAAGTATATATATATATATATATATATATATATATATATATATATATATATATATATATATATATATATATATATATATATATATATATAATAAAACGAAATTGTGTTCAAGTTTATCAAGTTTAATCTCTTTCCTAATAAATTAATATTAATATTAAAGTTAAATTAATGATACGTTAAATATTAAACTAAAGATTGTTTTACGATATTATTACGAAACAACATATAAACGGATTATATGAATTTTAAAATGTTTAAATATATAACATAAAAATGCACACAGATTACTTGATAACATAAATAAATAATGTTCCACGAGAGGTAATTTTCGAAAAAAATTAATTAGTTGTCACGATGCGACACAAACAATCCTTTTTTAATTTTTTAATTAAAATTAGATTTTAAAATTAGATTAGATTTAATTCAAATTATTTTTTTTCCATTTGCAATAATATGGAAAATCGATATTTATTTAATATATATATATATATATATATATATATATATATATATATATATATATATATATATATATATATATATATATATATATATATAGGAGATCATAATGTATATATTGTCTAAGATGTTGACAAACCCTACGTAAACCAATGAGGTCCGATATATGACAAAAGCTCCACCGACAATTTTGATGATCTTAAAGGTGTAATTAATGTAGAGAGAGCTTTACGGTAGGGTGATGCAATATCGCCTGTTCTTTCCTCAGCTTGCTTGAAGAAGTATTCTGTAATCTGAATTCAGTACAGGACGGAATAAAGATCAATGGTGCAAACGTAAGCATCTTAGATTCCAAGATGGTATCGTTATCCTTTTACAAGACCAAGATGAGATGCAAAGTGCTGGAGAATCATTTCGATTGAAAATAAACTTGAAAAAGGGTCAGTTTATATTCTATAAATTAGCTGAGGATTGAATTGGGAGTGTATTTTAGGAAGCGATTTGGTTTATATACTATATATACCTTTATCGATCTACGTGCCATTTTTTCTAAAGCTTCCTCGGCTGTTGCATGCCAAATATATATATATATATATATATATATATATATATATATATATATATATATATAGTTTGACAGAGGATTTCATTGTATGAACGTCCGCGAAGTAGAACGGCGTGATAAATGTGTATTGTAGCTAGCATCAACGTAGTATTTAAGAACAAACCCCTACTGCCTGAAAAGTCTTTGACCCATGCGTCCTACTCGTTATGACATACGGAAGTGAAACCTGGCTATTCACATCGCAATTAGTTCAAAAACTTCGGGTAACACAGAGGAGAATGAAAATATATATGCTTGTCATTACAAGCGGGACCGAAAGCCCTCAAATATATATATATATATATATATATATATATATATATATATATATATATATATATATATATATATATATATATATATATATATATATATATAGGATATCTACGCCTATGATACTCTAAAAATGGTAATGGATATTTATGTTAAAGCTTTTTTAAATGAAAATACCAAAAGCATAGTTTTTCTGATAATATAGGTTTTTTGATTTTTGCCCATTCAGTTGATATTGGCATTTACACATTATTTTTGTTCTTTTTCAATTTTCAATCAATCCGTTTAAAAATGCCTAGAAACATATCTCATTTTAACAGATCCAGAATAATTGCTCCGTTACAATAGGGCATTAATGAAAGTGATATTGCGGAAATTGTAAATTTTTCCAAAAATGCTATATCAAAAATTCATAAAAAACCCAAGAGCCAAATGGCGTAAAGGATCACCCCAGAAGTGGTTGAAAACGATGTACAACAACTGCACAAGACTGACAAGACAGCTGACAAGAAATCCACAAGTGGTATATCAAGGGAGCTAGTTAGGCTTGAAGTAGTAAATGTTTCACAACAAACGATAACACGCCGACTGAAAACGGTAAATTTGCATCGAAGAACACCTTTACGTGTTCCCAAACCAACCCTTCAACAAAAAAATCTAAAATTGCAATGGGCTCGAGAAATGATGCATCATAGTTCTGACTAGAATAACGTGATTCGGCGAGATGATGAGGCTTGGTTTTTGATTCATAAAGAATATTAGTTTGGAGAGCTTCAAGTCGACAAGCCCGATTAGAAACACCTCAACCGCATATCCCATTTGAATGTGGGAGCGTGAGGTTTTGGGGTGGTAGTATAAGGGTTATACGGACACAGAGTTACTGGTTGAGGAGGTTTTAAATCCTGTTATGCCTCTGGTACAAGGCGCAGTGGGCGACGGATTTGTTTTCATGGATGACAATGCACCTCCTCATCGAACATCAGCAGTACAATATTTTCTTGAAGAGGAGAAAATAACCAAGTTAGGGTGGTCAGCAAATTCCTCTGACCTGAATGTCATTGAACATGCTTGGAACATTCTAAAACATCAATTAAATAATCATCCTCTTACCCTGCGAGAACTAAACTATACTGCTCGTGAAGAATAGGCTAGAATTCCACAAACCCTGCTTATTAGTTTTATTGCAACTTTTTCATTTTATTTTTAAATTACTTGATGATGTCATCCGTCCATTGTGTTTTCGGCCTTCTTCGCGGAAGTTTATGATCCAGCGGTATCCATTCCAGAATTGCTTTGGTCTATCTATCGTCGCATCGCCTCGCTATATTGCCTGTCCACTTTCATTTCAATTCTTTCGCCTTTCCAATGATGTCACATGCCTTCGTCTGTTCTCTGATCCATATGCAGGTCTTTCTGTTCCATATGCAGATCTGCGATCCATATGCAGGTCTTTCTGTATATATATATATATATATATATATATATATATATATATATATATATATATATATATATATATATATATATATATATATATATATATATATATATATATATATATATATATATATATATATATATATATATATATATATATATATATATATATATATATATATATATATATTTTAAACCCAAATAGATGTCTTGAATTTAAATATTTAGTATGAAATAACATTAAATGGCGTTAATTAATTGGCGTTAAACAATTTCAGATAAATATCTGCGGCGGCTACTTCTGACGAAACGCATTCCGTCAATCCAATTTCCGATCAACTATTTCAAGCAGTTCCAGTCTACAGTCCCAGTTATGTTGGCTTGCAAGATATCTATGGCTGCTAGTTTATCGGCATATACCAAAAGTTTAACATAATCTCAAAGAAAATAAGCTAAAAACGTTAAATCACATGATCTTGGTGGCCAGTTAACAGGTCGGTTCTTGGAAATAATTTTTTCACCGAATTGCTCCCTCATTAAATCGATTGTTGGTTTGGGTGTTTGACAGCGACCCCTATCGGAAGTTCGGACACGCTAAAAATACCCTTTGTATATATATTCGATTACTTCAACAGAAAAAAAAACTTAGCTTAACTGACAGGTATTTAAAGACGAAACCGGTCTTAAGATGTGGATGAATTTTTTTCTACTAGTAATCAAACGAAACATAGTTCGTCTGTAATAATTAATTACAGTTTATTGATAATTAGTACGATCAAGTAGACAGAACTCTGCTTCTTTTTTATTTAAACCTAGTGCGCAAGGGTGACCACCTGTCGCAAATTAGAGGTCGAAATATGCAAACAGCATCGCGACCGCTAGATAGCGTTGCCGTATAACGCTCACCCAAATTGTTGGATGTTCGGAATTAAAGACGGCTGTTTCTGGTTCGATTACTTCAATAGAAAAACATCCGAGCTTAACTATTGAGTTTTTAAATAACAAAATCGGTCTTAGATGTGGATAAATGTTTTCGTCCTAGTAATCGAACGAACAGTTCGTCTAGTCGTGTTACATGTCTTTAATAATACACTTTATATCCATTGTTATTGACAATTTTCGTCCATTCCTCTCACATACTTATTTTCCCACCAAGAAAATGTTCCATAGGTTTGAAAATATGGGAATCTGATGCTGCATCAAAAGAGGAATACGGCGGGTGAGGAATTACTTTTCAGTCTAACTTTTTAATTTATTTTTGGGTGATTCTAACACTATGATGTTTCCCAGTGTAGTGCTTCAGCCAGATACCTATTTGATTAATCAGTTTTGCATATTTTTGAATCAAAGCCATGTTTGATGTATCATGCTAAACGTAATAATATTCAGCTCTTATGATTTATTAGGAGTCATAATTTCCTAGTGAATGAGTCATACCGACAGTACACTTTTACAGTCATACCGACAGTAACACTTTTTTAGGGTGAAGTGCTTTTGGAGTGGGCAAAGGGGGTTGTTCCGTTATTAACCCATTCTTCGTTGTTATGTGGATTGCTGAATATAATTCACTTTTGAAATCTAGTAACAATTTGTTGAAGAAATGGATATTTACCTAACCTGGCTAAAAGTGCACTGCAGTTGATTACAGGTTAAATTTTGTTTTCAAGTGAAAAATTCATGTGGCATCCACATTCCTTCTCTTTGTACTTTGTTTAGTTGTTACAAATTTCGTTGTATTATTGGACTAGGAACTTTTAAGCATTGTAGCTAATTTCGGGATGGTTTCTTTAGGATCAGCTTTAGTTTCAATCAACAGCAGATCCTCATCAAACTCAACGCACTATCCAGATTTTATACTGTCGAAAAGATTGAAATTACCGTTCTTAAATTTTTTAAATCAATTAATAAATCAAAATTCAGATTCGGGCGATCTACAAAGCAGGTGGTATGTATGGTGGTGTGGTGGTATAGCGGTATGTGGTATATATGGATCTCTTATTGATATAATAATAAGAGATGCAAATCTCTTTATCTCTTTTCATAAGGGTGCCTCGGAGCCTTATGGACTTTTTCTGACAACCTCTCACGAACGTTTTCTTATGAGCGATTTCGAACCCGTCTTTTGAGGACTTTTCCAAATTCTTCCTTTGAGGAGATTTTTACCAGGAATTAGTGTGTATGATATTAAATGAAATTGAGCTTGTTATGAGGAACCCGTTAACATTTGAAATTAAGTATCTAGTCCACAGGGACCATGAGTCGGATTCCGAACATTACCGGGTGTAATAGACTAGTATTTGATATTTTATTTTTGTTTTTATATTTCCTTATCACATATAGTTATAGTTATTATAATTTAGGATTAGTTTTAAGCTAGTTTGGACTTTTTTATTCATATTTTGTTTTCTTTATTTCTTACTTATTAAACCATAGGTTGCAGAATTATCAGGTATTTTCTTTTCGGATACTGCTAATACTTACATCTCTTAGTTAGGTTATCCTTTACAAAAAAATCAGTTGGTGCCCAAACTACTTAGTCATTTAACTAACTCATGACCTAGTGGTCATCAGGCGTAAGGCTGCCTTTCGCGGACTGGGTTAACGAACGCTTTACAAACTTGTAAGGAAAATTTTGTGGTAATATAATTGGCATATTTGATATTAATATAAAAACAGCACAACTACTTCTTCGTATTTTTCTTTATAGAATAGTCGTGACATATCGAAATTCATTCCGTTTGCGGCACTTTCGGACTACTTCTCGCTAGCATTCCCTATTTCTTGTTTCATTAGTTGCATACAGGCGAGATGTGCCAGTTAGGTCTTTAATTTGGTCTGTTCATCTTTAGAGGATCTCTCTGCTAAGTGATCTAGAACTTTCCATCCGTCCCTGCAGTATCAGTGTTTCTAGGTTACCGGCATCCTGCCTTCAATGTAGCCGAGGAATCTTAATATTCGTTCATAAATAATTTGAGATGGCCTTGTGGATTCATTAATTTGTTAAATAATGGATGCGTTTGTTCGTCTGGCTGTCTATGGAATTCAAAGACAGTCCAGCACTAAAGTTAAAAAAAAACAATGCGCTTGAGGTCTTCTTTTTTAATGGTCCATGTTTTATCGAGGATATAGCAATAATAAAAAAAACTAATTTTTTTTACTTCAATTTCTTTGTGTTCTGTGTTATGTCCCTATTTCTCCAGATCTTCTGTAAATTTCGCATTATCTTTTTTACCATTTCGCATCTTTTTTCGTCTCATGAGTGTTAGCTCCCTTCTTCGGTATTAAAGTTCCAAGATAACCAATTCAGCCAAAGCCAATTCGGTGGCATACTACCTTAAATTGCCCTATTTATCCGATGTTGGACAAGTTGTTGTTTTCACGGTCGATATTCATTATTTTCGTTTTCTCCTCGTTTATTTCTAGTCCGTGAAAGTGGCTTTCAGCCTTTAGTTTTTTATTAAATAAGGTCAATTCCTCGACCGATCTCGCAATAAATGTAGTGTCATTAGCATATCTTAAGTTAATTATTTTAATGCCTCCAGTAATGACACCACCCGTCATGTGTGATATATTCACCACCATAAACGTTGAATAGAACTAGCGAAAGGATCCTTGTGATATTTCTTTATTGATGCAAAACTCATCGTATATTCGATCTTCAATTTTGATCACTGCTCTGTTTTTTTTTGCATAGATGATGAATTAAGCCAATAACACTCCTGTTTTCTGCAGAATTTGCCATAATGTTTCTCATTTTATGCTGTCAAATGCCTTTCGATAATCGAAGTAACAGATATGTATAGGATGGTTGACCTCTCTGACTTTTTCGATTAATTGTCGAATGTTGGGATGAATCCAGTCTGCTCTGGGGAAACCTGCCATGATAAGCAAGACCTTATGCGTTCGTGGATAATGTAAAGGAGAATTTTGCTTGCATGCGGAATCATAGCAATAAGGCATTAATTTTCGTATTGGTCTCTATAACCTTTTTTGTGTAAAGGTTTAAATGTTGAGATCATCGAATCACCCCTTGTTATAATTACTTCTGCGGTGACTCTATCCAAAGCTGGAGCCTTATCGTTTTTTGCACTGCATATAGCATTTTTTGTTTCTGTTTCTAAAATATTAGTTTTATGAATTTCCAAAGTAATTATGCTGATATTATACCCATGTTGGAAGAGTTTGCTACAATATTGTTTCCATTCGGTTAAAATGCTATCAATATCTGTTATTTTTTCGTCCTGTGCATTCTGTATTATCAATGTATGCTGTGAAAGTTTTGTCCACAGTCTTTGGTGTTGTTTGAATTAGAATGTGAGTAGAGTTCACGACAAGTTTTTTGATCTAATCATTTTTATCTCTTCTGTAGGCTTTCTGGATTTTCCGATTTAACAAGGTGTATTTAAGGTGATGTTCCTTCGGTCGTATACCCATTTTTTTGAGTATGCATCTTTTTGTCCATTGGTTCAAGAGTGGCATCAGTCATACAATGTTATCATTGCATTTGCGTTGTATTTGTTTCATCTACAGACTC
Source organism: Cosmopolites sordidus (assembly GCA_031761425.1). Lineage (NCBI taxonomy): Eukaryota > Metazoa > Arthropoda > Insecta > Coleoptera > Curculionidae > Cosmopolites > Cosmopolites sordidus. Next base: position 294,028 of record JARFXV010000527.1, on the reverse strand, counting down.
ACTAAGTGAAATTAAAATACGTACTAATGTTGGACTAGTAGCTTTCTGTGAATGGACTTTTCGAGTGCTACTTTTAATTTAAAATTAAATCTAGAATAGAGTACTCCATGGTCTCTCCCACATTCAACTACGTGAAAAATTTTAGCATTCTGTGTTGACGATCGCTATCGAGCCCTTATCAAAATATAATCAATTTGATTTGTGTAGTTGTCGTTGGGGGACACTGTTGCGCTATGTAGAAATTTACAAGTCTTTTACCTCGCTGATCCAATCCCGTATTTGCTAGCAATGTTCTTGTTATAATCGTCAGAAAATATATCCCCTAACTTGGCGATGAAATCTCCAAGTATAATTATAATTTTTCGCTTTGGAATTTTACCGATGGTGTCTTCAAGATTTCCTTAAAATTCATCTATTTTGTCTTCAGTTGATTGATTATATGAGATTTAAGATGAATAGCTTATAATTCATTTTTATTGCTAAAATTATATCGTTAATAGGAATACAAGCAGTTACAAATTTGCTAGCTATGGTTACTATGCCATTCCAAAAATTCACGTTGAAAGACATCAGGAAAGAAAATTTTTCTACTAATATAATTGGCATATTTGATATTTATATAAAAACAATACATAATTGTATTGAATTATTAAGGTTCTGTATATATAAATTCGTGAAGCTAAAGTAAATCTATTTCAAATATAGTCAGAAAAATATTACTATATCCCACCTTGTAGAAGTATGTTTGAAATATACCTTATGTCCACATGGTTCCAAAATTAAATTCGTATTTGGAAAATTTATTTCGCGTTACACGTACATATAGCCCAGTGAAAGATAATATTAATATAAACTGTGTAACTTTTGTGCATCTGTGCGGCATCGAGAATTATAGTTGAATACTGCAGCCAGTCAGCAGTGAGAGATATTCTGTAACGAGGTGGTAATTTATCTTAGTCGTGGAGGAAACTCCAAAAACTTCCAATATCCTCGATGTTAACATTTAATTAAATTAATTTGATATTTTAAGTGAAATTATATAAAGTTTGTCGGTAAATTTATCTGCCTGGATAACAAATGAGAGCATTAAAGACAAAATGTTCCTTTTGGTTTGGTACAACTGTTAAACTAGTTGATACATACACATCACATATGATGATAGCTGGCAACTCGATACGAGTATGACCTCAGTCATGGCTATTAATTTTTCTGAACCATTATTGTAGAATTATGAGCTTTATATAGGTTTAAATAAGCTAGATTAGATCTGCATGATTTTCTGCATGTTGGGCATTTAAGGTCAGGAGGATACAGACGGTATCACGAGGAGGGTATACGCATACCCTCTTCGCTTTTTCTTATACCATATGTACGCCATGGATCTGTCGCTTGCTGTCTTTTCCCTCTTAACACGCTTGGTATATAGTTATTTAGAGACGATTTTATAAAGTCATTGTATCTTCTTTTTTGACCTCCCAGATTTCGTTTCTTCTTCTTTAATTCGTCATAGAGGATCTGCTTCAACATTCACAGCATTCACGACAATATGCTCCAATTTCAGTTAGAAAAAGTTGATTTTTATGTAAAGATATAGTGGTCCTTGGGTAAAGTCATCGCGATGCCAACCTTATTTTCAAAAAGGTATTAAGCATGTAGTAATAGTTTCTTTGAACCATAAATCACACAGTCGTATTTTTTGACGATTAATGGACAATCCGATAATATTAGAATTTAGAATACTTTTATGTGAAAGTACAGCTCGGCGCTATAAATAATATTGTTTGAAAAATCTTTTAGAATTTTGTTTCTACATTTTTATAAATTTGTACATTTTATAAATAGTAACATTCAGTTTCTGTAATATTAACACAAATATAACTGAAACACGGCTATTAGTAAAACTTCCCTTTCAAATACCATTTATTGAAGTGGGTATTATCGAGATTCACCAGTGAGAGACATACAATAATGCAAATCCAGGCTGGCTTGTTAATTAAACCATTAGATTGGACAAAAAAGGTCGAATACCTTGACTCGCCATTTTGTATGCTTTTTAAATGACAAATAAACGATAATCCATAATCCATAATAAAACGATAATATGTTGGTTTGGTTTGGTATGGCCTAATTAATGCTGGAATATAACCTACCGTGAATTTAATGCAAATTTATTAATTGTAGAAAATTTAATTTGTACAATTGTAATTTCGTCGATTTGACACATATTTTCTATATTTTTAAATAATAATCCAAGATATATTTAAATACTTAACGAAGAAGATTAAAGGAATACAATATATGAATGATGCTTATTTACAATTTCATTTTTCTTTGTTAAGTATTAAGCCCCTTTGTGGATCAGACCTTGACGTGGTAAAGGGGTTTGAGTAGGGCAATGAAGCTTTGAGCTATGCCATCTGGAGCCTATGGGTGCTCCTGGGAGGTCGAACAGGGAGGGCGAACAGGACAATGCAGAGGCCTCCGACTAACATGATCCAAAATCTGCCAACCCGCATTGGACCAGCGTGGCAGATTACCGTCTACGCTTTCAATATAAAAATACAACCTTAAATAGGGCCCTAATTCCCTGGCGGCCAAGGGGCAACTACCTACGGCAGCGGGAAGACTTGCCCCAAGGCAGAGCATGCTAAGAATCACCGGGTTAGATCAGGCTGCCATTGGACTTTTGACATTGCTATTCTGAATATAAAGACAATGAAAACGGAAGCCCGACTGCAAGAACTATTGATTGAGCTTGATAACATAAATTGGGATATTATTGGGCTATGTGAAACACGAAGAAAGGGCGAAGAGCTAATCCAAATTGATTCAACTGGTCACGTACTTTACACTCGGGGTACGGAGAATGGACGATGTGGTCGAATTGTATTCCTCATCAATCGAAAGCTGAAGGACAGTGTAGTCAAATTGGAAAGTATATCTGACCGACTAGCCCAATGCGTAATTTAGCTAAATAAAAAGTTTAGGCTTCAAATCGTCCAAGCTTATGCTCCGTCTATAAGCTATAGGAATGAGAAAATTGAGGAATTTTATGATGCTTTGTCCCAGCTTTTATAGAAGGAGAAATGTAGGTAGGTAAAATCCTGATGGGTGATTTTAATGCCAGGATTGGAACAAGAACTGGTGAAAATTTAACTGGCCCAAATGGAATTGGTGAGCGAGACAATAGATGTAACAGATTAGTTGATTTTGCTGAAGGACAAGAACTATATATATATATATATATATATATATATATATATATATATATATATATATATATATATATATATATATATATATATATATATATATATATATATATATATATATATATATATATATATATATATATATATATATATATATATATATATATATATATATATATATTATGAATTCGTTCTATAAGAAAAATATCAGCAGAAAATGGACATGGAAAAGTCCATCTGGACTCACAAGTGAAATTGACTACATCATGATCAACCATAAAGCAATATTTACCAATTGTACTGTCCTTAATAATTTTAATGTTGGAAGTGACCACCGAATGGTATGAGCAAAACTAAGGATTAACTGTCGAAGAGAGAGCGATAGAATGGTAAGGTCAAAGAATGCCAAAGTGGATTCTGGGGAATTGCTGCAGAGGGCTAGTGATTTTGAGATTGCTTTGTCGAACCGCTTTGTTGTGTTGCAAGATCCGGAGAAGACTTAAATATCAGTTCAATATGAAGAAATCACCAACAATGTGCTTCAAACGGCTGCTTCAATAGCTCCAGAAGAAAAAGGCCACAAACAGACAAAAATCTCCATTGAGACCATTGATTTAGTGAAGACATGACGGACAATAAGAAATGCAGGGAGTCCTTTTGGCAGGGTCGAGTATACTGAGCTTTGCAAAACTATAAGAAAACGTATCAGAGAGGACACTCGCCGGTTCAACATGCAGCTAGGAAGGCCCCAGAAAAGGACAGTGTAACTGTCGAAATGCTAAAAGCTGGTGGTCGGACATTGCATAAAACAGTGGCAAGATTATACTAAAAATGCCGTAAAGAACAGGAAGTGCCTGACTTATATAAAAATGCAGAAGTGATCCTTTTACATAAACTGTATACATATATACATAAACTGTATATATATGTAGATATCATTATCATCATCATCATCAGCCCGTATCGATCCACTGCAGGATGAAGGCCTCTTCAGCATGCTTCCAACCTTCACGGTCCTGGGCTTTCCTCTGCCACTCGGGTCCAATATACTTAACGATGTCATCAGTCCATCGTGCTTTCGGTCTTCTTCGCGGACGTTTGCGATCAAGCGGTATCCACTCCAGGATTGCCTTGGTCCATCTGTCGTCCCATCGCCTCGCTATATGGCCTGCCCATCTCCATTTCAACTGTTTTACTCTTTCAATGATGTCACAGACTTTTGTTTGTTCCCTGATCCATGCGCAGGACTTTCTGTCTCGTCTTGTAATGCCAAGCATACATCTTTCCATTCCCCTCTGTGCCACCCGAAGTTTTTGAATTGATTGCGATGTGAGTGTCCACGTTTCACTTCCGTATGTCATAACGGGTAGAACGCACTGATCGAATACTTTTCTTTTCAGGCAAAGTGGGAGTCTGCTCTTAAACACTATGTTGAGCCTACCAAATGCCTGCCAGCCACATTTAACACGCCGTTCCACCTCCCGGGCGGTATTCCCCTCCATGGAAATCCTCTGCCCAAGATATACAAAGCTGTCCACAATCTCTAAATCCCTTCCTAAAACTGAAATTCTTCTGTCCTGAGCGAAGTTATTGAACATAACCTGACTCTTTTTCAGGTTCATTTTCAAGCCAAATGGTTCGCCAGCCCCTTGCAGTTCTTGTATGCGTTTTTGCAGCTCCTCTGGGTCTTGTGAAATGAGAATAATATCATCTGCAAATCTAAGATGGTTTAAGTTTGCACCATTGATCTTTACCCCATCCTGTTCCCAATCCAGTTTACGGAATACTTCTTCAAGGCCAGCCGAGAAAAGAATAGGCGATATTGCGTCACCCTGCCGTACACCTCGTTCTTTATTAATTCCCACTTCAAGATCATCAAGGTGAATTGTGGCTGTAGCTCCATCATATATCGATTCTAATAGGTTTACATAGGCTCTCTCTACACATTGGCTAAGCAGTGCATCCATTATCGCATGCTTTGAGATGGAATCAAATGCTTTTTCGTAGTCGATAAAAGCCAAGCACAGTGGCATGGTGTATTCGTTGTGCCTTTCTATGACCTGCTGTACAACCTGGATGTGATCCATTGTACTGAATCCACTTCTGAATCCTGCTTGTTCTCTTGGTTGTGCGTCATTCAGTTTTTTTAATATTCTTTTAGAAATTATCTTAGTAAAAACTTTGTACATCACTGATAGGAGGCTTATTGGACGGTAGTTCTTTAAATTTTCCTGTGCTCCTTTTTTATGTAAAAGGATCACTTCTGCATTTTTCCATAAGTCAGGTACTTTTTGTTCTTTGAGGCATTTTGAGTATAATTTTGCCAGTGTTTTATGTAACGTCCGATCACCAGCTTTTAGCATTTCGACAGTTACACTATCCTTTCCTGGAGCCTTGCCGTTCTTCATCAATTCTATAGCATTTGTTACTTCCTCCACTAGGATATCTGGTATTATATATTGTTCTTCCGTGGGTATTGCTGTCCCTGACTGGCTCTGATCTTCATATAACTGGGAATAAAACCTTCTGACAATCTCTAACATTTGGGTACGCGTCCTGCACACTGTGCCATTCTCACGCTTTAAAGCATATATTTGCGTTCTTTTGTTTCTCAGCTTCTGTTTAGCTTTGTTAATTCCTTTGTTTTCTTCCAGGGTTTTTTGCACTAGCTGCATATTGAATCGGCGCGTGTCCTCTCTGATACGTTTTCTTATAGTTTTGCAGAGCTCAGTGTACTCGACCCTGCCAAAAGGACTACCTGCATTTCTCATTGCTCGCCGTTTCTTCATTAAATCAATGGTCTCACTGGAGATTTTTGTTTTTTTGAGACATTTTTCTTCTGGTGCTATTGAAGCAGCCGTTTGAAGTACATTGTTGGCGATTTCTTCATATTGAACTGATATTTCCACCTCCTCTGGATCTTGTAACGCAGCAAACCGGTTTGACAAAGCAATCTCAAAATCGCTTCCTCTCTCCAGCAGTTTTCCAGAATTTACCTTGCCCTTCTTTGATCTTACCATTTTTTCGCGCTCTTTTCGACAGTCAATCCGAACCCTTGCTCGTACAATTCGGTGGTCACTTCCAACATTAAAATTGTTAAGGACAGTACAATTGGTAAATATTGTTTTATCGTTGGTCATGATGTAGTCAATTTCGCTTGTGAGCCCAGATGGACTTTTCCATGTCCATTTTCTGCTGATATTTTTCTTATAGAATGAATTCATAATATATAGTTCTTGTCCTTCAGCAAAATCAACTAATCTGTCACCTCTATTGTCTCGCTCACCAGTTCCATATGGGCCAGTTGCATTTTCGTCTGTTCTTGTTGTTCCAATTCTGGCATTAAAATCACCCATCAGGATTTTGTACCTACATTTCTCCTTGTATAAAAGCTGGGCCACATCATCATAAAATTCCTCAATTTCCTCATCTTTATGGCTTATAGTTGGTGCATAAGCTTGGACGATTTGAAGCCTAAACTTTTTATTCAGCTGAATGACGCATTGGGCTAATCGGTCGGATGTACTTTCAAATTTTACCACACTGTCCTTCAGCTTTCGATTGATGAGGAATCCTATTCCGCCACATCGGCCATTTTCCGTACCTCGAGTGTAGAGTACGTGTCAAGTTGGTTCCAGTTTGATTAACTCTTCACCCTTCCTTCGTGTTTCACAGAGCCCAATAATATCCCAATGTATGTTGTCAAGTTCGATTAACAGTTCTTGCAATCGGGCCTCTATTTTCATAGTCCGTATATTTAACGTTGCAATGTCAAAAGTCCAATGGCAGCCTGATCTAACCCGGTGATTCTTAGCACCCTCTGCCTTGGGGCAGGTCTTCCCGCTGCCGTAGGTAGTTGCCCCTTGGCCTTCGGGGAATGAGGGCCGTGTTTGAGGTTGTACTGTCATATTTCAACATACTGAAATACCATGTTGAAGGTATGGACCGTAATCTGCCACGCTGGTCCAATGCGGGTTGGCAGATTTTGGATCATGTTAGTCTGAGGCCTCCGCTTTGACCTGTCCGCCAGGGGTGACCCTCCCAGGAGCATAGAATCCAGACGGCATAGCTCAAAGCTTCATTGCCCTACTCAAACCCCTTTACCACGTCAAGGTCTGATCCACAAAGGGGATATGTATATATATATATATATATATATATATATATATATATATATATATATATATATATATATATATATATATATATATATATATATATACATTGTTACGGTTATATTTGCTTACCAGGTTTGGTTGTATTGTGTTGGAATTTCAGTTACTTAGACTTTCCATATTTTGCCATTTTGGCGAAGGTACTGAAAAGGAAATGGAGTACATTTTGCGTCGAGCCTGGTGCGTGTTTATTTTGCATATCCGGTACTGCGTAGTAAGTCGGGATACAGGGCCGTACTTTGTTGCGACCGTATCAAGAATTTGTAAGAGTTGATTACGTATTTTCTTGCTCATATTTGATTAGGCTTTGACAGAGGGTCGGTACCATGATTCGTTAGTTTATCTTTATTTTAGTTTAGTTTATCTTCCTGGAATCACTACAAAACACTTTTCACTCACTTTCATTCATCTCAGTCCGGTACTGGTAGTTGTTGGCAGTACTCTAGCGGAGAGCTACAAAATTACTTCGCGGGCTTGATTTCGGAAGGAACCATTTTTGGTCTTCTCCTATCTCTTCTCCTTCCGACCACCTTCGAGAGCAGTCGACAGTGCAGCAATAGGCCTTGACCCAGTGCAGAATTTCCGCTGATTAGAAACTTGGAGTTCGGGATATTTTGGGAACGGGATATCGGAAACCGTAAGGGGTAGACAGACCAACGTTCCGCCTCACGTGGCCCCTGCGACACTCATCGGGGAGTTTCGTGGATTGACTGACCAAAGATAAGTTATCATCTTACTAGTCATATTATATTAGGTTTATTACTGTTTCTTATCTATAAGACATCTTTACTAAAGTGCCTGTATTTTACTAACATATTTTGACCCTTTGGCGAAGGTACTTAAATGAAAATGGAGTACATTTTGCGTCGAGTCTGGAGGAGTAATTAACGCATTTTGTGTAAGTTATTTTGTGTATCCGGTACAGCGTATTGAGTCGGGATACAGGGCCGTGAACCCTGAAACCATTCGAATTAGTGTGGTGACAATGAATGGTGCCCGGAATTTATTCTGTGCGTGTGTCAATCACATGAAAAGAGTGATTCGTGTATTGTGGAGCACGTCACTGGACATGTATCTACCAAACAGACTAAGATAAGTTTTAGTTTTTAGTTTAGATAATAGAAAAATATTGTTAGTTAGATATATTTAATCTAGTCACAATTTGTAATGTCTATACTACAGAATTAGAGAATAAAAAAACCCTATCTAGGTTAACAAGAATTATTCGTCGGACGACAAATAATTGTACGGCCACGAAGGTTCTCTAAGATGGTCCAAAAAATACCTCGATAGGTTTCGGGGGCAGCTCGCAGTGTGTTAGAATAAAATCCAGTAAACCTGATAAATAAACTCGGCACTATACCCAAAATATCTCGAACTCCAAAACTCTAATGACCGGAAATTTTTACACTGGGTCAAGGCCTATTGCTGTACAGTTAACTGCTCTCGAAGGTGGTCAAAAAGAGAATCTGAAAGGAGGAGACAAAAATTGGTTTCTTCGAAAAATCAAGCCCGCGAAGTAATTCAGTAGCTCTCTGTTAGGGTACTGCTAATCAACCAAAGTACCAGTATCGGACTGAGGTGAATGAAAAGTGACGAATTAAAATTGATGCGTTATTTACCGGACTAAAATAGATATAAACTAAAGAAACATGGTACCGACTTTCTGTTAAAGCCTATTCAAATATGAGCAAAAGATTGATCAAGAAAGCACGTAATCAACTCTCATAAATTCTCGATACTGTCGCAACAAATTACGGCCCTGTATCTCGACTCAACACGCAGTACCGAATACACAAAATAACCACGGACATGCGTTTAATTACCTCCTCCAGACTCGACGCAAAATGTACTCCATTTTTACTTCAGTACCTTCGCCAAAATGCCAAAATATGGAAAGCCTGAATAAGTTAAATTCCAACATAATACAACTAAACCTGGTAAAAAAATATAACCATAACAATATATATATATATATATATATATATATATATATATATATATATTATATATATATATATACATATATATATATATATATATATATATATATATATATATATATATACATATATATATATATATATATATATATATATATATATATATATATATATATATATATATATATATATATATATATATATATATATATATATATATATATATATATATATATATATATATATATATATATGTGTGTGTGTGTGTGTGTGTGTGTGTGTGTGTGTTTATATATGTATATATATATATATATATATATATATATATATATATATATATATATATATATACATATATATATATATATATATATATATATATATATATATATATATATATATATATATATACATATATATATATATATATATATATATATATATATATGTGTGTGTGTGTGTGTGTGTGTGTGTGTGTGTGTGTGTGTGTGTGTGTGTGTGTGTGTGTGTGTGTTAGATTCTATAGTGTTAGTTCTGTAGTGTCATGTAGTGTAGTGTAGAAAATCTAACACTACATATATACGCCATCCGACGGGAGGTCGGCGAAAACATGGGTTGTTGGCTGTGGATAGGGTCTCGCTATTCTTGATGGTATTCTTGTCGGCGCCCTGAAGAGCCTGAAACTCGAGAGACGAAACATATGTCATCCAGTTGAAGGAATAGATGGGGCTCCTTCCCGGTCAAGCAACCAACAAAAGTGTTCATATATATATATATATATAATATATATATATATATATATATATATATATATATATGTGTGTGTGTGTGTGTGTGTGTGTGTTTCCAAATCAGAATAATTTCCGGGTGTTGTCCGCTTCGACTGAAGAGTCCAACTGAAGTGCACGGGTCGTTACGCTCGGTCTTATAACCGGCCGGCCATTGCGCAGATTGTATAGGGGTAGTTCGGGACTATTCGCGGCGCTCAGCTGTCGGTCGTCCGTGTATTGATTTTTCTTCCTCGCCGCTACGTTGCCGCGTTTCTTCTTTTTTCAGAAGGGTCCATACTTTTGGAATGTTGCGAGCGTCGTTTTGCGTATTTAGCTCATCCCTTTCTTCTATTTCAAGGGCTTCTCTGATTTAAGGGCTTTTTAAATTAGCCACATTAGCCCAACGAAACGTAGCGACATCGACCTCCAACCGACATGTACAAAACTCGCTCATCAGACAAGAACAAGAACTCGCCCTTCACACAACGGATCGACACCCGGAATGATTTAGATACATTATCTACCATCCGTGAAAATATTTGATGTAACATATGTATATATATATATATATATATATATATATATATATATATATATATATATATATATATATATATATATATGTATATACAGATTCTATTCTGAACAGGGGGAGAGGTTAGGCAGAAATGAATAGGGAAAGACTACCAAGAGAAAGTAGCTACAGGAGGTGGAGGAGGAACCAGAAAGGATGTGACACAGTGGGAAAGAAGGGCAATGATTAGAGCTGTTTGGAGACAGATTGTAAACTAATCTAAGGGCCTATATATATATATATATATATATATATATATATATATATATATATATATATATATATATATATATATATATATATATATATATATATGTATATATATATATATATATATATATATATATATATATATATATATATATATATATATACCATTTTATTGAGTGAGTATCGTTGAATTGTCAAAAGAAGTTGCTTGAGTACACTCACATTTGATTCCTTTAGGATTGACACATTACTTCGGTGCGCTAGTAAGACTTAAATGCCCAGCATGTGGAAGAACATATAGATTTACGCTGGATCATTTGAGCTACTATAAAGCTCATGGGTCTTCAACAATGACTCAGCACAATTAACAGCCATGGCTGAGGTCACATTTGTATCGAGTTGACAGCCATCTAAAGAAGCATTTGGTGGTGAATTAGATCATTTTTAAGTACGGATAGAAATAGTTTTCCCTGTCCAATATAAAAAATAAAACGTGGACACACAACGAAATTATATAAATGTATTAGAATTTTTACATTTTTTGATAGCTTTATGTCAAACAGTTCAACACCTCTATATCAGCCGACAGTTTGACATTATCAAACTTCATTCTAGATTGATACAAAGCTTCCTGGAATTTACCTTCTAAGCAATCTATAATAAGATCATTTCAAGTTTATATCAAGCAGCTAAAGGATCACTAGGAATATAAAAATGTGAAGTACATAAGTAAAAAATGGTGTTGAACCCGATAAATAGAAACGATGGTTAAGCAATAGACAGAGTTTTATTTAAAAGAGTTGAGTACAAAAACTTGACTACGAAACCAACAAAGACAAAACTTAACTTTGGAATAATAAATACTATATAAATTTAGTATATAAATTCATACATTGGAGGAAGGAAGAGTTCAGAGGCCTGGATGTTACAGACTTAGAACATCATATAGACAGAAGATGCAGATACAGGTGATAGAAACTAAAAAATGATCTATGAATTAATCATAGAGGAGATCGATATATAAAGTTAAAACATGGATATTATTTTGAGTATGATTATACAAAAGATATAAAATATCGAAATAATAGGAAAGCATGGCATAGAAATTCGGACACCCAGTAAAAAATGATTTAATTTTAATAATATTTTGTGTATATGTTTACCATGGCAAAAACAAAATATAATTAAATTTTCAACCATTTTAATTTGGAATTTCTTTTTTTATGAGTGAGTGATTCGCGCTACATGGACAGCAGGTTAAATTTGTAACTGCAATCAATATCCAATGTTTGCAGAGTGTGTTTCTAAACTGTTGCGGACTAAATAAATAAAACTGTTTGAATAAATGGAAACTTTGGCGAGATTACCGACTTTGACAGGGGGCAGATAGGACTACAAGAGGCTGGTCTCTCTTTTCGGTAAATTACTCATAAAGTGAACAGAAGTCTTGTACAGAATTTAAGTATGTACTGTGTTAAAATGTTGGTAGGTATAGCTTCAAGAAGGCTGTACACATCGAGTCAAAAGTGCAGGACCATGCAGAAAACCAATGGTATGCCAACATCGCGAAGAACAACAGAACGCCAATATCGCCGCCTGAGGCTCTTGGCTCTAAGAGACCGCCTCTCTATCACTATGGCAATTGCAAATCAATGGTCTGCAGAACACGGAATAGGAAGGCAAAGTGTTTATCGTCGGATAATAAGTTTTGGGCTTTTTTCATATCATCCGCATTGGGTGCTACCTCTAATACCAGAGCATCGAATGGAACACAATAGTGTTTAGTGACGAGTCCCGATTTTGTTAAGGCAGCCATGATGGCCAGGCACAACTGAGAAGACGACGTGATGAACGCCGAGACCAACACATTTTTGTTGAACGGCAATGTTCATCACATTGTTGAGATTATGGTGTGGGTTAACATTGCTTATGGCTTTAGGTCACCTCTAGTGTTCATCAAAGGAAACTTGACCGCACTTCGTTACGTCCATGAAATTGTGGACTCTCCTCTCATACCATTATTAAAGACACACCCAAATCCAATTTTTCAACAAGATAATGCTCGGCCACATATAGCAACAGTCACATTGGACTACTTCAACCATGCTCAAATTAATGTAGTGCTATAGCCTCTAACATTTTCCTATTTAATTCCAATCGAACATGTATGGGACATGATCGGTAGAAGGATACTAAATTTGCAAAAACCCCCTCAAACTATTGCGGCACTTCGACATGAGGGAGAAGTCGCTTGGAGTGGGGTACCACAGGAGTATATTAATCACCTCATCAGATCAATGCATTAATGAGTGTGTAACAAGCCATGGCGCGTAATCGCATTATTAAAGGAAATAGCAGTTAAAGTTTATCAGATTGCACTCTAATTTTAAACATTTGCTTACTGTGGGCTTATAATTATTTATGTAAAATCATTTTTATTGAGTGTTCAGATTTCTATGTCACGTAGTATATATCAATTTTGTATAATAATGGTGATCCTTTTTAAAGGAATGGAAAACTACCTACATAACATCAACTTATGAGAAAGGATATAAAGAAACGATATAAAAATTACAGAGGATTATTCGTAACAAACTCTATGAGCTTATTGAAATAAAATATTCCTAAAATATATCAAAATACATATATAAAAGGATAAGAAAAACAAAAAAGTGGCTTTCGTGCTATCAGAATATACAATGACAACATATTCTGTATCAACCAAAATAACGAACAAACAGCAATCAACAGAGAAACACATCTATCTTTCGTAGATTTACGTAAACATGCAGCAAATATCTGCAACACAATTTCAATATCCTAGCTAAAACAGTAATTATACTTAAAGGACATATGCCAGACTAGTGAAGACGGCTGGGCACAATTAATTAGCTGGTAAAATTTCTTGTTTTATTATACCTTACAATAACTAGTTTAGTGCCAATTATTTTTTAGCTGTTTTACTCTACATTGAAAAAGTGTTAATATTTTCAATTTAACTATATATTTTTTATTGTATAATGTATAATGTATAGTATATAATATATATTGTATAACGGATAATGCATAATGTATAAAATATAAAGTATAATGTATAACGTATAATGTATAATGTATAAAGTATAATGTATAACGTATAATGTATAACGTATAGCCTATAACTTATAACGTATAACATATAACGTATAACGTATAACGTATAACGTATAACGTATAACGTATAACGTATAACGTATAATGTATAACGTATAACGTATAACGTATAACGCATAACGTATAACTTATAACGTATAACATATAACGTATAACGTATACCGTATAACGTATAGCGTATAACCTATAACTTATAACGTATAACGTATAACGTATAGCGTATAACGTATAACATAAAACGTATAACATCAAACGTATAACGTATAACGTATAACGTATAACGTATAACGTATAATTTATAATGTATAGTGTATTGTTTAATACGCTAACAAATGAGATTTACTTTGAATAACATGTGATGTCTATTTAAATAACAGTAGGGTTATTTTTTTAGTGTGTACGAAATTTAAATTTAGACAAAACAACAACCAAAATAGATCCCTTGAAACTATTTATTTTATGTTAAATAACATTCAATGGCATTAATGTTTGAAAAAAATTCAGGCAAATGTCTCCCGAGGTTATTTCTGACCGAACACTTCTTCAAGCATTTGGTCTTATGTCCGCAATTGTCCGAGTTATGTTGACTTTCAAGGCGTCAATAGTTGCATAATATAAATATATAAATCGATTGTTGCATTGGCTATATGATATATGGAGACATCCTGTTGGAATTACACCTCCTCTAGATCAATACCATTCAAATTCGGCATTATATAATCCACGTAGTCGAATAACAAAGCGTAACTTCCTGCCAACGGCGACGAATTGATAAATTTGGATCTTCATCAACACTGCCAGCAACAGCGGCGATATATAACAGTTTTTGTTTTAATATCGAGCAGCGTGAAATGCATTTGTCGATAATTCGGAAGTTTAAATTTATGAAGTGCTGTATAAGTTTGGCGTGCAGAACACTGATATTGATAATGAATTTCAACAATTTGCAAACGTTGCTCTGACGTTAAACTTTCGATTATGCATTGCTTGACTATTGAGACACAGATTTACAAACTTGCTCGCAATCTCACAGTTCACTTGACAGAGGCCTCTATTGGAAGTTCGGATATACTAAAAAAATACCCTTTGTATATAAAATAGTATATAATAAAAAAATAAATCAATCGAAATATTACAGTGTGTATAAAGAAGCCTATTTTATTTTTGATGGCTATTTTAGGGGCGTACCGTTAATACTATTTAACATTACCTGCCATTTTGTATTTTATAATAATCAATTACTTTAACTACATTTCTTTCCTTTTACTTCCATCACTACAGAATGGCTGATAAAAAAAACAATAAACTTAATAAATCCTATATTATCAATTTACTACTTAATTAATAAAATGCGTAACATGCCTTTGCGTGCATGTAATTTTTTCAATCATGATGATGGTCTCTGGATTTTTTCGAAACTTGCTTTAAATATAAAGCAACTCTCCCGAACCTCATCTAATGAGATGTCAACTATTTTATCCTAGTGTTTTGTTTGTATTTCTCTTTAGTTTTGAAAACTATGGTGGTGTATACATATGTTTTTTTATGAAATCATACCTTGTTACTTACCAATTATCTCTGTAAAATAGTGTCCGATTATGTTTTGTCTAAAAATACCAATTTAAATTATTTAACTTTTTTTCTACTTAGCCAAACTAAATCATTTCGTTGGTATGCGCAAATCAAGATTAACAAGACGTATTTCCCTTTACATTTTTGCATTTACATTTATTATTCTCGTAAATATGTTCCGATAAAACCCTGTTCAATGAGGAAAGAGCATTACATTCATTATTACTTGAGCAACAAAAAACTTTCAAGGCATGCGCTTAGGCATCGCTGTACTCCATGTTGATATTTTAAGTTCTATTGGAGTTTGAATCTTGATTCTTTCGATAATGCAGGAAAATATACAATGGGTAAGTGGAGAATATTAAAAATATTCAAAAAAAAGGAAGAATTTTTTCCTGTGCTCGATGTATAATTCAGTCCTTCAATCCTTGAGTCGTTATCAAACGCCAACAAGCATCTTCCGAGACCGGTTTCTGGCCTTAAGCCGTCATCAGTCGGGCTTTGAGTTATACGTTCGAAAGCAACTGAAGGATTGACCAGGGTCTTAACCATATTAATCGGCCAAATCGTATGAAAGCAGCATAGAAATGCAGCTTACGCCATCCAGTGATTCGTAACAGTACTACTGTTTGAAAAACGTTCGGACCCAAACCCAGGCCCTATATTCAGGTACCAGATATGCATGAAAATACACAGTGGGCAAGTGGAGAATATTAAAAAGAAAAACATTTTTCATGTGCTCCACGTTATATTCTCAATTCTTCAGTCGTCATCAAACGACGACATCAAATGACGACTTTTTGACGCTAAATGTTTTGATGAATGACGATGATTGTTTTTTGAATACTTTCGATAATGATTGATTCAAATCGTTTTCTCAGTGTATTTCCTCATATATAATGTATATTGAGTATATTGAGATATTTTATTATATTGCTTTTTCTTCACTACCCCATATCCTTTTTTTCAGTTTATTGCATATTCGATGATTGTAATGTTTAGTGTATATGAAACATAATGTGTCTGATATGTAATGTATGTGATCTGTAATGTATGTGATATGCTATGTAATGTGTAATGTATGTGATATGACGTGTAATGTATGTGATGTTATGTGTAATTATGTGATGTAATGTGTAAAATATGTGTTGTTTAAAGTATGTAATTTGTAATGTATGTGATATATATAAGTAATGTGTGATATTAACTTAATACGTTTCAATTCGTTAAGCCATTTTTTATAAGGTGGTAATGCTTAAGATGGGAAGTGGAAACTAAAGTATTAATATTATTTTTAACATATTTTTTTGATTCTTGCATAATTTAGATATATGGGATGTTACCAGAACATGGAGTACGGCTTGATAGATAATTAGTAGTTGGTTCTATTATTTACTCCGTTGCCACTACAAAAGAAAATATTTATGTATCTTAGCCACACTTCGTATTGATTTATTATTATCATTCGTTTCCTGTCATTACCAGTACATCCTGAACTATTATATCATCTAGTAGATTATCTACTATATACAAGAGAGTTAATGACTAACATGACTCCATACATCTTTTGCGGAAGTGAGGAAAATAGTATCATTCTAGTGATGGTTATTTTCTGCAGTGCCTTCATTTAATCCCGTTCCGAGAAAAATTAAAAATTAAAAATGTGTGGAGACTAAAAAAAAAACAAGAAAAATCAATCAAATAAAAACTATTCGAACCATGTAACAAAGCTTAAAAAATCAGTCTCTTACACATGCATCCTACTTTATAAATTCTAATAAAAATTCTATTATTGCCATTTCAATAATGTTCGAAGTCACTTCCCTAGAGGTACGATTTATAGAATACAGTTACAAGATGAAACATATTATTCGCTTGATACATTTCAATATTTCAAAAATATGTAACAATAAAGCAGAAACCCATGGGAAATTGAAAATTGTTAGCAAATATTGAAAAACATTTATAGGGATGACAATGTTTTTTTCGATGATTTGGGGAATTCTTACAATAAAAAGATTGAAATATATTGAAAAAGAGGAAGGGAATATAAATAGGTTCGAAAAGTGGAAATTATTGAATAAAGCTGGTTTATTTCTTTAAAATTAATCGAAGCGTTATGTTTTGCGTATTAATGGTTTTTATCGATTTTTTGATATTTAATTTAATGCATTTTAATCATAATAAATGTATGTTGAAAGCAATGTTAAGAAAAAAACCGTAAAAAAGTAAGAAGTATATATACAGGCTGCAAAGGAAAGTACTTTCGTAAATTTAACTAAGGATTCTTTACAGTTTTTTTTAAACAAACGTATCCTAAAAACATGTATCCAAAATTCAGTCATTTCGGCGAAAAACAGACAATGGCAGTGATAATGTCTATTTTCGCTTTGTTTGTATTGATCTATCGAAAGTTAGTTTTTGTTGCACTGGTCTCTTATATTATTTGAAAATAGAATATAATATTCAAATTGTCATTTATTCTATAAGTTTCGGCATAAATTTGGTTTGTTTTGATACAAAAAAAAAAGAAAACTTAGACATTATTCTCCTTTAATGTTAAAGATGAAATTACTTCTTTCATATCTTAATTTTCATTATCGAAAATACTTCCTTCATATCTTTGATTAAATCTTTAAAATGATATCACTTTTTAAACTATTCACGTCACCCTCGGAAGTCATGGTTAATTTGTTTATTAAATTAACTCTAAAAAATGTCCTTGTGAAAGAGGCATCGCTGGTTGATAAAATATTAAATACAAATTTGGATTCCTTTGGCTTTAGCTAATAAACCATTCACAATATTTCTACCTGTGTGAAAAATCACCGGGCAAGAGTGTTTGTATCCTTTATACATGATAACGGTAGAGTAATTGCTCTTTTAGTGATCTATAAGAAATTTCAACTTGTTGAACAACACTTCTAGTACTTCTGTTAGAATGTCCAACAAGATGTAAAATTTGTTTTTCGACTTCAGGACTGATTTCTGAAAGATGATTTCACATTCTTGAAATTTTTAAACCGCACTACATGCATTCCAAATTCTTTGAGGAACTTGGAAAAATGTCTGCCGATCTGGAAGCGTCTTTCCAGGGTATCGTTACCAGTAAATACGCTTAACTCTTAAATGATATTTATATCATCATATCTTGATATTCGCGTAGAATATATTTTTCATGTCGTGGCAATATTGCAACGTTGTCACATTATTCAAGGCTGATATATGATTCATTAAAAAAAAGTTTATTAGTTTATTTGTAGTTTATTCGTTAAAAAATATTATATTAATATTTGACAAATGGGCGTTTTCACATGTTTGCTTAAAGTGACAATTCTTTTCATAGCTTTTCGATTGGTGATTTAGTAACTTTGGAATTTCTTTTCTCACGAACCCTGGTTTTGGATCCTTGTTGTAAGGAACTTATTTCTTTAAAATTTTTCTTTCTTATTTCTTAATGCGAAGAATCGTATATATCGATCCACCGATATTTTAATAAGTTGGTGGTTATGAGTTGTGTGAATGTATTTTTGGGTTATAAATTGAACTTAAATGCTCGTAAGTCGCTCCGTAAAATCAGTATGAAGAACGTTGAAGTGTTGGGAGTAAGTAATTAAATCTTCTTGTTTTAAACAGATTGCTGATAACGTAGGAAAGTGGATGTATTCACCTCTATCTGGATTTCGTTTGAACAGAAGAAGCTTTCTCACAAAAGTAGTTTTGACGTCTTTTGTTTCAATTAAATTCAACTCATCACCTTGCAATTGCCAATTAATGTTATTTTTAGTTATAATTATGTTTAACGTTTCTGCAAGCTATTGTAATGTTCATCATTTTCACTACAAAGTAATCTGTCGTTCTCTATGAATTGCTTCTAATTTTATTTACCGCTCTAATAATATTATGGAGCAACGTATGCAGGTGTTCATTTAGATTTTTTTGTAACCAATTGCTGACTAGGAATAACACAATGTACAGCAAGTACATTTAGCACTGTTTGTTTCAAATCATAATCAAATTCTTAACCAATGCCCCGTCATTGCTGGAGCACCATCAGTAGAAACTGACAAAATATTATGAATAAGAATTGCTTCCTTTTGAAAAAACTTGTAAAATAATAACTCTTGATACATTTTTTCTTTTTTTTATGAATCAAACATACGATAAGAGTAGTGTTTCGTTATTTGTTAGAGTTGATTCATCGATTGAATGGAAAATTTGTAAGCCTTTTATTAACCGTATAATGATATTTCAACGTTTTTAGTCATTTCATCTATTCTTCTCTGCACTGAATTATTACTCAGAGGAATTTTCCTGATGATATCTCATGGTGTATTATGATGAAGAACAGTTTTTATTATCTCTTTGACCGCCGGTAAAATTAATTACTTGTCAATTGTCTGTACTTTTTGCGCTTTTGCGATTAACAATGGAATATTATATGAAGATTGCAATCTATCATTACGAATTTCGAAGACGACGCAAAATGTTTAATATAGTCGACTGTTACAATATTTGTTTTCCAGTCCTTGAAAATAGGATAACTCTTTGTCCTTTTTATCAGAATGCATTTTATTCAAATGCTTTTGTAACCTAGAAGGCTTCATGGCTTCATTTGAAAAAAGCTTTTCTGCAAATTAAACACGGAGATAATGGCTGGTTCGTAGGAGAGCTAAAACCCCTATTTTAAATACTCCATTCTACACTGCCAGCATTTCTTAGGTTCAGATATTTTGAAATACAAAATTTTTTACGGTTTTAAAAAATTAACTTTTCAACAGATTTATAGAAAGTTATAAAACTAATGGCTATAGTGACTCATAATTCACGAATATGTATTATTGACTAAGCACACAAAAATAATATGACATGCCTAGGCTGGCTCTACATTTTATAGATTTGATTTCGTACACGAATTAACTTATATGTCTTAGGTTGTTTGCTATGTCGGTGCACTTGCTCTGTACAAAAGTTATTTCAAGCTTCCATATTTTTTTCGAAACATGCTCGATTGCGTAAATCGCGTCTTTGCGTACCAACTATTTACGCGATCATCAAAATCTGATACAAATTTAGATAGCTAGATAAACTATTTATTCATAAGAACAGTAGGCATTTTTAAAGTATTTTATTATATTAATTTTTTTTAATAGGCCATCCTCTTTAACTATCTTAACGTCCCACATTTGTTTCTAGACCCGTTACCTCTTCCATGGAAAGCTCCAGCGCCCACTGCGGGTGGTACACGAACATTTGGAGGTGTGAAATCTATCAGCGCGATAGGTGCCTGTCATTAGATTGCATAAGGGCCATTGAAAGGATTATTTTACGGCTATTCGTGGCTGTTGATCAAACTTATATTCACCACTATACACCAGAAATTAATTCAAAACATTCAGTTTGTAACCAAAATTTTTCTTCTGATCAATGAATTATTTTATGAAAATAGACGTCCAGTGAAAATTTTTTAGAGAATTACGTGGTCCATCTGAAAGTACTATCAATCGAATTATTCAAAAGGTTCAAAAAACTTTTTTCGGTGAAGGATAAAATAAGAGCAATATATAATCGTAGTGGTTGCTGAAGTCTTAGAAATTTCAATTAGTCGACGTTTACAACAATTTGGATTTTGCAACATGGCGTATTTTATGAAAGGATTTAGCTCTGAAGGCATATAAGGTTTAAATAACGCAGGAAATAAAGCTAATAGATCATTCACATCGTCGTGCATTTACCAATTGAATTAAAAAACAAACATGATGTTTCTCAAAAACTTATCTTTTCAGACATGGTGGCTATGTTAATAAACAAAATTGCCTAATTTGGAGTCAGTAAAATCCACGATTGATTCATGATAAAGCTTTTACATCCTAAACGAGTCACTGTTTGGTGAGCAATATCGTTACGAGGTGTAATACTGTGAATTGTGTTCGATATCGTAAGATGATAACTGGATTTTGGTGGGTTAATTTGATTAATTTTGATTTAGAGCAGGGGTTTTCAAAATACTGGCCGCGGGCCAAATCCGGCCCGCCAGGCAGAGCGTTGCTCGTTTAGGGCGCGTTCTCGGCAACTAGTTTAGAAATTATAGATAATGACAGGAAAATTAAAATGGTTTTGGCACGTGGAACTTACTGGAGTAATCTGTACGGCCCGAAGGCTGGAAAGTTTGAAGACCCCTGATCTAGAAGATATGTAGTTCCAACAGGATGGAGCTACACCTCACTCTGCTAATGAAACAATTGATTTTTTGAGAGAAGAAATTCCTGGATGAGATATTGCAAGGAAGGTGATGTTAATTGGCCACCAAGATAATGTGATTTGACAACGTTGGACTATTTTTTTTAGGGTTGCGTGAATAGTCAGTTCTACAACAACAATTCACAATCGACTCCTGAACTGAAGGATGAAATTATTCGAGTCATTGGTGACATAGAGCCATGTTCATGCCAAAATGTCTTCTAAAATTTTGACTTAAGAATGGACGTCTGTGGAGCTGCAAGAGGTGACCACCTCTTGTTGATTTGGCTATACTCCAATTATCAATAAAAAGTTTTTTGTGTTTTATTCAAGAATTAAAAAAACCGCTTATTTTAAAATACCCTTTATATTGATGATATCTTGTAATTGCTCAATAAAATATTTAATTTTTAAATAGACCTTTATAGTTTTAATAAATAATTTCAGTATATTTACATGAACGATAATGATGAAAACATATATACATCTCGTAATTTCTCATTTTTATTTGTTATATTTATATTATATTAAAAATTATGTGTATATATTTTAACGATTTAACGAGCTGTTGCTCAGGAAACAGCGATCTAGGCAATAATTGTAAAAATATCTGCTTTATATTAATTAATATATAATTTAGGTATGTTAAAATTGTTAACATTTATTTCCATATAATCTCCATATAAACATAAACTAATTAAAAAAATATTTCAAAAACAAAATGAAGACAAAACAAATTTATTGTACACAACTTTCTGTGTAACTTAACGTCTTCATATTTAATTAAAAATAAACAATATTACCGCAGAATATCTTGCTCAGAAAATGTTGCCATAAAAACAATATTCTTAACCTAACTGAGCTTAGTATATAATGTTCAATCTTTTGGAACAGGACACGGAAATTTAATCCCTCTTGATAAATAGTTAATTTTCTGCCACGGCAATAGGACGAAGGTCTGATAAAATCAACATCGACCCTGTACGTAACATGATTTATCTGTAGTTCTATGATGAGGAATTGAGATTAACCCGAAACAGGGTGTGGATTGTTGAGGCCAAATCGGAATTGAACTAAATGGATAACGTTATTATCAAACATGTTAATTCCTTTTGAGGAGAAACAGTTTTGTATGGCTGTGTAATTAATGGCACATAACAATATATTTTTGGTTGAATAAAACATTTTCTTAAAAGAGGCCTTCTATTAATTTATAAACTTTTCGGGGTCTTATTCTGATTTTTTTTCTGGAAAATTCTTTTACTTTGTTCAACAAATGGAACTGGAATGGAACTTAATGCTAAACTAGGCAAATGCGATGGAAATGATGTAAGATGCAGGCCAGTTCTTGGTTAAGAATATATCAAAAGTACTGAAAATAAATATTAATAAAACTGGGCAAAATTGGTTTCAAACAGTTTAAATTATATAATCTGAAAGTTTGGAACACTTGCTAGCACTTCTTTGAATATTTGTAACGTGTTTAATTTATTACATTAGTAAATCTCCATAAGATCACGTATAAAATTACAATAATTTTAAATTGCAATAACTTTTGAACGGCTTAGTCAATCGATTTGAAATTATTTCGGTGGCTTAATGATCGACTAAAGAATATTCTATCAATTTTTTAAAGGTTTTGTAATATTTTTACATATCTCCGATACATCCTTAAAGTTTAAAATATTTATCACTAATCTCGATTAAAAATAAGTAATATTTAGAGGTTTTAATTAATATTCAAGTATTATTAAACACTCAATGTCCGTAGTTATAAAGAGTTAAATTAGAAATGTTCAAGGTATATCAAGATATATTCACTATCAAAAGTTAATTCAATTTTTTTCACATTATTTGTTATTATTAATTTAATTCTAGATTATGAGTAAAATTGCTCTTTTTTTTTAATTGTACATTATTTTCAAGCATTGTCTTTATTAATTTTCTTTTTCTATGTCTGGTAAAGCAAATATATTCAAAAATTTATAATTTTAAATACTTTTGCTTCCCGTTGTACCTCCTATCCTTAACTATTTTTATATTTCATTTTAATGTATTCATTTTTCTTACTCCATTACTTCACTAGTCTACTCTTGGTTCGATATACTTCGTCCATGATCTAACTTTTTTGCCCTTCCAAAGAGTACGACATATTAAACTCTGTAAAATAGTCCTCTATTTCGGATGCGACATCTTTATTTGATGTGAATTTACTTCTAGCTAGTTGTTTAGACTAGAAAAGAGACATAATTCTTGACCAAGTCCAATGAGAGAGCCAAATTTGAAGTCCAAATTGATCAATTTCGCTGTCGCAATAACAGACTAGTGGCTGGCTGCATTATCATGATGAAACAGCATGCTTTTCTTCGTCAAATGATCGTCTTTCCATTTTCAAAATAATCGTCTAATAAACGTTCACTGCGTAAAGCATACTGTTTTAGCTGTTCATTTATTTCTTGTGTGTAGATATGAAATTAAATTTATTTCATCAGCAGTCACATATCGCCGCAGAAACTTATATTGCTCTTATACATGTTTAAATACCACTGTGAACTGGTCACTCGATTATATTTTTGGTTCGAAGTGAGCAAACGCGGCAGCCATCGTGCAGATAGCTTCCTCATATTTACAGTTTTCTCTAGAATATCAAATATATATATATCATTTCAACAATCTCTTTGTCTTTCACTCTGGGATTTACCAGCACGAGGTTATGGATTCCGCTGACCATTTCCTTAGTAGTGACCTACTAAGGAACATTATTATTTCTTCTTTTGACATGAATTTTCCTTTTTTCCACAATAGCGAAAATATTGATCTGCTTTCGAAGACAGTCAAAAAAGATTAAATGTCATATCGGCTTGCAATTCATGGGGAGTTAGTAGAAAGAAAACTACTTTACGGCAAGGTAATCATCTTAACGATTTCACCGCAATCTGTTTTAAAATATTTTACTTTAATAAAAAGTTATAGCGAAATAATTGATGTGAACTTTATAGAAGGGCTAATATTTTGGAATAATATTTGATGTTTTACTTTACCGCATTAATACGAATAACTCCATTCAAATGTTATATTTGTTATATTAACAATTTGTTATAGCATATATTTGTTATATTAACTTCAAAATGAATATTTCTGTAGTAAACTGTCGTTTACTACAACGTCGTTAAACTGTCGTTAACGTTGAAAACTATTTAGGTTTTTATTAACAGGGTATAACAAAAGTATTTACGTTTTTGAGGTACTTAGTTATTCTCTGTATAAAAAAAAGCACCATTGCTATGTCTGGGAAATGTTGGTTAACGGTAGTAATAAATACGAGGGTTGCTATTTATGTATCCGCAATTGGCAACAATGGTGTTGCTTGGCGCCATCTAACAAACATATCGTAAAGTTTGACATTGTTGACTGTATACGTCCTCAGAACATTTTGTCATACGAACGCTATTTGTGTTTTTTAGTGACTTGAAAATTTCATGTCAGTCAAAAAATGGAATTAACTCGTGAGAATTTTCGTACGATGATATATTATGATTTTCGACGTGGATTATGTCAACAACAATGCACCGATCGACACTTCGACTGTATATCATTAGTTTAGATAATTCAGTCGTGGCCGTCGTTCGCTCACGGACGAATTTATAGGTTGTGCAAAATCGATTGTTATGCCAGAAAACATTGATGCTGTGTGCGAACTGATAACGCAAGATCGTCATGTAACATACCGTGAGATTGAGGCATCCGTGGGCATTAGTATGAAGAGCATACACAGGATTTTATGTGAATATTTAGCCGTGAAAAATGAGTTGTACGCATGGGATTTCGCATAATTTAACAATTGCTTAAAAAACGCTCCTGCCAATTGGTGTAAAGAAATGCTCAGAAAATACAATCGCGGTGCGCCAATAGGCGTGAATAACATCTACACTGATGATGCATCTTAGATTTATGCGTATGAGCTTGAAAGTAAATAGTAGTCGACTGTATGGGTCCCTGAAAATAAGCCAAACCGAACCGCGCAAGAAGCACTTCGAACCAAATGGTTGCCTGTTTTTTTTTTGGATAAATGGTCATGTGGCTACAATACCACTAGTGAATGGTCAATTCTGAATGGTACACAACCATTTGTATGCCAGAAATCTTTGAAAAAATATGAAAAAACAACCATTGACGAATGATCATTCTTCACCATGACAACGTGAGTTCTCACACATCGGGTTAACAACTCAATATTTGACCAGTCAAAACATCGAATTGATGGGTCATTCGCCGTATAGTCCTTTGGTTATTTGGTACTCAATGATTTTAGACGCCGGAAGAAGCGGTTGATGTATTTAAAATGCATATTTTGGAGATACCTCAGTCGGAATGGAAAAAGTGCTATGGAAATTGGTTCAAACGTATGCAAAAAGTGTATCGATCATCGGGAAGAATATTTTGAAAAGCAATAAAAATATTTTCATATGATATATATATATATATATATATATATATATATATATATATATATATATATATATATATATATATATATATATATATATATATATATATATATATTATTCCGAATACATAAATAGCAACCCTCGTAGCTATTAACCCAATACTCCTAATTCTCGTAAAATTTTCCTAGTAGTTATTCTAGATTCTACAACATCAATTGCTCTTAACATGTTGGCATTGAGTAACGATGGACGACCTAATCTTCACCTATCTGCAAGACCCATGTATCGATCTCGGAACTTTTGAAACCAGAGTTGAGCAGTGCAAAATGATAGAGCATCTTCGCCTTCTACTTCGCAAATCTCACAAGAGGCGTCACTTGCTTTGAAGCATTTATTTTTAAATAAAGTCTTAAAATTGCCATAATTTCGCGACTTATTTCACTCGATTCAATGTTTATATTAACAAGTGTCGATTGAATATTTTTCAGTGAAATCACTTTAACATTGATAAAGGAATCTTTATTTGTCGGAACAAAAAGTTGAAATCGGATTAAACCTTTGAGGAGTGAAGTATAATCCTCCATTTATAATTAAAGGAGAAAAATACAGTTACTTCTTTCTGTTTTTACATTAGTTATAGATTTATTTTGGCGTAATTCTTTGGAAAGATCGTTTTTTTTAGAAAATCTGGATACTTTTCTATATAAAAATAAAACCAAGCTAAGTGGTCTTAAGACGAACGAATCTATAACGTATCTATAATTGGATTGGGTAGCTATTTATGATAAATTTTTCGCAGGACAAAGAAGTACTCACAGGTTACTAGGAAATAACCCCCATCAGCCTCATGTTTTATAAACGTTAGCTTTAAGGAACAGACAACATAAATTATATTAATACTTTATTAAAATAAAAATAAACAGGAATGAAATAAACAAAAACCAAACTTCTGTTTTCAAAATTCAAAGAAAAATTTAACAAAACAAACTTCTTTTTTTAAATTTAAACAATAAGAAAACTAAAACGAATTATTGCTATAAATCTCCCGTAAGAGAGTTTAAAAATAATAATTGTGGTAATCTCTTCCCTAAGATACGGTTTCGAGTTTTCCTAACAATATTCCCTGCTTTGGAAAATAGCCTTTCTGTTGGCGTAGAACAGGCCACCTCCGGGAGATGCTTTAGAGCCAACTGGGATAGCTTAGGAATATCGCCTATGTAGTTTTTCCATACAACGAGATAATCCGCTTTAAGACTCGATAACGGAGCCGCAATATAAAAGTCTAATCCTGTACTTTTGGCTTTTGACGTGCTAGCTGCTATTAACTATTCATGGTGAGCCTGCCATAAATCTGGCTCGTTGACATCCGCTGCTGATGAAGGAGATTATTTAGAACTGACCGCATAAGCTGACGGAACCGGAGCATCATCGTTTTTGGTGTTTAAACATTTGTTTATATAATTTATTGTTTTCAACAAGGCTAACACCTCATCCAAATGGATCTTTTTGAATCTAGGATCCAAAAACGTTGCAATCGATAAAAGGTGCACTATTTGGATATTGTCGGATCTTTTGTTTAATTCTGTTTGCAAATAATTTATAACTTGATCTGCCAAATGGCCCAATAGCGTTATTGTGTCTAACAGAGCTTTCAAACATTTGATAATGAGCTTTCAAACATCACTAGCTGTAATATATTTTTCCGTACTCATTTCCTCGCTGACTTTTCAAAAAGGCTTTAAAATTTAAAAAAAAAAAATTTCAGCACAACAGTTTCGTTACTTTGAAGTATTTGGGGTGCATCTGGGTGATTTATCAAAATAGATCCGATAGTGTTACTCATTAATACGAATCGTTTAACCATATATAATTGCGAGTTCCACCTTGTGGACACGTCACGTCACCTATCAAATGTTTCGGTTTTCTTTCGGAAATATTTTGACGAATTTGTACTGGCCGCAATTCTTCAGCGTCGACACCACTCTGGTGAAATCTAGTCACGATTTTGCGTACTTTATCCGGGAAAAGTTATATATCAGTTTTAGTTGCTGAATTTTTGGACTACCAAGTTCAATGTATACCAAGCTTTAGCAATATTGGCGCTATTGTCAGTAGTAACGGTAACAATTTTTTCACGAGAAAAACCCATCTCTGATAAATACTCTCCTGTATGGTGGTTGTAAAGTGGTTCGCATGCAATGTTAATTGGCTTAATTTCAAAGTTTTCTACAAAGTGCACAGTCACGCCTAAAGACTCCTTAAAAAATTAATAATTAAAATGCAAATATTTCCATTCACCTATTATGAGGCAGACGTTTTTAACTTATCGTATTTTTTCTTCACATGGGCTTTATTTTCTTCATCTTTAGCATCTATGAGATCTGTAATGGTTTTACGGGGCGGAACATTCCACAAAGGAGCCATTGTATTTAGCAACTTTTTAAAACTTACTGTTTCTACTATACTGTAGGGGAGACTGTCCTTGTAGGGGAGACTGTGGTATATCATTTCTGCTATGTTTTGAGTTATTCTTTTATTTTTTCCTCCATCTGTGTCATATTCTAAAATCTGCAAAAAAGAAGCTTAAATCCCTGATCTGGTGCGCTTCGGCATTGGAGTTACGGCCTCTATTTATGTCGCTGATGAATATGGTATCAAGGGTCCGCTCGGTTTTGTTGGTTTCCTGCGTATCATCCTCACGGAAGATCTACGGTAAAAAAATGATAATGTTTTCAATACCATTTAGTAAACACTACCTATAATAACTTTATATTCTCAAAGATATAAAAGATATGAAAAATGTATCTACTAGCGGGATTTGAACCCACTACTTGCGATAACCAGCTGCTATACGCTCTTTCAACTGAGCAATCGCAGGTTTTACCAGTTATGGAGAAATTTCTGTATCCTTTCTTATTTTCTTTTTAACCGTTTGAGTGGCGTTAATTGCGTTTTTACCATTTGATATACCTACATATCAACAGGAACAAAATAAACAATGAAATGAAATACAAATCAATCAAACACCATTAATAAATTATAATGTGTTTGCTTACCTGATTAGCTTGTTGGACAGTGGGATGTTTTCGCGTCATATGTTGTTTTAAATTTGTAGTATTACTACATGTTTTTAGCTCTTTCGGGCAGTATTTGCATTTTTCTGCGGCATTATTATTTTTCATCACAAAATACTTCCGTGCGTCAGTTTTAGGAGTTTTAGCGTTAGAAGACATGTTTAATGTTTATTAATCATCACTTTTCAATGAAGGAAATCAAAAATAAAGCTGTGGGAAAAATACTAAACTGTTTAGCCGAATAAAAATGTTCTCTAGTCTGTACCGCTTTACCAATGGTACCTACCGCTACCTATTTTAAACATATTATTTTTTCTTTCAAAAATCAATTATTAAAAATTGATTATTTAAAAAAAAATTGATTAATTTTACAATCGATTATTTTTTCAGATCCCTAGCTACTATTAGTTTATAAACTTGAGCTCCAAAAATACCAAATTAATTTTTTGCCATTTTAATCGTGCGTTTTGTTAACCAGGTGAGCATCATCAGGAGAATATGAACTCAAATAGGTTATACATTTTAAAATATCAATCAAATAGAACTGATCATTGGGTCATGTTAATTTATTATGAGATAAGAAATCTCACAAATTTTGCTTTTGGGATAATAAATCTCATACAAGCCTTTTTATATGAATAGATACATTACTATTTACATTACTATTTACATATTATTTTTCTGAAGAACATTGAAATATATTTTTGTTAATTTAATAAATATGTTTAAAATTTTTGAAAAACATTTGAATTATTAAGAAGAAAAAGCTGGATATAAATTTGACAATTAGCGATTTGTCAAAATTAATAATTTTCTGTCTAGACAGGTTAATTGAAAGCCTAAAAACATAATACATTTGAACGGGTCTGATTAAAATATGACTAATTAATGTCCGTTCTACTCGTCGTCAATTAATTACAAAATAAAATTACTTTTTGAGTATTAAATTAGCGTTCAATTAAACCCACATCAACGTAATTGGGGGTTATATTTTGATACTTTCACTCGTCGGCCTTTTCACCCCATAAACTTTTTCTAGAATCCAGGCAACCATTGCCACTTAAATGTAAAGTGGAACGTAGGTTGTGGAAATGGATTGCGCGGTCGTTAATTTAAAAGGTAAGTGATACTTAGCCTTCCCTTAATTTGAACCGAAGGCATCTTCGGTTTAATTACCAGAAGGGGATGGAATACCGACCTCAGAATTCATACAATGCATGTTGGGAAGTTTTCGATGGCGGTATTTAAGGTTCTTTTAGTTTTCCCTTTCTTTAGAGTTTTAAAATACTTTGAATGGGGTGGTAATCATCAACTTGAATACGGAACAATCCGCATTTTATTATCAAGTGATATTACGATCTTGGTTACAGGAATCACTTGATATATCTTGAGAATTAGAAATAATATTGCATAATAAAAGAAATAAAAATTAAATTTTATATTTAATAGTATATATATATATATATATATATATATATATATATATATATATATATATATATATATATATATATATATATATATATATATATATATATATATATATATATATATAATAGCATATAATGAACTGTTAGTTTCATTATTTATACGTTATTTTTGCTGATGTAAGTATATAACTTGTAACTACATAAAATCTATAAATACTTGCACGCGGTTAGCTTGCTGCTTTGAAAATTGGCCATTGTTCAACAGTTCTAATATTGATGATAAGAATAAAAAGTAAAGGCGTTTTTAATTCATGTCTAAGTTGTATTTTTAACTGAATATATTCAGTATTGATAATAATAATTTAGGGGTTAAAATCGAATCAAACAGTATATTCAGTATTGAAAGTAATACTTGGCCTATTAAAATATGGCTATTTTTTATGGTGGATCTTTGTATATTCGTCTTCTTCTTCGTATTCTTCTTACAGAAGACTCATGACCTGGGAAAACTAATTTCGTTTGTGTACTTTCTGGACTACTTCTCACCAGTGTTCTCTATTTCTGGCTTCGTTGGTTACATATTGAAGATATGTACCAGTTGGGTCTTTAATTTGGTCCGTCTATCCCTACGTTCAATGTGGCAAAATAACCTTAGAATTTGTTCATGAATAATTTATGATATCCTTGTAGGTTCATTAATTTTTTAAATAACGGATGCGATTGTTCCTTTGGCAGTCCACAGAATGCAAAAGACAAGTCTCCAGCACCAAAGTTCAAAGTAATCAATGCGCTTGAGGTCTTGTTTTTTGATGGTCTATGTTTCAGTGGGATATAACAGTATAAAAAGCAATGTAAAAACTTAGGTTTTTACGAATTGGGCATGTTGTTATTTTGGCAGTGGGAAATTATTAGTTCATAAAGACGGCTTTTATCATTTACAATTCAGGCCAGTTCCACGCCCGACTTCGCAAGAAGTGTAGTGTTAACGGTATCTCTTAAGTTAGTAATTTTAATATCGCTAATACTCACACTATCCGTCCAATCCTCGAGAGCTCTACGCATGGTATATTCACCAAAATGTTGTATAGAATTGGCGATAGGATGCATCCTTGTCTGGTTCCTTTATTTTTTTCGTATAAACTAAGTAAATATAAAGTGATCTGGTACTCCCATTTCCTGCAGAATTTGCCATCATTTCTTCGATTTTAGTGTGTCAAATGTTTTGCATTAATCAAGGAAGTAGATATATACAGGATAGCTTCTTGGTTTCTAATGTCGAGTTCGAATAATATTCTTGCCACGATCCGGTATGCCATACTTTTTGGCAGGTGTTGTGAAACGTGCCGCCATTTACTTCACTCATTGCTTAATTCATTTTGCGATGACTCCATCCAAACCTGGTTCCTTATCGTTATTTAGACTGAGTAAAATATTTTTGATTTTTGGTTTTGAAAACATTAATTTCACGTGTTTCCAAATTGGGTATGCTGAGAGTTTGCTGCGATAGTGTTTCCATTCGGTTATCGCATTTTAACGATATCTGTTATTTTTTCCGCGTTGTGCTTTTTTTCTTTTTCGCTTTTTTGCTTTTTCTCAGAGCGTCTCAGAAAAATTGCTGTATTTCGTCGCTAAGGCAAAGGTGGAAGGCTTTACTAACGTAAACGTCCCAAGATAGTTCAGCGTAGTTTCGGCAAATAAAGCCATGGTATCATGCGACCAAATATATGAACACTTCCTAGTAATACCACACATAGCTCTGCTGACCTTAACAAACCTCGTGATCCGCTACCCTCTTCCCTAAAACTCTCATCCTCCTTTCCCACCAAATGCTCTTCTACAGCTTTTGAGATCCTCACTGCCTTTAATCGATTTTAACAAAAACTCAAAAATATGTAAAGCGAAACTTAACTCCAAAAGCAGCTCAAAGTTCTCGACTGGTCCCATCGAGGGCCTGATGGAAATAGACAATGCGGCCTCCGAACCCTCCAAGGGCCAACCCAATAAAAAGAAAATAAAACTAAATAAATAAACCTTATGTCTCACGGACTAATCTATCTTCCCTACAACAATTTTCTTTCGTTCCATAATACAGCGGAATGTTAACGGAATAATCCTATGACTTTTGAAACTCAAGTTTATTTCAGCCACATTCAGCCCGGTCTGCCTGATACTCAATTATCAACTTCACTGTCGGGCAATTCGAGGACTTATTTCTCCAGCTTCCTCCTTCCATTAGGAGAGAGAGAAACTTTAATGCCCATGGTCCTACCTGGGGTAATCTCATCAGGACCATAAGGGAGATACGATTACGAACCTGCTACAGTCGACATGTCTCATTATCATGAACTCCGGTTCCTCCACACACTGTTCCATGTCGCCAGGCACCTTTTCAGCAATCGACCTAACCATCTGCTCCCCAACTATCGAGCCAATTTTCAATTGGAGCATTATCGATCGGGGATCATTTACCTATTACTATCATTTTGGCTGGATTGTCTACTACAACCTCGGCCAGGAAGATCTGGAATAGTTCTATAGTATGCTTATGCTTTTGAAGACCCCTATCCCCTTCCCCGCTACTTTCAAAGACATTTTAACTCCTTAACTACTTTCATCAACAATGCTTCCAACACCTCCATCCAATCTAAACATTCATCACGAAACATAGCTGCGTTTCTGCTTTAAATACATTAAAACTTCTAGGCCGCCTTTATCAGCTCATTGGGCCATAGATCCACATGCTCCGATTTTTGGAGCCAGGTCAGGAAACTAAGTGGTTTTCCTAATAAACACATCAATAATATCCTCGACAATAGGGTCTGGCTGACTGCCAGGGAAGACATAGTTGAGTGTTTTCCAAATTTTCCCATGACATGTTCAGCGACAACAATCTTAATACAATCTTAATACAATAAAAAACAACAATGTTATTTTTTCTTATAAAGAATTGAGGTATGCTTGGTCCCGATAACATTTGACATTTACAACAACTTGTGCGGGAGAGGTTTTTCGCCATCCTGGGGAGAGTCTCTTCCTATTCCAATCCATAAAAGGAACAAAGCCTGTTCATCTGTTAAAAGATATTACCCGATATCTCTTACAAACCATCTTTTTAAGATTATGGAGAGGATGATACACCTGGAGGATGATACACCTGTCATGATACATGGCACCTGGAGCGACATCATCTCATTGACAACATCAACACGGTTTTAGATCTGACCGTATGACAAACAATCATCTGGTCGGTTTGGAAATTGATATTTGGAAAACCTTTGAAAGAAGACATCTCCTGGTTGTGTCTCTTGACTTAAAATGGGTATTTGACACCGTCCGGTGATACTACATAATAAAATCCCTCCACAACCTAGGCTTCAGAGGAAACTTCCTGCACTTCATTAAATATGTGTCATCAAACAGATATTTTCGCGTACGTCTTGGTGACATTGTCTCCAGGCGATTTTCATTGATCAATGAGGTTCCTCAATATTTCGTATTAAGCACCTCATTTTTTATCATCGCCATTAACGGAGTAGGGCAGTACATCGAAATTGACGTGAAATACAGACTATACGTTGATGTCCTCTCAATATACTTCTCTTTCGCTACGCCTAGCGTTGTTGAAAGGAAGATAGAGGGGTACCTTAGAAGACTCGAAAAATGGCCCCGTTTAACCGGCTTCATAATATCTCCACAGATATCTACTCCAGTTTACTTCTGCAGAAGAATATATTGTCCTCGCTTACGTACCCTGTTTATGCCTGGAACTCCTATTTAATCATCACCCGTCTTCGCTTCCTCGGTTTCACTTTTGCAGCTAAACTTTCATGAAGGAATCACTCATTCAACTTAGGTGGAAATGTGATCGATCCCTGAGAATTCTCAAATCGGCTTCACATCCGAGATGGGAATCATCCATTTCCACACTTTTTACATTTATACAAATCATTTATAAGATCCAAACTTGATTGCGGATATGTTGCATATTCATCTGCCTAAGCGTCTTATATGTTGTGGGGAAATCTGCCATCAGACTCTCACTAGGCTTCTATAGATCGAGTCCACTTTTTGGAGCCACTTTTTTCTCTTTAGATACGTGTTTTCACTAAAATTCAGGCAAAACCTTTACCTTCGCGACAAATTCTCAATATACATCAATCCTAACAACACATATTCGAAACTACGGCGCCAATCACCGTTTCGCTCAATTTTATCTGGATCTCTAGCCACGAGGGCATCAAGGGAAATAAGTGCGCCGATGTACTTGCAGTTCAGGGTTCCTTGTCTGGTACCCCGATTCCTAGAATATTCTGCTACCAAGATATCTGTAAGGAGATTTCGACAAAGGTTAGAACCAAAATTCAATTTAATTGGAATCTGAGAGACACAAAAGATAACAAATTGTGGAGTGTAAAAAGAAAATTATTTTCTGGTTCGTTCCCCATCCTCTCCAACAGATCTGACTGTGTAAAATGGCATCGGCTAAGAATAGGTCACTATCTTTTTTCGACTAAAATTGTAGTGATCTGAAAATAATTTTGTGTTACCATATTTTGTTGTAAATTGACCAGACTCTCTCCAGTGAGTCTCGGATAAACCAGTAATCGCCATCCATTTCCATTTCATTTCCACTATGTGGATTTTGCCTAAATCGAGTGGTCCTCGGGCGCTGACTTAAGTTTTTTGAGCTTTTACTGCACTTTGTTAAGGCAATCGCACCGGAACTCTGATTGAAAGATTTATTTTACGTCAGGACTTTTTTACTCTGAAAAAATCCATTAGTGTTCATGGAATAATACTAACGTGGGTTTCCATTACCTTCTGTGATTTGCCAGAGCCGTGTAGTACCCTCGTACAGGAGGATACTACGCATGATTTAGACCACAACTCAAGCAGGTGAGGTTATATTTAGGCTCGCTTGGACCTCTTGTTTTTGTCCCTTATAACCCCTCCATGGATCTTTGAATTTACCTAGTTTTAAAATCATCTGAATTATGGAATGATCGATAGGTCATCTATAAAAATTTCTTATGGGCCCTGAAACTGTTGGATTATATACAAGAACTGATGACTCTAGGGTTTGGTTGAACTGAAGACTGTGACTCCAGTTATGTATATTGAATTTGACCATTTCATTATTCTAAAATGAATAGATATTTTCTAAACAAAGATGTTATTTATTTAGAACTATGAAGGCAATTGTGGAAATCATTTGAGAAATTGAGCTTCGATGGTTTTAAAGAAGGTTCTATCCAGCCTAAAGACAAAAATCAGAATTAAGCGGTCAGAAGAAATAAAAATCAGAACTCGTATTGAATTCTGTAGATGGTAGAAATTTTAAGCAAACACTGAACTCGGACTAAGTTCGTAACTGTGACGAACAGGAGATTGTTTGAAAAAGTGGTCGGAAATTGGATTGACAGAATGCGGAGTAGTGGGATTGACAGAATGCATTGTCAGGAGAAGTGACGACGGCATTGAATGTTATTTCACATAAAATAATTAGTTTCAAGGCATCTAATCACTGTAGTATATGTATCACTGAAAACCCTGAACTAACTAGGCACTAGGCGTTTGCAGTCATCTACATGAATTAGCAAATATATCCTTTCAAGAGTTCTCCAGAAAGAAAAATTGTTTTTCTACCATTTTTCGCCTGTTCAAAATTTGTTGCCACAAGATTTGCCGGCTAGATCAGAATTTTGTCAAAATCTACTATTAAAAAAAAAACCAAGACCCCCATGGTCCTGCCAAATATATTGTAACTGAAGATGCAACTTTTACCAGACGCGGAATTTTTAACTGGCGAAATAATCATTATTAGGCTCTGGAAAATCC
Organism: Cosmopolites sordidus; assembly: GCA_031761425.1. NCBI lineage: Eukaryota > Metazoa > Arthropoda > Insecta > Coleoptera > Curculionidae > Cosmopolites > Cosmopolites sordidus. The sequence goes on along the minus strand of JARFXV010000527.1, from coordinate 257,389 downwards.
ACACCTACCAAGAAAGCGACAGATCCAGCACGAATTTACAATTATCATTTGGTGCCGCATTATTGACAATTTTTTAATCGGCCCATTTGAGCTCGGCAAAGACTGAATGGAGATAAATATGTGCAGTTTTTAGAAAATGATCTATTTGACCTTTTGGACGGTATACCTCTGAACTTAAGACCAGACATCTAGTTCATGCAAAATGGGGCGCCACCGCATTTTACTGTTGCTGTGCGAAATCATTTGAATCAACGTTTTCCACATCAATGGATTGGGCGCGGTGGTGAGTTTTCTTGGCCACCTTGTTACCCAGACATTAATCCGTTAGACTTTTATTTATGGGGTCATATGAAGTCTTTAGTTTACCATGATCAAATCAATACACGAGACAAACTTTTACAAAAAATTCAGACGGCGAATGTTATTAGAAATGAAGAAAATATTTTTTCAAATGTGAGGCGTCACTTAACAAAGAGCCTGTTAAACTGTATTGAGGTAAACGGTAGACACTTTCAACACCTATTGAAGTAAATTTAAAAGAAATGTTATTTTAAATAAAGTCCGTTATATTTTTAACATATAATGTTTTTTTTCCTGGTATTTAAGGCACACGTTGTGAATTACATATTTTTCATCCGATGGACAAGGTGTGCAATGGAAAAGGACCAAGGGTACCTTTTTTACATGGAAATTATGACCCTTCCCTATATCTATATATATATATATATATATATATATATATATATATATATATATATATATATATATATATATATATATATATATATATATATTTTCAGAAGAATTTTAGTTTTAGGAAGGGATTTGGAGATTGTGGACAGCTTTATATATCTTGGGCAGAGGATTTCAATGGAGGTGGAACGGCGTGTTAACTGTGGCTGGCAGGCATTTGGTAGGCTCAACATAGTGTTTAAGAGCAGACTCCCACTTTGCCTGAAAAGAAAAGTCTTCGATCAGTGCGTTCTACCCGTTATGACATACGGGAGTGAAACCTGGACACTCACATCGCAATCAATTCAAAAACTTCGGGTGGCACAGAGGGGAATGGAAAGATGTATGCTTGGCATTACAAGACGAGACAGAAAGTCCTGCGCGTGGATCAGGGAACAAACAAAAGTCGGTGACATCATTGGAAGAGTAAAGCAATTGAAATGGAGATGGGCAGGCCATATAGCGAGGCGATGGGACGACAGATGGACCAAGGCAATCCTGGAGTGGATACCGCTTGATCACAAACGTCCGCGAAGAAGACCGAAAGCACGATGGATTGATGACATCGTTAAGTATATTGGACCCAAGTGGCAGAGGAAAGCCCAGGACCGTGAAAGTTGGAAACATGCTGAAGAGGCCTTCATCCTGCAGTGGATCGATACAGGCTAATGATGATCTATATATATATATATATATATATATATATATATATATATATATATATATATATATATATATATATATATATATATGTATATATATATATATATATATATATATATATATATATATATATATATATATATATATGTATATATATATATATATATATATATATATATATATATATATATATATATATATATATATATATATATATATATATATGCCAGATTCAGAAGGGTCAGTGTGAAGTTAGCAAACTTTAGAACGAGACAAAAAAAGGAAGAATAGTTGGCAACGAACACGTGTGGCTAAAAAGTTAAAGAAGACGAACTTTGACAAGTGACGAATAGTACACCTAACCTATTATTGATAATACATCTCCAATAAACATTAAAAAAATAGTGATCAACAAACAAGCCAGTATGGATGCAAACAGAGCAGAAATGTCGAACGGTTATCACGTACTCAGATCAGATTTAACCCAAAATGCATCCAGATTTAGTGGAAATGCGAAGGAAGAACCTAAGACGTGACTAAATGAAATTGTAAGTATGATGTCTGAATGATTGTGGCGTGTTCATATATATATATATATATATATATATATATATATATATATATATATATATATATATATATATATATATATATATATATATATATAATGCTTTATAAAATCTTATATCGAATATGTATTGTTCCTCTTAATTCTGAAATATCAATCAATTTTCCATTAATACCAGAACCCAAAAACTTTTTACATTCAAGAATCTAAGAACTTAATTCAAAGATAATGGAAATTTTAACGTAAAATCGGTAAATGTTTACTCTCATTTCCACCTTGAGATTTGTAGTAACCTGTTTCGATTAACGTTGAATAGCGTCAAGTTTACCCCAAAGTAATTTCCATTCGAAAGCTTTCATTTTCGTTATCGAACCAGTTTCATTCCCTTTCTAGATTCAATTTGTATGTATTTAAAGAAAGTCATTTTCGTGAAATTTGATGATTTTCTAATAAATTATTGAACAGTAGCGAAATAGGGAAAATGTAGAGAACATGTAGTATGTAAGTTTTATAACTTACTATAGGTGAATTAAATTTTATTACTATAGAAAACAGTCTGTTGTGAAATTGTTTTATATCGTTTTGTGAAATAACTGAGTAATTTCCGGATAGATATTCCTTATAACTATATCAATCTACTGAAATAAATTCAGAATATAATAAATGAATTTGGAATGAAGTCTTATCTAATACTATTTAGAGGTAATAACGGAGCACGTCCAGGAATGTTCGTATTTAAGGTTAACTTTCCAGTATCAGAAGGAATAATAATTTCATAGTTCTACCAAAAGACAATCCATGAAAGTTTAAGTTGGGTGTACAGGGCATCCAGAACCACCAATACAATAAATCTGAATATCTAGGTGTAAGAGTAAGTAAAAAAACAAGTAAAGAGCAAAAGTTATACATATATTTGGTCTTCAACTTAATTCTCCGCCTTTAAATTTGATGATCGACTGAACTGAATATAAGAAATAGTAAAGTCATAATGGTGAAGTTGCAGGTGAAAGAAGTCCAAAATTATAGGTTTGAATAAACAGAGAATATATACCAAAACTGAAGCCGAGAAAGGGCTTATCGGTCGATAAGAAAACTAATCGATGGAACTATGGTTAAAAAAGATATAATTCGATTCATGGGTTCAAATTTAGAAATTTGAAGAAGTATTTGATATTTTAGAGTGTGCCAGATATTTTAGTACGTCGTATTTTCGAAATGCTTTTCTTTATGTCAATGTCAAAAAATCTAATAATTTCTTAGTTTATTTACTTTAGAGAATTGTCAGCACTAGGCGTTATTTCGTGATTGGATCTAGAGCTTAACGTGGGTTTGGCGCAACAATTCTCAGCTACCGATCAATTCCGGTCAGCACCTTCCTCAGGATATTTATTCTTGGTTTGTGCTTAATCTTACGTATCTCAAAAAACCTACTGACCAATGTACCAACATAGTACGTACTTGACCGATGTATCATTGTTCCGACGTAGTGACCATTGTAGAGTACCTTTTAGAAGTCATCCGGTTTTACTCAGCCACGAACAGATGTGACTGGGCGATTCCTTCTCGGATTTTGTACTCCTACCTTTTGAAATGCAGTACGCATACCAAGTTGCCTTGGTTGCATAAGAATGTTAGTGAGATCAATCGAAAAAAGACGTTAAGACGAAGCATGATGTTAGATATTTTTAAATTGTTATAACAATCTTTTTTGTGTTATATATAGAGTAATTCCTTCATTCTCAGACAATCAATCAACTATATATAGCACCAAAAAGACCTAGAAAAAAACCTATATGCGGAATCAAATGATGCACCTATTCGTGGAACCATGCGGAATCCATATGTGAAACCATGTAATATTTGGAATGGAAACTAAAGTAGTAACAGAAAGGAAAATATTTTATTTTTTCTGATAGGAAGATAAGTTAAAGAATGGCATGACATCATCCGGGAGTTGATTCAGTTCAACCGGGAAATTCGACTTGGATTCGGTTCTACTAAATGACAGGTCTAAATTGTATGCGTTTCAACCATAAAATGGTGATGTCTATCATGGTACTGGGAAGCAGGACCAGGACATAATGAAGCTGAGATACAAAATGAGCGTCACCTGGTTCGTTAATTTATCTGATATTTAGGAAGGATCCTGGAACTGGGAAGGGGTCTAACTTAAATAAAACGGTTTAATAGATTTTACCCATGTATTTAAAAAAACACACTCAAAAAAACGACACAAAACACATTAAAAAAAATGGAAAAAAATAAAACTATCAAATCAGGACACAGCAAGGTTTAGGGAAGGTGGTTCTCTAAATCTTACCGTGAATGGAATCAAAAATGAAACAAATCGCTCTATATTACACCAGCTGGTCTCTAAGTCCCTATACTTATATATTAGAGGTTATTACCTCTATTCTGACAATAGTAAAAAGAAATATATATAACTCAAGGGTAACCAAACATGGTCAGAGAGCAATTAGATATTAAAAAAAAAAATGGCAACTGTGACCTTTATCAGTACATGCAAATATAATAAAAATGTATTTATCTGGCCTTATTTCCTTATGTTCTTCTTCTTGCCTATCCCGTACTGGGTGTCCAAAAACACTGCATACGACTACGCATAGGTATCCCTATGCGGGGGTCCAGAAATAGTTTCGATCTGACTAACCGGTTACTGTGCCATATGTACCCACAAAGAGTAAGGTTTCCACAATGGTCGGGCTCTGAAATAGGTGGTCTTTCAATGGCCTGGTCTCTGTTGATCGGATTTTCTACTGCCGGCTCGTAAAACCCTCTACAAGAATATCAGAAAAATCAACCCAAGCATTACTTGGCCAGTAAACCTACGTACTACGACTTAGACTGTCTTGGCCTTATCCTAACGATACAGGAGCTCTTTCAGTTAAAATTTCGCCCGAAACAAACCTACCAGTATCTATCAAGAATATTTGAACGCTACAAGTTATTTTTAAGTTATTTTCAGCTTTAAAGCGGGATATAATATACGAGCCTACTCTGACCTGAAAAATCTGTTGCAGATGTAATGTCGTTCGAAATATATTTGAAGCACTATATTATTTTCGGATTTAAACTGAAAGAAATGTTGCTGAAGCTCAGAACATAATTTGTGTAGCCTTGCGAGATAATAGTGTTTCGTACAATACATGAAGTGGTTCCAGCAATTCCAAATTACAAATTTTGATTTAAATAAAGCATAATGTCCGGGAAAGCCGAAAAGTAAAAAACGAAGAATTGAAAGCGATACCGGAAGAGAATCCTTATCGGCAAACCGCTAGAGCTTGGACAGAAACTTGCAGTAATACCACAAGTGAATAGTGATTTCTAGACGTTTACAAGCTAGGGAACATTTAAAAGGGGAGTTGTTGGGTTCCCTATAAACTCCCGAGGTGACTTGATTGTTGTTGCTCTCCAGATTCAAGAAAAATAACTTTCTGCGTAAGATTGTGACGTGTGATGAAAGGTAGATAATATAGGATAATTCAAGGAAACGAAAAACATGTGTTAATCCTTGTAGGTCATCAACTACTTCCACAAAACTAAATATACACCCCACATCAAAAAGGTATTGCTTAAGGGTGATTTACATGTAGAATAACTTTGAAGAGCTTTCCCTTTTAATCGGCAACTACGAGAAAGTAGTAGATCTTAGTCGAACTGAATCAAGTCTCGGATGATGTCATGCCATTGTTTTACTTATCTTCCTATGAGAAAAAAATACAATATTTTCTTTTCTGTTGCTACTTTAGTTTTCCTTTTAAATATGTAGATCTGGTTCCAAGTATAGGTTTTTTTTAAGTTTTTTTGGTTCTATATAGTAAAATAGAATCTATTACAATAAAACCCGATTGCAATGTACCTGAGGGGAGCTTAATAATCGTTACGTTATATAAGAAGGTCGTTAAAAAAAATGAAAATATGTATATATCTACATATACATACGTAATACATTTTTATGCCTTTTATTAATTCTTGACAAAAATACACAAGTATTATAATGAAAGAAAAAACAAAATAATAGAAAATTTCATTTTTAAAACTTACTCTAAAAATACACAAAAAACTTAAAACTACTTTGTAAAAAAGTCTATAATATGAGTTTGTTTTTGGCGATTTACAGGAATATTTTGTTGTAAATACATTTCTATTTCAAGCGCTGCGCTCAAAATGCTATCTTCTGTAGTACCTCTACTAAATTCGTTTTACGCTTTTTAACCTTTTTGGCATCATGAAAAGTTGGGAGCATTCTTCTAACGGTATTTCATCTTCTTCATCATTCTCAAGCCAATGAGTCCTGGTCGGCAGGAATACTTATTGTCGCAAGGTCGTTATCCAAATCAACGGAAGCATCTATTATAGTAGAATTAAATTTTTCCAAGTTGAAATTATCATTAGTAAGCCAGACACTTAAAGGTAGGTTGTTCTCGTCCTCAGTTTGTTTAATAAGCCATTGGGTGATAGGCAATTTATTTCAAGTCAATTGTTTTTTAGGAAATTTGTTGCCAATCTTTAGAAACTATTTCAATAGTAATGAGCATATTTAATGCTATTGGTATGCTATTTTCAATGAACTTAAGGTTATTAATCAGAAGCTGTCGTCGATAATAAAATTTCAAACTGTAAATAACATCTTGATCCATTGGTTGCAGAATGGACGTAAAATTTGGTGGGAAAGATTCTAGTTTAATGTTTTTTAGATTTGTAAGATGCGGATGAGCAGGGCAGTTATCAGCAAGCAATAATATGTGCCAATTTTCTCTTCTTAGTTGTTTCTCCCATGATCTTAATTCACTTTCGAAAATATCAGCGGTCATTCACGCTCGTTTGTTTGTTGTATAATCAATACATATACATAACTTTAAGTAAATAATGATAGAGCTAATCGCAAAAAAATGCACCGTTTATCATCCAATAGCGGCTGCCTGTCTTTTCCATTGATTTTTTGCCATTCTACCTCACAATACATGTTACTCAAATAAAAATAAAATTAATTAAAAATAAAAAGTACCTTATATTGTATTACTCGGACTAGGAAATTTGGTACTTTCTATCAGAATTACTTAATAACGTTATAAACATGGATTATCTACTGAATGCTTCATAATAACTGCCGAGACTTGGTTATTCGGTACGTTATATCCATGGATACTTAATAAGCGTGTCCATTATAAGTGAGCTTTACTGTATCTAACTTCATGCTTCGTCTTATCGTCTTTTTTCGATTGGCCTTACTAACGTTCTTCTGCAACCAAGGCAACTGGAAATCGCTACCTACTGCATTTCAACAGGTAAGAGTGTAGGATACGAGAAGGAATAGCCCAATAACATCTGTTCGAGGCTGAGTAAAGTCGAATGTCTTTTGAAAGGTACACAGCATTGGTCACTCTTTAGTCAGTAGGTTTCTCGAGATACGTGAGGTTAAGCACAAACCAAGAGTAATGCGCGGACAAGGATTGATTAGTAGCTGAGGATTGTTGTGTCAAACCCACGTTAAGCTCCTATCCAATCACTAAGTAAGCCTAATACTGACAGTTCCCTAAAGTAAATACATTCTTTGATATCGACGTAAAGAAAAACATTTCGTAAATCCGAGATACCAAATTATCTGCCACACTATAATGTATACAATTTTTCTTCAATTAATGGAAATGGAAAACGGCCCCCGATTTTTTTTTATTTACTTTTCAGTAATTGCAACAGATTATTATACGGTCATTTTTATTCTGAACTCATTCTAAATTCATTTCTACTCTGAATTTTTAAATCTGAACAGATTGATCGAATTATTCCCTTTTTAAGCATTGTTTTATCCATTTATCGATTACTTCTCTTATCGACAGACAAGCTCCTTCTGGGCATTGGTAAATGGCAATTTATCCTTCAAAATAATGCTCATGTTTATGTTTATATTATCTTTTTATTCTAGCTTATAATTTTCGACTATTTCTTTGACCTGTGACTTCACCATTATAACTTCACCATTTCTTATGTTCAGTCCAACCTTACTCAATAAGTTTTTGCTTACAATCGCCTAATATAGGAAGATTCTTCTAAAATAACATGTATGGTCAGATATATTTATTTATGATTAATGGCCACAGTTTTATAAAATAATCTCAAAGTTTCAACTTTATTTGTGTCAATTTCTCTTGTATTAATATTTCCTAAGAAATTAATGGAATAAGTCGAAAAGAGATTTCGTTTTCTTTTCTAATTACATCTACAACAGATTACATATGCAAAAATGTGATCTTTTACTATGTAGCTATAAAATTAGAAGCGGAATATAAATATAGAGGCAGAAAGATCAAGAACGTACGGATTTCATTAAATGTATTTATTTGTTGGAAGTACATATTGTTGGTCCTTTTGTTACATATTATATTTACAATAAAATAACAACTATACAACAATAACATAATACTATATAGATAGTAAAATATATAGAATATATTAGAATAATATATAAATAACAAACTGCATACAAAGATAACTATATAAAGCTATTATTAACTATATTGATGCTATTCTTCTCTTAAACCTGCAAAAAATATTATTGTATCTGAGTTCGTCGTCTTTTTAGGAATGATAATGCTTTTCTTAAAACACGATCGTCATACTTCCAGAAAAAAAAACAATTCACGATGAGGCAAATTTCTTTTAGTTGTATTCTAATTTCATAAAAATGTATTTATTTTATGTTGCTACTTACTGCTGATATACTAGTTTACTATAAATATATTAGTTTACTAATATATTAGTATACTAATATATTAGTTTGCTAATATATTAGTTTACTAATATATTAGTTTACTAATATATTAGTTTACAAATATATTAGTTTACAAATATATTTGTAAACTAATATATTAGTTTACTAATATATTAGTTTACTAATATATTAGTTTACTAATATATTAGTTTATTAATATATTAGTTTACTAATATATTAGTTTACTAATATATTAGTTTACTAATATATTAGTTTACTAATATATTAGTTTACTAATATATTAGTTTACTAATATATTAGTTTACTAATATATTAGTTTACTAATATATTAGTTTACCAATATATTAGTTTATTAATATATTAGTTTACTAATATATTAGTTTAGTAATATATTAGTAAACTAAACTAACATATAAACTTGGGATTTTAAATTAAAAAAAAAAGTCAAACTGAACTAACGGGACTCTAAGGTTAATAGAGACAATATTGCTTAAAATGTAAATTTCACTCATAGATGGCTGTGTTTAGTACACTGTGTCGATTCACCATGGAAATATATATGATTCAGTAGTACGCATCTTTTCCGAGAAGCACACGTCTGGCTTAATAGGTTTGTGAACAAACATAACTCCAAGATTTTTAATGTATAAAAAATATTACCAATATTTTTATTTTAAACTAAAATGCTCCCTCCAGCTGGCTTATAATCTCCGACTCGCTCAGTTCCGACACCATCCAGAACCTGATTCACTCAATGCCACGCCGGTTTGAGGCAGTTATTGGAATACGTGGGGCTTAAACAAGGTACTGGTTTCCTGATTTATTTATAGGTGTATCCCCCGCAATTGTAATCATTTGACTAACGTTTTATGCACTACCTATTAAATAAATTTTGTTACCCTAATTGTCTTTTTATTGGTGTTGCAATTTCTATTCAGAGCAGTATATTTTCGATACTGCATACCGTTGTTCTAATCGACTACAATAAATTTCATTAAACTTTTTTCTGAATTTAAAATCCCAAGATTAATTCTGATTTACGCGATATGAAGAGGTCAAATCATTCGGAGGGACGAGAACAAACCAATAAAGATGTTCTTTAACATCTTTATTAGTACGATGCATGAGGTAAGATAATACCAAATTTTTATATTTCGTTCGTTTTTGTGTTACAGACATATATGTATACATAATGTATGTATATATATCTTAGATAAAAACAAATTAAATCAACCTTAGACAATGAAGTAACAAAAATCTACATATTTGAGCACTACGTAGAAAAGTAAAAAACAGGGAAGAAATGTATTTTATGGGATTGAAAGATGACTAAAGAATGTTTACACGATCGTGAATTGTTTTTGTCCATTTTGAAACTACAAGGATCGCGTTTTAGGAATATTATAATCCATTCTAAGAAGACGACTAGGAATTTAAATACGGTATAACCTTTTTGGAGACTTAAAAGAAAAACTGTTTCAAGCTTTATATAGTTATTCGTCTATGTTATACAAGTTAACACAAAAAAGTGGGAAAAACGGGATACTGTGAATTTCATCTTGAATTCTCTGTTTTAACTCATCCAGAGTTCTTGGTCGAGTCGTGTACACTTTACTCTTGAGATAACCCCACAAGAAAAAATCACAAATGGACAAATCTGGCGATCTAAGGGTCCAGGGAACGTTACCGAAACTTGAGATCATACGGTTATCGAACAATTCTCGTACAGCTTCCGTTAATTGCCATGCAGTGTGTGATGTTGCTCTATCCTGTTGAAACCAGGTTTCTTCAACGTGTGAAATATATTTCAATTCCGTTGTAAAGGAAGATTGTAACATCTCCACCTAACGATTCGCATTAACAGTTATTGTGATGCCCTGTTCATTTTCAAAAAAATAAGGTCCGATGATTCCATGTAATGAAACAGCCCACCATACTGTCACCTTACTAGCGTGTAAAGGGCTCTCATGAACATCATTAGGATTTGTGTCAGTCCAGTAACGGTAGTGTTGCTTATTCACGTAACCTGCAAGATGAAAATGGGCCTAATCTGACATCCACAACTTGCTTAGAAATGTATAGTCATTGTTTAAGTTTATTATCATTTGTTGACACAATTCTAATCGCTACTGGTAATCGTTTTTCCTTCAGTTGTTACATTATCTGCCGCTTGTATGTATAAAATTTTAAATCTAAATGAAGAATTCTGCGAACACTCACCCGGGACATTTCAACCGCAGCTGCTTGCTTACGAATTGAACGCCGTGGGCTCCGTAAGACAGACTCACGTACAACAGCAATGTTCTGTAGAGCACTAGCAGTTCTTGATCGTTCAATTGGTTCTATTAATCCAACTTTTTATCACGTGTTTTGATGGGACGGCACCATGACGCCCTAAGCTGTAAAAACATCGGAACTCCCTCTGCGCAGCTTCCAAACTATCACTCTTTTTATAAAACATTTTTATGGCTAACGTACGCTGTTGCCCGTTCCACTGATCCATGGTTACTAAAATGGTAAAGTGTTTACTTGCTCAAGGTCACTGTCCCGCAGCACTGCCACCTGTTCATGGCTACCACTACGCATTTCAGAAATTGCCGTTATTCTGTGTCAGCCTGAATATTATTTACATATTATCATAATATTATTGTTGCATAGGTATTATTTTATTGTAAATATATTACAATCTGTAACAAGAGAGGGAATAAGTATTTCCAACACATTGGAAGGAGATGAACAGGAATTGACACTAACAAAGTTGAAACTTTGGGGTTATTTTATAAAACTGTGTTAATTATTGATGAATATATACATCTGACCATATAGACCGGGCGCCAAGAAATATTCTGTTTTAAAGACCCGTTGGAGTGATTTCGATTCGAAACAATTCATTTTTCGCCTACATTTTTTCATTCTAATTATTATTCAACATGATTAGTTTGACAAAAAAAAACAAAAAGTGTAAAGTAAGTGTAATAGAGAATTTCAAACTTGGTGGACTAGAAATATGGCATGATTAGTACAGGTGATAAAGAGGTGTGTGTTTTATGTCCTGGAAATGTGTATATAGAACATCTCCCGTAAAACGGTATTATGAAACAAGTCACAAAGCTCTTTGTCAAAACAGCGAACCATTGCAATTAAAGTGCAATTAAAGAGAAAAATTAACAGTCAACGTCTATAATTAAACAGGTTAGCAAGGATTGTCATACAAGTGCTTTTGCAGGATTTTTTGAAAGGAGCTTGGTTAGCATGCGACCCTTCACTTTTTGATTATTTTGAAAGTAAATATAAGATAATTAAGCGCATCAAAGACACTCATTTATCTGGAAACAAATCAATAAAAGATAGAATCCTACTAAAACTGGCAAAACATGTAAAAGAACAACAAAAAAATGACATCAAGGCCTCTCCTTTTATATCGCTATGTTTTGACGAAAGTACTGATACATTTGGTCGTTTCGCTGTTTTTCTCGATATGGTGTAGTAAACGATATCAAGAAAGAATTAATTGCGATACCGTCGTTGTCAACAACTACTACGGGCTACTACGGAAATTGATTTAAGCAAAATTGTTTCTATAACGACTGATGCTGTTCCAAGTACGGTAAGGAAAAATGCTTTATCAGTTTATTTCAAACACACGTCACTGCATCATTCATCAACAAGTCTTGCGTGCTAAGAGTGGTTTTGCCTCCTTTGATAATATTGGTCGTAGACATAAAAATAGTGAATCTCATATCTTCGCAGGCTCTAAATAAGCGAAAGTTTTATGTGTCCGCTGTTTGAGCAGACACATAAATAATGCAGTGATAACGTATTTCAAAGATTTGCCGATTGTTGGGAAGAAACCAGACTTTTTTTACAAAATGACGGAAAAATCAACAATACTCACAATTGATGGATGTTATGTGGCTTTCAAAACTTTTCAAACTTGAAAAAAATCACCAGAAATTTGGATTTACACGAAAAACCAGACCTAGCAAAAGTCACTAAGCAGTTTAATACGGTAATTTATTCTTCAATCAAAGAATTTTTATTAAGATTTTCTCAGTTCAAAGAATTATCGGAAACACTCAAGTTTATTATATATAAGTAACTACCTGGCCTGGCAGACGATATTCTGCTCTTTCTGGTAGGTGGCGCGATGACTTTTCATAGATATAAAATTTGTTAATCATTTGACTACAGCACCACCTATAGGATCCTAGCATAGTTATGAATTATTGTCTTGACAGAATAAATATATTGTGAGAATATCACCTTAATCGATCTGAAGTTAAGCATCGACTGTAATATATAGGATTTCTTTTCCGTTCTGTCTAAATGTCTTCTTTTTTCTCGGATTTGTCCTGGGAGAAGAATAAGAAAAACCAATGCTATCTAAAGAAATGCAAGTCAAGCTCTTCTCCCAGAACAAATCCGCGAAAAAAAAAGGCATTTGGACAAAACGGAAAAGGAGTCCTATCTATTACAGTCGATGCTAAGCAACAAGGTTCATCCTATTTTGTAGAATGAAATAGATCAAGTATCTTTCTGGCGGCACAGCGAATCGGAATACAATCTCAAAACGGAAAAATAAAAAAGACAAATTTAAAGAAAATAGTTACTGAACGTCCAAAAGAAATCCGAGACAATAACATATTAGTTATAAATGTCTCTAACCACCACTTATCAACAGATAAAGAACCCATCCTAAGCAAAGGCTTCAATTTCGCCATTTCCCCAAAACATATACAATAAAAGAAATAATTTCGAACGTTGAATCAACACTAGACGAAAAGCCAGATAAAGAAGCGGAAATAATCAGACTAAATGTAGCGCAAATACTACGATCCAATAAAATGCCAAAACCCAATGTTAATAAGGCTGAAATCAGAGAGCTTAAAAGTTTAAAAAGAAAGGAAGAAAGATATTACTGTATTAACGGCGGACAAAGGAAACGCAACAGTCATAATGAACACCGAGGACTATATGAGACAGATGACGGACATTCTACTAGAAAAAACATATAAATCATTGAGTAGAGATCCATGAACCTATCTAGAAAAAACAACTAAAAGCAAAATCAAAGCATCAAAGCGAACTCAGAATAATTGCAAGGAAAAAATCAAGCAGATGTCCTAAACTTTACAGTCTACCCAAATTAAACAAACCAAAAATCCTATTAAGGCTCATAGTAAGTGCCTTCGGCTCTCCAACACAAAATTTGGAAAAATATCTAGCAAGTATCATGCAACCGAATCAACCCGAAGCAACCAAGTCAAACTTGCCGAATACTATGTTCAAAACTCAGAACATGTGATAAGGATAATTAAACATTTCCAACTAGAGCATACAGACATACTGGCAACCCTGAACATTGTCTTACTATATCCAAGTATCCTCATAGACCAAGCTCTAGACTAATTTTGACGAACGAAGACTTTCCATCATACGTGGGGGAACTCCACCGAACACTGCTTGAAGAATATATATGTTTTTCCTTCAACCAGCAGATCTACAGACAAACTGACGATACCCCAATGGGATCATCTCTATCATCCGGTATAGCCAACCTGTTCATGACAGACTTCGAAATAAAAGCATTAGCCAAGGCTCCTTTAAAACCTAAACTTTGGAAACGCTACGTAGATAATCCTATAATATAGATACTTATAACGTAGATGATCTTTATAATATGGCCTCACGGAAACGAATTTCTGAACAACTTCCTAACCTAACTATACGAAATCCACCCCAGAATACAGTTCACGCTGGAAGTCGAATAGGATAGGAAACAATCTTTTTTGGATCTCCACATCACAAGACAACTTTCTGGAATCCTCGAATACACAGTGTATAGAAAACCAACTCAAACCGATCGATATCTCAACGTTATCATCATCCTTGTCAAATCCAGGCAGTAACGAACACCTTGATTTCCAGATCTTTCCGACTGATACTACCAGATACACAAAGTGAGGAACTACCAAAAAAAATTAATATAACCCTTAAAAAAATGGATATTCAGAAAATTTTATCAAGAACGCCATTCACGGTCACGAAACCCAAAAAGAAGAACAATATATATCATCAGAAACCAAATACACCACAGTTCCTGCTACCATAAGTAAAAGAAATCACTGATAGGATAGGCCTATATAGGCTTATTATAAACTACTAAGAAAACATAAGATCAGAACAACCTACAAGCCGCACAAAACTGTCGCAAACAGACTAAAAAACCCAAGGACAAAGTTAGACTGGAAAATCATGGGATATATAGCATATCTTGTTCCGACTGCAACAAAACATCCATAGGACAAACAAACAGACGAATCTCTGCCAGAATACAAGAACATAAAAACAACTTAGAAAAACAAACAAACCACTTCCGCTCTGATCCAGCACCATCTACAAACAGGACATAAAATCAATTTTGGAGGAAGCAAAGAAATAGTGTCTATTGAAAACTACAAGGTCCGAACAATCAGAGAAGCCCTTGAAATAGAAGAAAGGGGTAAGCTAAATATACGAAACGACGCTCGCAATATTCCAAAGGAATGGAAATCGCTTCTGAAAAAAAGAAGAAACACGGCGACGAGGAAGAAAAATCAATAAACGGATGCCCGACAGCGTTACCAAGCGTCACGAATAGTTCCGAACTACCGCCGCCTATATATCCGATATATAATCTCATTGGGCATTTTCAGTGTTGTCCGCTTTGACTGAAGAGTCCAACTGACGTGCACGGGTCGTTGCGCTCGCTCTTATAGGCGGCCGGTGACTGCGCAGATTACATCGGGGTAGTTCGGGTCGATTCGTGGCGCTCGGCAACGCTGTTGGGTATTCGTTTATTGATTTGTCTTGCTCGACGCCAAGTTGCTGTGTCGTATATATATATATATATATATATATATATATATATATATATATATATATATATATATATATATATATATATATATATATATATGTATGGGTACCGACATATGCTCTCTCGGACACAGTCCATATATATATATATATATATATATATATATATATATATATATATATATATATATATATATATATATATATATATATTTGGCATGCAACAGCCGAGGAAGCTTTAGAAAAAATGGCACGTAGATCGATAAAGGTTTACCTTCCCTGCACTAGTCTGTTTTTCATTTGCTATAGTAATTTGATATAGGATTTTGCCTCGTAATCCAACGCAATCAATCCGTAGATCAGCACGCTTCGTTCTAATGACCCGATCATTAGAAGTTTGTGTTCCAACCCGAATATGCTATTTCTACATTTCAAAGGTTTTTTCTGCATATTATCTGCATTACAATAGCGGCTTTAATCCGTGCTGCTTTTGTGTGCTGTTTCCATGTCATTCTTTTAGCGAATATGACTCCTAGATACTTCACTGCATCCTGCCAGGTCACATCCTCGTCTTCAATCTCCAGGAGTGAACTGAATCTGAATCATTGATGGCCGACATGAATAATCTATATTTTGGTGATATTAACCTTGATCTTTCAGGCTATTAACCAGTCCATCAGATCGACCAGGTGTTCCTGAACGTATCCGACGGCTTAGTTTCGTTGTATGAATCTGGCCGTAATGGTTGTATCGTCGGCATATATTTCGATGTGCTATGTTGAAAATTACTGGTACTGCTTGAACTTTAGTTAAAAAGAAAGATTAAAATTAACTTTAGTTAAAAAGTTTTTTATTATAGTTTTTTTCTTGAAATAACCACAAATGAAGCAATTTAAATCAACGATTCGCTGATTCTTCTTGTTGACTTACAAGTCGTTTGTAATATAAATGTATCAGCTTCGTTCTATATTAATGTCAAAGCACTTTCTTTCAGCTCTTTATACAGTGCTATTTCTCTAGGATCAATTTTTTCTAGCTAGCCATTCAAATCTTTTCCCATGAAAAACATTATTCATCAGCATCCGGATTATAGATTCTCTCAAACTTATAACCAATGTCATCTTTGCATTGATTTGCTATATTTTTACAGTTCGAAATGTTTCTTTTGTTGGTTGATTTTTTAATTTTGCGGATAAATCGCAAAATAAACAGGATAGTTCTCGGGAGCGCTCTCTCTTTAAATTTACAACTAAAAGCGGCATTATTTATTTCAAAAAAAGGGAAAAATCATGCGACTTGCGGCACAAATTGAATTAAAATTGAAGAAATTACTTGCAGCATAGATCACAGAATAAATCAATGCGTACATAACCAAAATTCAGATATAACTAGAAAGTCTAAATTGGATTGAGAACAATGTGGCTAGCTGAAATACTTTGAAGTAGATATAAACTGCCGCGGAGGGTGAAAAAAAAAAAAAATAAAACAACCAGCCATCGCACATGGATATCTTTGTTTCTGTTTATCTTAAGGTTCCAAAAAATTATTCTAATAAACTTGCTCCAGCGGGTTTTTAAAACAAAATGTTTCTTGGAACCGCCCGAACTAATACATGTTATACTAAAATAATCTTCTAATACAAACCCTCAAGAGAAGCACTTCTGTGCTTCCCGATTCAGAAGTATGTCTTTAATTATTAATATATTTTACTCAATCAGCATATCTATACTCAATCAGTATAGAAAAATACTATATTTATAGAATGTTCCAAAAAATAACAGTATTCCTAATACCATCGAAAAAATCAGCAATAATTAAAAAAATGTTAAAATGAGGTGTTCTATTCAAAATATCATATCTAGGCGAAATTGATAGATAAACGCTTTCGTCCAACGGCATTTAAAAAGGGACTTAATATACTTTCAGATACTTATTACTTAATTTAGCTTTATTTTAAACAATATATATATTTAGTTAGGTAAAGTTCATTGGTATGATGTTCTTCAAAAACCGATTCGGTCTCGCTTTCACTGTCATTGCCGTTGAAAATATCAGCTGCCTCATATAACGCTTCTACGTCAGATGCACAGCAAGTACGAGAACTCGTGTTCACTTTGAGCTCAGTAGAAAATGAAAGAAAGTGATAAATAAATGTTAAAATAATTAAAAATCAAAGTTTTCAATAAAAATATTGTGGAAAATATTATATTTATTGTTTACTTACGATAACAAAAAGGTTATTTAACGGTTTTTATTTATTGACAAAACACTGACACAATAGCAGCACTGGGTGGCGTATACCACGAGGAGTTATTGAGTAAGGTAACTGGACATAAAAAATGGTGAAATCATAATTTATATATAAGAAAATATCGATTTTCTCATAGAAATACGATTGAAAGGTTAGGTCGAATACATAGAGCATTGTTTCTCAATCTGAAGGTCGCGACTCTTAGGGGGGTCGCGTTCAGGAATATGGGAGGTCGCAATATGTTCAAAAAATAAGACTCGTATATAAAACATCCTTTTATTAAAGTATTTTTAATTTAACCTTCCGGTGATCGCGTGAAATTTTATGACCTGAGTGGTCGTAATAAAATCCAAGAACCTCATACAATTCTGCGTTTTATAGTATATACCTGATACACAGTTTAGTTCAATACTTGATACAAAGTAGATTTTAAGTGTTTATAATAATGATTAATTATTTATGTTGGGTAAATTATTTTAAACAAATATTTCACTTTCTATTCGAGAAAAATATAATGTTTAACATAATGAGTAACAATTTATCATAAATATTATTAATATTACAATGAAATAAATATTAAAAATTAAACTTTATTGTTGTAAATAAATATCAAAAAAGTCTTCTCGTAGTCCGTGTTCTGGCAAATTAAGCGTTAGTTTTCTTAAAACCTGGCATAATATACAGTGTAAATTACGGTAACATGTTCCAAGCATAGCCTAATACCACAGCTTTTTCAAAAATATTTTGTTTTTCTGTTCATTCTCGAATCACAATAACTCCATCTTCTGTATTCGCCAATATTTCTTGTTTGATTTATATTTTCGGGAACTACTACGCCACATACTTCGTCATACAATTGCTTTAGCAGTTTTATTTCATTTTGAAAGTTCATCTCAGTATACTAATGTTATTTTATCAACTCACATTTTATATGACGACTAATCCTACTTTTCTCAGAATTCTGATGAAATTATAGACAATTTAAAAAATTAGCGCGAGTGGTCGCATACTGTCTGAGAGACCGTATCTGCAAATAATTGTTAATATAAATACACCCTTCAACATAACATTTTCACTGCACCCGGCCTCACGATCCATAGCGCGACCACCGAAGAGTTAAAAACAAGTGTTAGAAAATTAAATGTTACCAGGTAATAACAACATAATACAATACACTTAAATAAAGGAATAGCCAAAGTTGTTAGAAATAATAATTTAATGCGACGGTTGATTTTATTTTTTATTTCAACATTTTTCAATACGTGTATCATCATTGCAAATACTCATAAGCAAGTTATTTTTCACATAAGTAAGAAGTAGCGATGGGGGTTAATGTTTTCAAAGCTTCCGTTACTATATTTTCCTATTCACATCGTCGTACAAACCAAAACTTATCAAAATTTTGAGTTAAAAATCGTAGTTGTAAAGTTTTGTCGTATGATATTTCAATAAGTTGGTTGTGAATCTCAATAGGTAATTTAGCAGCTGCAACAACATTTTCATCAAATGGATTGAGAATCTATCTTTT
Source organism: Cosmopolites sordidus (assembly GCA_031761425.1). Classification (NCBI taxonomy): domain Eukaryota; kingdom Metazoa; phylum Arthropoda; class Insecta; order Coleoptera; family Curculionidae; genus Cosmopolites; species Cosmopolites sordidus. Next base: position 238,035 of record JARFXV010000527.1, on the reverse strand, counting down.
CGACAAATTATCGTTGCTATCTGGATAATATTCCAGAAATTTTCAATTCGCGTAAATGCCTTTTTCCAACACGCGAGCAATAATAATATTTTCCTCTCCAACACGCGAGCAATAATAATATTTTCTAAATCCATATTTTTGGTAATAGAACCCGAAGTTAAAGTAAATGCATCAAAATTACATTTTCCAATGCGCATAATCCAAATACCAAGCTCCTTCATGAAGGCATTACCTTAATCTGTCGTTAGTAAAATGTTTTTGTTACGGCCGTCTAAACTCATATTCAAGTAACTTAAATGTGAAAATATATCACTCAAGTAACTTGTAAAAAACCTCTTGTATAAAACTTGACCATGGATTCATTTGCAAAATAGCATCTTATCTTTAATTGACCTCTTGCACTCGTATCTGACAAAACAAAAGTTTGACACGTATGTTGACTCGTCGAACTGAATAGCAAAACATTCACTTAATTTAGCCCTTTCAGTTATTTGATCGATAACACTTGAACGCTTTCACTTGATAACAAACATATCGCAATACAGTTGTCATGGTTGGTTGGTTGTCATTCAAGTTAATTGCCTTGGATGACAACCAAGGCAATTAATCTGGTTTTTTGTTTATAGTTTCACCAGATGTAGATGGTGCGTTTGCGGTGACACGGTGTGTTTTGTCACAAATTTATCGATTTTAGTTAATGTTTTTTATTTATTTTATTACCACACTGTTATTAATTTACTTAACACTGAGTGAGAGAAAAAATCGTAGTATTTAACACTAAAAGATACTAAATCGTAGTATTTGTTTTCGTTAAACCGTAATTAACAATGAAACACTTGTCTTCGTTTCTTTGTTTTTATTACCAATGTGCATAGCTTGTACGAACCTGCAGAAGTTGTAAGGCACAGATTCGAACTGATAAAAGCAAAATAAAAACAAGGGGTTTACACAAATCTTGTAGTTCGGTATTTATGACTGTGTGTGGTATTTCGGTATAAGTGTAACGGCCCATTCACAGATGCATCCGTCATCGACGATTTTTCATTTAATACAAAGACAAATAGACGATTCGTTTTTCTTTAGGATTCGTAAACGTGTTAACATGCTCGTAGAAGTTCATAAGCCATTTAAAAATAAAAACGATTCTTCATAAATCACTATACTGAAAAAAGGACGAATAGTCGCCGTGTTAACTGGCCGATGTAAAACTTGATAAACGTCAAATTAATATAATGTAGTGAGAGGGTCGCAATGTTTTTTACTTAACTTTTTGCCTATTTAGAGGGTCGTGACACTAAAAAGGTTGAGAAACGATTACTTAGAGAATATTGAAAAGCTGGAACATTGAAAGTAGGTCAAACAAATTGTCGAAAACTATATATATATGCCTGAATAAACATATAATATCTACTTAATAATGAGAATTATTATGAAAGATAAAGTGCCAGTTTTCCAAAGCCCAAAGAAGCTTATCTATCGATAAAAAAAAATAAGTCTATAAATGATGGAACAATGGTTAAAAGAAGGCATAATTTGATCCGTCTGTTGAGATTTAGAAATGCAGAACTGAAATCAATTAAGAATGAGTTCAGAATAAAAATGGCGAAACAATAATCTGTTGCCATTACTGAAAACTGAATCAAAAAGCAATCAGGGACCGTTTTCCATTGCCATTAATTGAAGAAGTATTGGGTTGATATATTGTGCCAGATATTTTAGTATTTTGGATTTACGAAATTATTTCCTTTACGCCAGTGTCGAATAATGTAATAATTAGTTAGTTTATTTTCATTAAAGAAGCGTTAATACCAGGCGTTATTTAGTGATCGGACCTAGAGTTTAACGTGGGCTTCGCACAATGCTTATCAGCTACTGATAAATCCCTATCAGGACCTTTCTCGGGCTATTAACCCTTGGTTTGTGCATAACATTCAGTATCTAGAAAAACATACTGACTGGAAAGTGACCAACATAGAGTACCTGTCAGAAGGCTTCCGGTTTTACACGAAGGCTTAGCCTCGAATAGACATGCCGGAGGAGCGATTCCTTCTCGAATGTTTCCCTTTTAGTTGTTGAAATGCATTTATTAAGCTCAGCTTCTTTGGAGGGTCACCCTTCCAAATACTAAACTTAACAAGTCACGCTGTATTTTGACCTCTCAGTAGCCGGGTTACAGGAGATGCCAACCTCCCGGTGTGATAGTAACTGTAAATACACACTATTTGTGAAATATGATGTCTACTTTGAATTCATTAAATCTCCATTTTGTCCATTTAACAACCCTGTATTTCAGATATACACTATAGGTATAATTTTCAGAAATGTATTAACCAAAAACCAACTAACTAAACTAACGAACTGAAATTACGAGAAAAAATATTTGTTATATATAATAATTTTTTTTTTGATTTTATAATCGAATATCAGACAATGAAAACAACAAAAGGGATACGATGTAGACATTTTCAGAACCAAAAACTTCATTCCTTAATGAAGCTGGTGATTTGAGAAGCTTGGGCATTTATATTAAACTCATTATGCGATTTATTTCATTTAAAGAGAATGAAAGGCAATCTTTTAAGAAATTCAAATATTTTCATAATAGTAAACCTGCCTGTCTTACACATAGGTCTTATAATGGCCACTTATTCCATTCTGTTTATTATGTGAGTAGCAAAATATTTGTTTAGCTACGATACTGTTATAGCAGTGATAAAACAATTCCAACTTATATCTTGGAAATCAAATTTAAATCGTTACTGATTACATCAGTTTTGCAGAAAAAAACAACGAATAAGAAGGGTTTAACAAATTAGACCACAAAACCATTTGTGATAGGGTCTCAGAAACCATTCAGGGTACTGATCTTTTAAGATAAAAATGTTAAGCAAAGTCTATAATCTACTAAAGGTGTAGTAACAAAATCTGCCTGCTTGCCCTTGTCGTGTGTCCTGGGCCCTACAGTTAGTATACTAAGCTATGCGAAATCCAGCTAATTGAGGAGGGTGGAAGGCCACCCCCACCATTAAGAAACCGAAATATGTCGGTTATATTATGATAAATCCTACACAAGGTATCCGATCTTCCAGGTTAGGTTAGGTGTGGGCCCAGCAATCCTACTACGGAAAAACAATCGTTTCTACGAAACCTCAAACAATGCATTAGGTTGAATTGATTCAATATAAACAGACCGACGATTCAACATAAACAACGAAATATGGATATGAGATTTAATACGTGGAACAAAAAAGAACCCTATATTAATAATTAGTTCTAAGAAGTACCCTTACACAAGTAAGAAAATACCATCTAGATATAGTAGGACTCCAAGAGATGAGATGGTTTGTAAAAGATTCCACCCCGGGACACCGGGTAACAATCGTTACTATTAAAGGTCATACAGCGTATTAAGTTGAATTGATTCAATATAAACAGACTGACGATTCAATATAAACAATGAAATATGGATCGGAGATTTAATGCGTCGAACAAAAAAAACCTTATATTAATAATTAGTTCTAACAAGTAACCTTGAGCAGATAAGAAATTACAATCTGGATATAGCAGGACTCGAAGAGATGAGATAGTTTGTAAAGGATCTCTGAGAAAAAATAAGTATCAAATATATTACAGCGGGCATGACACGAATTATGCATTTGGGTGGGGTTCATTATAGGAAGAACATCTAAGCCAAATATTAGGTTTTAAGCCAGTGAGTGAGAGGACTTGCTATATAAGAATGAGGAAAAAATTTCGAAATATGTAGATGTTCTCTATACATGTACCATCAGGATACAACAATATAGAAATAATTGGAATACAAAAACAATTGGAAAATAATCTGGATATATACCCCAATATTCCAATTGTGGACAAGTATTGTCTACATGATAACTCAAATGATAATTCGGAAAGAGGTATGCCATTCATTATATGCAAGGGCCTTAGCGTGATAGGTACAAAGTTCCAGCGCAAAAATATCCCGAACGGAAGCTGGATTTCACCTGATGGATATACAGTAACCCAAATAGATTATGTTATGGTTGATAGCGAATCATAATCAAGTATGCTGATATGCTATAGAAGAGTATCATAGGAGTCGGACTGCTACCTGGTAGTAAAAACAAAAATGACCAAGAATACCATATATGCCAATAACAAAAGAAAAAAACAGAAATCAAGACAAAAAAGTACGATATGTAAAAAATATCTGAAAATAGAATCTCTGTTCTTTAAGGTGCATATAAAGATTTAAGAAAACAAAAAGAAAATAAATCAAGATGACGAGAAGATGGATAAATATCAGACAAGGTTGAGAAGAGGCTTAACTAAAGATCTGTTGCTCATACTTCGAGTATATACTACATAGTACTACAAACAGGTGTAAGATCGCGTATAAAGTGCAGTAGTATACAAGGTCATGAAGAAAATTGATTTAACAGCTAAGCTTATTAGACTAATCCGTATGATGATGTTTATCTAACTTTCCTGAGGGAATATAAAGTTAAAGCGAAAAAATGATAAGAGAGAAGCAGAGTTCTCTCGAACTTGTCTTCAGTTTCTAGCATCGCACAATATTGGTTAACGTTATACGGTAACGCCGCCTAAAGGTCGACATATTACTAGCATATTTCGACCTACAATTTGTGACAAATGGTCACTCTTACAGGCTAGAGTTAAATAAAAGAGGAGCAGAGTTCTGTCTACTTGATTGTACTAATTATTAATATACAACAATTAACTGTATTATTAAATATATTATTAAATACAGGTATTAAATACTAGACGAAGTTCTATAAGTTCTTATAGAACGAAACCGGTCTTAAGATGTGGATGAATGTTTTCCTCCTGGAACTCGAACGAAACATAATTGGCGTAGTTTTATTACCTGTATTTAAGTATAGTTTTATCGTTCCTTCATACGCTATCCAAAGCGCCAGCAAGCGTCTCTCAAGACCAGTTTCTAGCCTTAAGCCGTCATCAGTTGAACGCCTGAAGAGCGGACGTGGAGTACCGACGTTCCTCTCCATCGGCCCTGTGTACTATTTTTCATACCTGGTACTTACCTGAGGGTTAGACGGGGGCCACGAACGGTCTCGCAGGATGACGTGGCTGCATGTGATTGCAGCCTTCATTTGACAGGATCAATTTATATGGTTATGGTTTTAGTCGTTCCTTCGTCCGCTCTTCAGGCGTTCCCCAACAGCTTGAGCCCAATTGATGACGCCGTAAGGCTAAAAACTGGTCTTGGAAGACGCTTGCTGGCGCTTTGGACAGCGGATGGAGGAATGGCAGTTCACATGGGTCCTTTGATTTTTAATATTTTTTTCCACGGGCCCAGTTAACAATATATATATATATATATATATATATATATATATATATATATATATATATATATATATATATATATATATATATATATATATATATATATATATATATATATATATATATATATATATATATATATATATATATATATATATATATGTATATGTATATGCTTCCTAAAGCTACAACACTTCGTCCACGATGCAGGAAGCGGACGACGGCTGAACTCGAATGTTTATTTCGGGAACAGACGGTTAACAGGACTCTGGAAGAAAAAAACTTGGTCGCGTCTGCAGTGGCAACCACCGGCAACTTGGTCGGCGTCTGTTCACCCAGAGGGTGCGGCTGTACACCACGCTCCAGGAACTAACAATCTCTGGTTCTAAACTCCCAGTGGAAGCACTGGACCTATAAGCTTATAAGCAACCATGACTCGTGTAAGTAATAACAATGATACCCCAGGTGGTAACCAATCCACCCATCGACAGACGGCAACCGGGTTTTCGGATTCTGGGGAACCTGGACTTTCAAGATCTCCAAAAAAATCCGGAGCTTTCCGGCAAATTTCCACATAAAACACTTACATATATTGGCACCTTCAACATCAACACGCTGATCCAACCGTGAAAACTTCACAACACATCATCAGAATACATCAGAATTTGACAGGCAAAATATACTTGTGCTTGCCCTACAAGAAACACGGATCATGGATGAGGACACGGTAGACTATGGGAACTATCGCATATTCAAAAGCAAGACAGATAAACGAGTCGCAAGGGGCGCTCTGCTTTTGGGCATGGCCTTTGTGGTACATAAAGGGATAATTAACTCTATTAAAGAAATCACGCCTATAAACAGTAGACTAATGACAATGCTCATACAGTGCGCCAATAAAAAATACACCATGATCAACGAACATGCCCCCACAAATGGAGACAACAAGAAAAATCCCAAGTCTACAGAGAAATTCTGGGCAACACTAGAGAAGGTAATAGCAAAGGTCCCAAAGGATGACGTCAAAATTTCACCGGGCGATTTTAACGCACAAATCGGCAGAGAAAAAAACCATCAGAAAACAGTAGGCAAATTCCCTTGTCATAAATTTACCAATAAGAGCGGCATAAGACTCATCGAACTATGCCAACAGAATAACCTTAAGATCATGTCAACATTTCTAAGAAAATCTCCACGAAAACAGAAGACATATTATCCATATCTCCATACATGGAGATCATCTATACAACAGATTGGAGAATTCCAGATAGACCACGTTGCGATCTCATACCCACAACAAAGAGAAATACAAAATGTCCAAGTCCACAGGGGCGCTAACATTGACTCAGACCACTACCTAACACGAATCAAAGTCAAGTTCACCTCAAGGAAAATTTATCACAACAAAGCACATCTACAGAAATTGGACACAAAAAAGATCAAGGAATCCAACATAACAGAAGAATGGGAAATGGAACAGGCAGACATATGGAAAAAAATCCGCAAAAAGATTACACAAAAAGCACAGGAACTGATCGCATTGAAAAAGAACACAAAACACCTTTGGTGGGACTCGGAATGCGAAAGTGCATTGCAGCGAGGCAAACGAGCATTTCAGGAGTACAATACTAAAAAATCCCCAGAAAGTCAACAGCTTTTTGAAGTGACTAGAAAACAGACCGTAAAGGTTATCAGGCAAACTAAGAGGAAGTACATGAAGGAACATCTAGACTCTATAGAGGAGAATTTTCGCAATTATAACACGAGATACTTTTATAGGACTTTTGCAAGAGAAATCCGTGGATACATAACACAAAATCTTTGCTTCAGAAAGTGGAATGGGAGATTAGCGCTAAACAATCAGGAGAAGTGTCAGGAGCTGGCACACTATTTCCCTGATCTCCTCAATTGCCCTGAACGCGACACAAGATTTCCTAAGGAAAATTATATCCATACCCATTCAGTATTACCACCACCAACACAGGAACAAATCTACAGGCACGTACGCAAACTAAAGAATAATAGGTCGGCCGGTAAAGATGATCACCGCGGAACTATTGAAAAACCTCGGACCAAATTTACTGCAGGAACTTACGCAAATTATCACGAACATTTGGCAAACAGAAAAATTATCAGATGAATGGAAATGTGCTCTTATCCACCCGCTGCACACGAAGGGAGGCAGAACAGATGTGAACAGCTATAGAGGAATCTCCTTACTACAAGTCACTTACAAAATCCTCTCAGCATGCCTTCTCCAGAGAACATAAGAACAATTGGAACACAATTGGCGAGTACCAGGCAGGCTTTCGCCCTGGTCGCTCATGCACTGAACAAATATTTAACTTGAAAACAATACTGAAATACAAAACTATCAGGAAGTTCCTAACCATCTGCACGTTTGTGGAATTCAAGAAAGCAAACGACCGAATCGGCCGAAAATATCTGTTCTCGAACTCGATCCCAAAACACTACGATTGATCGAGCAGACACTGACTGACACAACCTCTAAAGTAAAATTTCCGAACCCTTCTTGGTTAAAACTGGAGTACGCCAAGGAGGTGGGTTATCCCTACTCCTCTTCAACCTGATCTTAGACAAAGTCATAAGGGAATGGGAAAATTCAAGGGGAAATCAATCAATGGGAAACTGAAAAATCAAGGACACTGGAAACCAATACGACTCGGACGATCCAAAAACAACATAGAAATATCATGCCTGGTCTTCGCAGACGACCTAGCAATTCCCGCAGACAATGAAAAAAGGGCAACCAAACAGATCGAATCCTCAAGATATGTGCAGAGAAGGTCGGCCTACAAATCTCCTTTCAAAAAACCGAATTTTTTTCCTCAAAATTAGATGTCCAAAATTTGAACACCAAATACGGCAAAGCAAATACGATCACTCACTTTTATACCTGGGCGAGATCCTCGAATCCACAGGACGAGAGAAGATAGCACAGAAGACTCGATTACAGAAGATGAAGTGGGCATACGGCAAGATCACACTATATCTACTATAAGAAATGCCTATCTATACACGCAAAAATAAGACACTACAAGTAATGAAACCACATGTACTATACGCAAGCGAGACACTTACACTTCATACAAAAAGTGGCATAGAAAACATACTAAAAGAAGTATACAAAATTATGAGGAAAATTTTCGGTCCAAAAGTGAGAGAAGAAGTATACAGACTACAATCTCGAAAGACCACAGAGAGAATAACCAACGTAGCGGCGGGCATCATAAAAAGAAGATTGAAATTCTATGGACATATCAGTATATTCATTCACATAAGTCATGGCTGATCTAGGAGAGGCACAAATGGTCCGACAGAGATTGAGGACAGAAGAACATATAGAAACAAACTACATATGTGGAACGTTGCATCAAAGAGCGAAGTTTCGAGGAGATCGGGAACAAAGTGGGCGGAGGCGAGAAAGAGAATCCACGGAGAACGGATGAGAGAGGTGTGAAGGATCAGAAAAACACTCGAAAATGAGTCAGAATGCTTTGCGTGATCCAACCGGGTCCATATAATAATAATATATGTATATGTATATATATGTATATATGTATATATATTTACATATATATATATATATATATATATATATATATATATATATATATATATATATATATATATATATATATATATATATATACATACATACATATATACATACACACATGTTTCTAAATCATCCCGGGTGTCGATCCGTTCATTCTGTGAAGAGTAACGACGTTTTGAGACGAGATTATGGCGAAACGTCGTTACTCTTTACAAAATGAGTGGATCTACACTCAGAATGATTTAGAAACATTATCTACCATTCGTGAAAATATTAGATGTAACATTTCTATATATATATATATATATATATATATATATATATATATATATATATATATATATATATATATATATATATATATATATATATATATAAATAAACAAATATAAACATATATAAATATATATAAACGATCTACACCCGGAATGCTACCCACCTTTATTTTTGTAAAAAATTCTAAATGAGTCCCTTTGGCGGAGTCCGTGGTGGGATGAAGTTTGCGAGCCAGCAGTATTAAACCGAAGTAAAGCATTCAAAGATTGGGAACAGTCAAAAAACAGCAATAAACTATAACATCTTTTTGGAAGTAAGAAAAGAAACCTCGAAGCTAATTAGACAAACTAAAAGAAAATATGAAAACAATCAACTCAATGAAATAGAAAAAGATTTCCAAAAAATAACACCCAAAACTTTTACAAAACATTTAAAACTAAATTAACAGGCTATCAATCGCAAAGTCTTTGCTTCCAAAAGGAAAACGGACAATTAACTCTAAGTAACCAAGACAATTGCAAAGAACTTGCGAAATATTTTGAACAAATACTAAACTGTCCCGAGCCCTTAAACAAATTAGCAACACTAAACCCTAAACAAACAAACCCAGTTTCATTACCACCGAATGAAGATGAAATAATTAGGCAAATCAAGCGGCTTAAAAATGACAAAGCTTCTGGTGAAGATGCAATCACTGCTGAACTTTTGAAATCCGCTGGTCCAGGTACAATCAAGGAAATAACCAAAATTCTACAAGAAGTTTGGCGAACCGAACGGATTCCGGAAGGTTGGAAAGATGCTCTAATCCATCCACTACATAAGAAAGGAGATAGAACGGATGTAAACAACTATAGAGGGATATCTCTTCTCCCAGTTTGTTACAAGATTCTATCTCAATGTCTACTAGACAGAGCACAGGGACAGAGCACAGGACAGAACCCAACATTGGTGAATATCAAGCAGGTTTTCGACCGGGCAGATCCTGCCCTGAACAGATCTTGAATCTAAAGTTGATCCTAAGACATCAAAAGGTGAACAATAAAAATCTCGTCTGTACATTTGTGGATTTGAAAAAAGCATATGATTCTATTGACCGCGAATCTTTATTCCGAATCTTGAAAGAACAAGGACTAGATCTGAAAACGCTGGCAATTATTAAAGCAACGTTAACTAACACAAGGTCAAAAGTTAAATTCATGGGTGACATCTCAGAGCCCTTCGAAATTAAAACTGGTGTGAGACAAAGGGATGGACTCTCGCCACTCTTATTTAACTGTGTTCTAGAAAAAGTAATACAGGAGTGGCGTGAAAAAAAGTTGGCCCTGAATATTGATCAGTCCGTTAAAATGGGGAGAACCAATATCAAAATTGATTGTCTGGAATTTGTTGATGATCTAGCAATTTTAGCTCAAGATGTATTAACGGCACAGAAATAGATTGAAATCCTAAAAGAAACAGCAGAAAAGGTAGGACTCCAAATTTCCTTTGAAAAGACACAATACATGACCTGCAACAGACTAAGAACACTATTTCTAAAAACAAAATATGGTAACATCAGACGAGTCTCTCAATTCAAATATTGGGGTGAAATTATCATGGAAAATGGGTTGGAAAAAGCGGCCAATAAGGGTAGATGTCAAAAAATGGAAACGGCAGTGAGACTTACACAAAATATTTACAACAAAAAAATGCCTATTTAAAAGCACAGAACTGAGACATTACAACACAGTTATTAAGCCAGAATGTCTATATGCTGCAGAAACGCTCATTTTGAATAGAAAGAGGGTCATCGAGGACATTGAAAAGAAGGAAAGAAAAATCATTAGAAAAATCCTAGGCCCCAAACAAATAAATAGCACAACATACCGACTTCAAAAAAACCAAGAAATCAAACAATACACAGATATACATAGCGATATGAGAAAAAGAAGACTTAAGTTTTACGGACACATAAAACGGATGAATCCGAGTAGGCTAACTAGACAAATAGTCGAATTTTATGAAAATATGAGTAGAGCTAAAGTAGAAATAATTAAATGGATTGCTGCCATTAAAGAGGACCTAAGATCAGCAAAAATTACACAAAGTGAAATTCAGGATAGAGGCCGTTTCAGACACAAGGTTAACGTTTGGAAGGTTGGCCAGAGGGAAAAATGTGGGAAACTTGAACAACTTGGTCTGACGAACGGAAAAAGCTCATAGCGAAAGAATAAAATTAGTATGGGCGCAAAGGAAGGCTAACAACAACAAACGCCTCTAATTGTACATCGCGTGGTCCACTAGGGCCCAAGGGTGAATAATAATAATAGTAATATATATATATATATATATATATATATATATATATATATATATATATATATATATATATATATATATATATATATATATATATATATATATACACCCATATATAAACGGATCTACACCCGGAATGCCACACACCTTTATTTATCTAAACATTTCTAAATGAGTCCTTTTGGCGGAGTCGAGTAGGCTGAACTCTGCAAAACTATAAGAAAACGTATCAGAGAGGACACGCGCCGATTCAACATGCAGCTAATGCAAAAACCCCTGTAAGAAAACAAAGAAATTAACAAGGCTAAACCGAAGCTGAGAAGCAAAAGAACGCAAATTTACGCCTTAATGCGTGAGGATCATAGTGTGCAGGGCGCGTACGCAAATGTTAGGTTAGGCAAAAGAACAGTGTAACTGTCGAAATGCTAAAGGCTGATGGTCGCACGTTACACAAAACACTGGCAAAATTATACTCAAAATGCCTTAAAGAATAAAAGTACCTGACTTATGGAAAAATGCAGAAGTGATACTTTTACATAAAAAAGGAGCACAGGAAGATTTAAATAACTACCGTCCAATAAACCTCCTATCAGCAATCCACAACGTTTTCACTGAGATAATATTTAAAAGAATATTAAGGAAACTGAATGATGTATAACCAAGAGAACAAGCAGGATTCAGAAGTGGATCCAGTATAATGGATCACATCCAGGTTATTCAGCAGGCCATAGAAAGGCACAACGAATACACCATGCCACTGTGCTTGGCTTTTATCGACTACGAAAAAGCATTTCACTCCATCTCAAAACATGCCATAATGGATGCACTACTTATTCAAGGGGTAGATAAAGCATATGTAAACCTATTAAGGACTGTCGAACCATTTGGCTTAAGAATAAACCTGAAAAACAGTCAGGTTATGTTCAATAAATTCGTTGAGGACAGAAAAATTTCAGTTTTAAGAAGGGATTTGGAGATTGTGGACTACTTTATATATTATGGGCAGAGGATTTCAATGGAGAGGGATAGCGCCCGGATGCAGAAAGGCATGTTAAATGTGGCTGGCAGGCATTTGGCAGGCTCAACATAGTGTTTAAGAGCAGATTGTCACTTTGCCTGATTAGAAAAGTTTTCGATCAGTGCGTACTACTCGTTATGACATACGGAAGTGAAACCTGGACTCTCACATCGCAATCAATTCAAAAACTTCGGGGTAGTATAGAGGGAAATGGGAGGAATGGAAGATGTATGCTTGGCATTACAATCCGAGACAGAAAGCCCTGCGCATGGATCAAGGAACAAACGAAAGTGTGCGACATCATTGGAAGAGTAAAGCAATTGAACTGGAGGCGATGGAACGCAAGATGGACCAAGGCAATCCTGGAGTGGATTACGGTTTGATCGCAATCGTCCGCGAAGAAGACCAAGTTGCAGAGAAAAGCCGAAGACCGTGATAGTTGGAAGCATGCTAAAGAGGCCTTCATCCTCCAGTAGATCGATACAGGGTGATGAAGATATATATATATATATATATATATATATATATATATATATATATATATATATATATATATATATGTATATATAAAAATAATTCTTAAATATTTTAAGAGATGGCACTGAAAAAAAGGGTCGGTTCACAGTCTAATCTCTTATATCTACCCAAAAAAGAGGAATATTATTATTCTGTTCAGTCTGAATTCAGCATCTCAGCCTAGGCTGGTCGATATTACAATGCCAAAATGAGAAAACAGTTCAGCTCCTCTCCCTTAGCTTAAGATTTGACGAAAAATGAGGCATGGTTGTAAGAGTACGCACGTTGACCTACTATGGCAATTGATTTAGAGATATCAAGATTCTTCAAGTTTTTTGAAAATGTCTTATTTGTTAGGCCTTCGGCGGATATAACGAAAAGCCTCTACCTGGATTTTTAAATCGTATGCCAGGTTTTCATACTTAGTGGTTTTCTCCATCTCGGTTTTTCTAATGTTCTGAGAGAGCGGCACTGCGATGTCAACTATAAAAACTCTTTTCTCCTTTTTACTAATTAGAACAATGTCTAGTCATTATAATCGACTGTTCGATCTGTTGTGATTGATCTATGCTAGTAAAGAATTTAATGAGGTGATTGCAGGAGGAGGGGCTCTTTCTAATAGCGATTAATTTAATGTAATTTGCTGATGTATAACTTTGGTCTGTTGATTATACCTTCCTATATAAGCATTAGGGGCAAGAACAGCACACCCTTCAATAAGCCGTTGAATCATTTCCTCCGCGGTGCCGCACTTTCTGCATCGGTCGACAACATCCATGTGTAGTATATGCATTTTATAGTTCCTTGTTCTTGCTACCATATCTTGAATAGATGCCGTGAAACCTTTTGTTTCTGAGTAAAACAGTCCATTTGTTAGCTATTTTAGGGACAATGGTTCATTAGTGGTATCATTCTCGAGTGACTTTAGATACCGTCCATGCAGTGTCTGTGTTTCCATTCTTGGACACAATCTCTAAGTGTTGTTCTACCATCCAGGCGGTTCACTTTATCTAGGTTTAGCGGATTGAAACCCCCGTCCTTCTTTGCATCCAACTTCATTAGCGCACTATTTAAGTTAATAAAGAGCTCTTTCATGTTACTTTCCTGGTTCAGACAGAGATTCTTTATTTGACGAGACCTTTGCATCGTTTTATAGATGAATTTGGATGCAGACATCGGAATTTTGTCAATGTTCGATGTGTAAATTTATCTAGTTCATCAAGGTTTGTTTCTGACCATTTAACAATACCAAAAGGATATATGAGAGTTGGCACTATCTTATTGCGTAGATCGTTCTAATGAGGTTTCCACTGTTCAGTTTGGTATTTAAAAGTTTTGAAAGTCTCTTTTGGTACAAAGTAGCAAAGTCGTTCTTTAACTGGTTATGGTAACATTTTTAGTTTTGAGGTATACCTAAATATTTGTAAGATTGTTCTAGTGCCAGTTGTTGTATGTTACAGTGTATTGAATGTTGACTGCGGACGATTACTTTCTGGATGCTAATGGTAGATCATTTATCAAGTCCGAATGACATTTTGATATCCCAATTAAATTCTTCGGCCATTTTTATTAAAAATTTAGTTTTTCTCTCATTTCTCCATTGAGTTCATATATAATAGGTGGAAGAGCTTTCGTGGATTCCTTATGCTTAGTTTATATCCAATATTACTGTTGTTCAGTAATGTGGACATATGATTTAGGGCTAGGCAGAACCAAATTGGAGAAAGAAAATTTTTCCGAAAAATTCCTCTCTCGACATTCGCAATCACAATCGCATCGATCATCATTGTTGATTGATAAACAGATTTGTTTTTCATTTCTCCGTCAGACACCTTCAGGAGTTAATGATGTGGGGGCTTATTTTACAAATCTTCAGGGCTTCTAGTAACCAGGCATGATGAACACTATCGAAGACTTTTCTGTAGTCTATTTAGCAGATGTTTAGGTTGTGTTTTCTTTTCCGCGCTTCAACTGTTCCTTGCATTCCGTACTTGCTCTTATACATCTGTTCTGCTCTTCAAAAATATTGTTTTATCACAATGTTGGTACATTTTTTCATTGATTCTTTATACAATACTGACATATTTATACATTGGTCTGTAGTTATTGGGTTGCTTAGCATCAACCTTTTTGTATCGAAGATATGTATGGCCTTCCATTAAAAAGTTCGGGAAGGTATTCGGATTTATCATTACCTCTTTAAATGTAAGCAGCTGTAAAGTTTTTAATCCAGAAGTTATGTAGTCCATCTAGTTCAGGAGCTTTCCAGTTATCAATTTTCTCGATGGCGGTGTAAATATCAATATCTGTGTATAATCGTTAAACTCCATTTCTGGGAGAGTAGTTGTCTGCTGTTCAATTGTTTTAACTGAAGGCACCGATTTTTCATATCCAGTTGATCTTTTCTAAACCACTTGTCAATATTCTGCAAAGGAAGACACGTCCATATTTTCAAGTTCTGACTTGCTATTACCTTGTTCGAGCTCTCTATAAAATTTCTTTTGGCTATTTACGAATACTGCATTTTGGTGTTTTCATTTTTCTAGCTCATTATATCTTGCTAGCCTAGCCTCTTTAGATTTAGCTTTCTGTCTAACCCAATATTGTTTCTGAAAAGTTTGGATCGTCGAACCGAATACCAAAATTATTGGCAATTGTTTTTGTTTTTTTCGTTACTTTACTTGATCGATTACCAGAAAGGTAGTCTTAGATGACATCGACTTTCCTCCCGAAATAATCGATATTGTTTCGATCGCAGTCTCTGCTGCCCAGTATAAGATGTATATCGCACAGATCTAGCATTCTAGACATATGTGATTCCAGAACTTTGATCTGCTGATATCTCAGGTATTCGACGCTTTTATTGAGCTCACTTATACGTGTTTTATCGTACAGTAAATTGCAATCGCCTTGTTCAATTTTTCCCTTTTTAACACTGATTTTTGCATATTTTCTAAGGCCGGATTCCATCTTGATAGACTTACTAAAATGACTGACCTTATCCAATTCACCCTTTAGATGTCTATCATTTGTAGCGTACAGCTTGAGGTCAACTATGTAGAACAAATGTGATAGCTTAACTCCATCAGCCATTTGATATCCGTGAGCTGTCATTAATAATATTGTTGAGTGTACTAAATACCAAACAAAACCACAGTGGGTTCAAATTATAACCCTGAAAAATTCATCTTCTAATGATATGCTGCGTTGTGTAGAAAATTATATCAGATCTTAGTGTAAGTTTAGTCTTTCATTTCTTTATGCATTGTTTTAGCAGTTCTATACCATCCCTATCCATCCGTGTAATTCAGGTATTCTTATCAACCAAGTGTGAGGTACAGATTCGTATGCTTTGCTGTAATCTGTCCATGATACTAATAAATTGTGTTGCTTATTTCGTGTATTATTTGGGATAATGAAATCAATAACTAGTAACTCCCTCGTACTTTATGCTCTCTCTCTCTCTCTACATTCATTTTGTTCCCGAGTCATAAGATTATTTTGAGCTATGTGCTAGTATCTATGTTACGCTCTCCAGTAGGACATCGGGAGGTAGAGTTGAAGTAAGAATAATATGATTTAACTATTTTGCCAAGATGTTATGGGTGGCTGGAAATTATTTATAATTGTTATTATTTTTTTACGTGGAGAGTTTTTTTACGTTTTTACGTAAATTTTCCTTGTTTTTTTGACTAACTAAAAATTATACCTTTTTGTATATTAATATGTAAGTCAATTATTTTTCTTAACCGTCGAGTGGTCGCGTGGGTCACAATGGTCATCCACACCTATATGACTTGCTACTGTGCATTTGTTTTGGCGGCCTTGAGATTACAACGCCAGGAGTCTGCGAGGGAGAGGTGGGGGTCTAGTCTGAAGACATCCGTCAGATGGTGTTTGGCCTCATTGATGTTCAGTGATACTTTGCATTGAGTGTATGAGTCCTCCGCGCGACCTTTCATGTATGTATTTTTATTTTTGTTTCTTATTTTAATTTGTGAATAATTTGTACGTTTCTAGTTTTACATCGTCATTTTAATTGTATTTTATTGTTATTTTGTGAAATCTAATTAATTTGTCATCCATTTGACGTTTCCTGTAACTTTTAAATCTGCATTTGGTGGGTTTATTTTCTTTTTTTACTTGTGTCTGAAAATCACAGATGATTTATTTATGTTATTTTATAGGTAGCAAATTTATTCTTTGAAGACTACTGTTTCAAGTGTAACTTATACAAAGGTAAATTTTATTAATTTATTTGTTTTGTCAGCTTAGCCTAATATTTCAGGGGTAGAGATTATTGAAATTTCCATTATGGTGAGTTCAGACACTTCTGTCTGGAAATAGTGACTGAAAGAAGGTAATTCAGAAGATGAGCCTATTGATGGTGATAGCGACCTCAGTGACTGTGACTACAATAAGTTAGAAGCAGATAACCATAATTCAGAGACAAGTAAGTGATAATGAAGAGAGTGGGCAGGCCAGTGATGCAGATGTATTTGTAGGAAGTGAACATCCCGGAAAAATGTGAAAGTTCGTTCACACAATATCGTCTAAAACAGAAATGGAGGCCTACTAAATTTTTGTTGATGATGACATGATCAAAATTATCACTGTTAGTACAAATCTCTATATTCGCAAAATAAAGGAGCATTTCTCTAGGGAAAAGGATGATCGCCTGACGAAACTGAGATTAGAGCCCTCTAAGAAATAATGTTTCTTATCGGTGCGCATCGTTGTAGCAGAATCAGTACATTAAAAATGTGGGATAATTCCAAATGGTGTGAAATAGAAGCCTGTTACCTCGCTATAAGTGAACACAGATTTCGTTTTCTGATGCGATGTTTCCGTTTCCACGATTGCCGTACGAGATAAATAAGGAGAAAATCAGACATGCTGGCTCCTATTCGGGAAATTTTTGAAGAATTTATGAAGAAGTTCTAACGCTATTTTACACACACCTGGGGAATACATACCTCACGATAGATGAGCAATTGCTTCCTTTTAGAGGGAAGTGTTCATTTTGGCAGTTTATCCCAAGCAAACCTGCCAAATATGGGATAAAGGTATTTGCACTAGTAGATTACAGGATGATGTACACAATAAATTTAGAAATTTATTGTGGAAAACAGTAACCAGAGCCATATTTAGTCAGCAACGTCTCAAAATATGTCGTCCTCCGTCTAGCCAAACTAATTTATGGATCTAACAGAAATCCAACGGGGGACAATTGGTTTTCCAGCATTTAGAAGCATTTAGCATTTAGGTAGAAGAATTGTTTGAAAAAAAATATCGAATCTTGTTTTTTGGGATCTGATTAAATCTCAAATACTAAAACACATACAAATTCCTCTTATGCCAGTCGATACCACGAGAAGAGGTGCATTATTACTCCAGGTAGATGTTCCAAAATGTAATCAACGAGAAAACAGACCATGCGGTTCAAGAGGAATGTGCCCGATCTCTGGCCTTTTTAAAAATAAAACGACAAGAATATCCTGCTCTAAGTACCAAAATTGGGTATGCCCTGATTACTGTGTTGTTGTTTGTGACGTTTGTATTTAGTAGTCTAGTTTAATTTTTTAAATTTTATTATTCTTATATTTAAATATTATTATTTATGTATTTACGTTGTTCTTTTGTCAATTGTTTTTTACAAAAAACATTGCAAATACAGTGTAATTCTTTAAACATTTTCATCACTATTTGGTAATATTAAAAACACTATCAATGTATAAATATTTTTTAACCTATATTATGTTAATAATATAAATGACACTTACAGAAACAATAAGAGGTTTTACTTTTTATTTTAGAATACTTAGTGGATGACTATTGTCATCCACGGGACCACTGGAGGGTTAAGGAGTGACATTATGGTTTCATTGTATTACATATTTTATAATATTTATATGACATTTAATAACATAATATGAAATTATATTATAAACAAAATTAACATTGTAAACAGGAAAATGAACCGATCTAGTGAATAATAAGCTTGCAGTGTAGTTATCATTTCGAGGCCATCGGTAGGGAAACTTATCGTACTGTACTGTATCCGTATCTTCGTGCATCTATAAATGGCTAATGCCTAAAATTAATCTTTGTGAATTACCTATGCAAACTCTTATTTTGGATGAGACATGAGTTCTGCTTTTGATAGATTTGTACACATTATAAATGTTAATTTTATACTGCTTATAGATTCAACAAACTTCGCAAGGTGCTCTTTATGTCGATGAAATCTTTATATAAATTTATATCTGAACATTTAAATCTAAATAGATCAGGCAGCTAGTTTTAAAAAATGCTATGTCAAGTAGTGAATAATAGTAGACGTTTATTTTACAAATATTGCGAATAAGAGATATTGCTTTATGTGTATTTAAATTCCCAGAAGCTTAGCTGTAATGCTTACTTAAATACCACTATTTCGAAAAATAATTTTGCGGTTGAAGTAAATATGAAACAATATAAAAATGCAAGGCAAAAATAATATAATATTACTTTAAATAATCAGTAAATGCAAATTTACTTGACAGTAAATTTAAACGATTTGTGGATTTTCTTACCTAAACTTTCACCAATTTTGAGCAGTCAGAAATATACTTCCTAAAACGATGTGTTGTCCGCCCCTGAAGTGGAATAAGATAATAAAAGATAAGATGCGGCAAGGGAAGGGTCTAACCTTTTTAGGATTCGGGACGAAATAAGGAATGGATCTAATATAACTAACGGAGAGGAGATTTAACAGGAGTATTTTAGCATGAATGATGATGTGTGAATTGTCTTATGACAAATTATCGTTCCCTCTTTCTTGAAGGGAAGACAACGGTAAACGGTGGTAGCTATTACTGTAACGGCCTCATTAAGGAAACCCCTTTCTAATTTATAGTTTAATAATTAACTGAAGAGTTCTTAGATAAATAAAAACTTCCCTAAAATTTCTCGATACTACTAAATTTAATAAGAATGTAGAATGATTCTGTTGTCAAGTAATGTGCATTAGAATAATTCATTCAATGTTTAAAAAGTGTTTTATGTCAATCAAAATACGAAACATTTTGGTCAAAATAAAATAGAAAAACTACATTTTTTTATTAATTACGTATATAAAATAGAATTTAATTGCATCTGGAGAACTTATATTTAGTGAATAACATCATATGTTAGAGTCTGAGCTGTCTAATATAGTTAATATATCAATTATTGAGTTATTTAGATCCAATATCTACCAGTCTGTTAATATTTATATTTATTTTTATTTTATGAGGTTAATCATAATATATTTTATTTAATAATTTTATTTTATGATGTGAATCGTATTTAATAACTGCTGATTACTAGTAATATAAATTTTAAATTTCAGGTGTGTTGCGATGTATACTAAGTAGTTTAGCATTGCATGAAAATGACAACAAAAAGCAAAATCAAAAAAATTAGTAGATCATAGGTTCTTGTAGTTTTTCTTTTACCTAATGAAGCATGTAAAATCATAAACCGTCAAGTTAACTGGTCGTTACATTAACTTCTCTGGGATAAAAGACCTATTGGATTCAGTCAACTTTTTGAATTATTAATGTAACGATGGGTTAACTTTACGGTTTATGATGTTTACATCGCTTCAGTAGTTATGGTTGTCAAATACATATATTTATAGCTAGATGAAAACTATTTTCATTGGTGTGTGAATTATTATTTACGATATAACTTTTGATATAAAGTTTGACATTGTTGACTGTACACGTTATCAGAACAATTTGTCATACGGACGCTATTTGTGTTGTTTTATGACTTGAAAATTTCATCTCACTTAAAAAATGGGACTAACTCGTGAGAATTTTTGTGCGATGGTTTACTATGACTTTCGCCGTGGATTATCTCAACAACAGTGTATCGACCGACTCATTTCGACTTTTGACCGTATATTACTGGTTTAGTGAATTCTATCGTGGCCGTTATTCGCTTTCACGGACGAATTTAAAAAGGTCGCCCAAAATCGGTTGTTGTACCAGAAAATATCGATACTATGCGCGAACTGATAAAGCAAGATCATCATGTGATATACCGTGAGATTGAGCATAATTTGACAATCGCTCAAAAAAGGTTCGTATCGACTGGTACATCAAAAGCAGTGTATAAATAACATCTACACATTGTATCTATGTATATGAACACGAAAGTAAACAGCAGTCAACTTATGGGTCTTTTAAAATGAACCAAACACAACAAAATTTGTTCGTGTAAGAAGCACTTCAAAGGAAATGGTCCCCTGTTTTTTTTTGTGATAAATGGTGATAGTAGAGAATAGATAGAGACAAACAGTGATAGTAGACTATCTTAGAACGGTCAACCCTGAGTGGTACACAACCAATTTTGTGCCAGAAATATTTGAAGAAATAAAAAAAAAGAACCAGCGACGCAGGATCATTGTTGACCATGACAACGCGAGGTCTCACACATCGGACCATACAACTCAATTTTGACCGATCAAAACTTGAATTGATGGGTGATGCACCGTACAGTCTTGATTTTGTACTTAATGATTTTTTTTCATTCCCGTCCGTGAAGAATAAACTACGTGGCCAACGATTTTCCATGCCAGAAGAAGTGCTTAATGCGTTCAAAATGCATGTAGGAAGGTGTTAGGTAGAACACTTTAACACGTTATTAAACAATGACCAGTAAGCCTAAGAAACCGGAGAAGAACGGAGTAATACACCACTGTGCCAAGTAGAACAAGAACTAGTAGAGAAGAGATGGTTGAAGCCATAAAAAGTTTGCCCAAAAAACCGGTTTCTATAAAAAAATGTCAGTTATGAATTAATAGACATACAAAATCTTATTCTTGAAATTGAAAATGAATAGACTCTCCCAAACGAATGGATTATAGGGACATAAAACAGTGCTATCTTTGCTCTTTTGTTTAAATTTCAGAGGGATAACCCTTCTAAATGCAGCATATACAGTAATCTCCAAGATAATTTGACCATATATAGAGCGTATTACCGGTTACTATTAAGCGGATTTTAGGAGAGGAAAATCAACTTCAAACCAAAATTCGACATTCGGACAAATACACAGGTCGACATGATTTTTGTAACATTGATGAGAATGCTCTTTTTGCGTTTCATTTAGGTAGTTATTAAAACACCTTTTCACAGAAATGGAGACGCACCTCCCAAGTTATTTGTACCTGATTTTAGACTAACAATGTTGGAATTATCACAAAACCGAAGAGTTTTTTTCCATTCCATAGTATTCTACAAACCTTTAGGAGCAGTTTTATTGTTTCGTATAGTTTAGTTTGTTTCTGTCTCGCTTATTATTCATTCAAGTGTTTAAGTCGATCTTATGTAAAATGGTGAGTTCTAGTCGCCGATTTTGCAAAAATCCAGCGGATAATTTTTGTTCCATAATTTTGTAGATCTACATCCGATGAAGTCAAGAAAGCCTATTTTTTATTTTTTGAATTCGAAATTGGATATAAAGATAAAAGTTGGGCTCCTCATATTTGCTCACGTTTATTTAGTGCAGTGTATACATCGCAAGACAAATTCTATGCCGTTTGCTGTTTCTATGGTGTGGAGAGAACCTACTGATCATGTAAGTGATTGCTACTTTTGTACCACTAAAACAGAAGGAATTTTAAAAAAAGTAAAAGGATAAAATTCAGTATTCAAATTTGCATTCTGCACTTAGGCCAGTTCCTCATAGCCAGGAACAACCAGTACCGATTGCGCCTTTAAAGGGCTTTAAAGGGGTTAACATGTTTTGCGGTGATTCTAATTTTTCATCAGGATCTGATGCACAACTTTCTGAGAACACTAGTTGTGACCCAACATTTTTAACAACTACCAATGAACTTGACATAATAACCCATAATGAATTAAATAATTTGATACGTGACCTGGGACTATAGAAACAAAAATCGGAACCGAACCAACGGTTCAAGAAGTTAAATAAACCTGTTAGATAAAAATGTAAGTGTTTCACTGTACCGAAAACGGAATGTAACATTTTCAAATTTGTATAAAATGGAAGGATCGCTGTGTCTGTTTTGATATTGATGGTTTAATGAAGGAGATCAATATGGAACATGTACCTCACGAGTGGAGTATTTTCATAAAATTCGAGATTTGATAAGAATAACAAACGTCACATTGATCCTTTTGTGGCTTAAATAGTGCCAAATTCTGCTTTTGGAATATTTCAGTAAACTCAGTCTACCATCATCTGAATATCACTCTTTGTATAAAGAATAAACCTCGGTTCTTTAACTAAATTTATGTTACAAAATAATTCTTTATTTTGTCACAATAACCTATAAATTTATTTTTATATTTCCAATAAAATATAAGCATTTTAGCAAGTATAGGGGAGCGTGGGGTTATGAGAGCGGTCGGGTAATGAGAGCGATAGCGTTTGTACGGAACCTATGCTTTCTCGCGCGTGCTTGGTCACTCGGGCGTGTTCGTCAACCATCGGTACAGTTCTCCTAACGCGCCTGACTCGTCAGTGCCTCGTGTTGAGCCACAACAGACGATATTGTTGATATTTTTCCCCACGCTTATAAAAAAAATACAGATTGTCAACCTCCAGGTAAGCATAAAGCTATAAAAACTTGAAGAGATTTACCGCTAAACACCAAATCACTTCTTTAAACCTCTCGACTCACGTTAGTGGTAAATCCCTTCGAGTTTAGTGTTTCACACCGAAAGTTCCAATAGAAGAAAATACCCAAATCTGTCTTCTTTTAAGTGCCATTTGTTAAATGGTGATCAAAAGTTAAATTAATTATTAGTTAAATTAATTTTTAAATTATTATATTAATTAGTTAATAATTTTCAATATGGTGGTTTACGAGTAATGGGAATCTACATGGCTCTCATTACCCGCCATAGCTCCCATTACCCCGTGACAGTTCATAATGTATTTTTCGTAGATTTTTAGGTTTAGGTATTTTTATTTCTGTTTTAGATGTCGCGTAAAAGATATCGTATAACCACAAAAGCTTTTTGCACTGTAGATTCATTAGAAAATGCAATCAAAATCCTTAGAAGAGAGGGCAGTTCGGTGGACAATTTATCTCAGGAAACTGGTATACCTTACAGCACCTTGAAGAAGAGATAAAATTTGGCTAAAGCTAATGATGGTAGTAACAAATGTCCTCCAAAGGTGGGAAGATATCCTGTCTTTACTTTTGAGCAAGACCTGGTTCTGGCTGATCATCTTCGTAGGATGTCTAATAAATTTAATGGTTTCTCGAAAGAACAATTTTGTAAACCAGAACAGGAGTATACCAGTTTCCTGAGATACTTTGTCCACCAAACTGCTCTCTTCTAAGGGTTTTGATTGCATTTTCTAATGAATCTACAGTCCAAAAAGCTTTTGTGGTTATACGATATCTTTTACGCGGCATCTGAAACAGAAATAAAAATACCTTATCCTAAAAATCTACTAAAATACATTATGAACTGTCACGGGGTAATGGCGGCATTGGCGGGTAATGAGAGCCATGTAGGTTCCCATTACTCGTAAACCACCATATTGAAAATTAATAACACAAATAATTCATTCAACTTTTGATCACCATTTAACAAATGGCACTTAAAAGAAGACTAATGATGCTAACATGGTTAGCGAAACGTGCGTCGAGAAGTTAAAAAAAGTGATTTGGCATTTAGTGGTAAATCTTTTCAAGTTTAGTATTTCATTTCTTGCTCATTCTATTAAGCACTGTAATCGCTCGGAAATTAATAATATCAATTATTTAACATTATAGACTGAAAAAATAAATTGTAACTTAAGAATTATCAGAAATTAATAACATAGAACAATTTTAATACTATATTTAAAATAAAAAATTATAACAATTTTGAGGATTTGAACCCCAAACTATAAGTCGACAAACCATTAAAACTTTAAATTGATGCCTCGGACAAACTTGCCCTTACAGGATTAGAATCTCTTCTTATACATTATCTTAACTTATAGATGTGGAATACGACATATTAAAATATGCGATAATCAGATAGAAAAAAATATACAGCAGGTACGGATGTAGAGAATACGCATTTTCTGTATGAATGCATTTTTAAACTATTGGAATTGTTTTGAGCATACAATATTGATAACAGAGAAATATAGCACAAATGCACAAAATAATTTCCATTCACATTTGAACTTTTCTGTTTAAATTTACGCTAATTAACGAATATAAATTCAACTAATTCGAAGTAAATATTTAAACTAAATCTAAATGTTTATTAATGAGATGTAAACCATTATAATAAACTTTCTACTAGCAGGTAAATTCACTAAAAACTAATTTATCAGTTCCAACTCCTAATTGGACAATTTAGCCGGTATTAAGAAAAAATCTTTTAGTGCGTATCTTAATTAACCCAGCATTGGTCCAAAATCCCATGCCATTGTCCCTTTCCAACTTCCCAACTCATATCTTAAGCTTAATCCTACACATTTGTTTAGGAAATCATCTGTCCGAAAGTGATGCTTCGCAGCTTTAGGGTAATAGGCCGAGCGGCTACACGCCACGCAAAAAAGGTTAAAACGATTAAGGCTTTATGCCTGAGCTGTAAGTGATGGGAATCTAAAGACCTGTCAGATAAAATACGATTTATTTTAGGGGTAGTCCTGAAAAAAGATCGCAAATATTTGTACGATATCGAAGTGTACTATCAAGAATCGCTCGTTTTACAAGGAAAAAATATGCCCTTATAAAACAATTATTAAATATGCCCCTATAAAACACAACAGCCAACAGCTCTTTGACTATCAAAAATATACTTTTAAAGTCACTATAGTGTTTTAAATTAGAAATAATATTTCCAATGGATAAGTTTATAAATCGAAATGATAGCTAATTTTTCATGCACGAACAAATAAAACAACAAATAATATACAGATTGGTTTGTATTAGGAAACAGTTGCATGTTTTAAGAAAGAATGATATAAGCTTTTCTAGATAATCTGGTAACATAGATAGCTGGTTAAAAATTCGTACATAGTTCACGAATGAGAGTACTTGATTGCGTACCATATTTACTTTACAGTTGAATGATTCCATATATCACCGAATTATACTAGTAGGGTACCGAAAAAATTGGAATATTTCTGGCATATTCTGGTATTTCCACTTATGTGGATTATAAAAGGTGGTCTATAGGAAGTGAACACCATGCCGCTGTGGACTAACGATAGAGGGCCCCATGTGTTTACTTACGATATGTTTGTTAAAGGTGGTGGACCGGTAATTAAAATGCAATGAATTTTCAGGTGTCACTTCAACATCTTAAACACCAACAACAGATATTGAAGTCCAGACACCCGCACGCGGCAACCGCCAACCAGCTGATAGACTTCTATTGCAACTAACATCTGCAACTAATCTGCAACCAGAAGCAGGCCCAATGGAAGACGCGAAGAGCCCGAGATGCGATAAATGTGGCGCTGAAGGGCATACGATGGGGCAAACGATCGGGGCATTCCAAGGTAAGGTGCCCGCCTAAGATGCCCCGACGTATGCTTCAGAGGTCCCCTGGAATATATCCACGACCTCAACGATGAAGGACTGGAATGGCTATACGTCATCAGTTGGCTGAAATCAGTTAAAGTTATCAGTCAGTCGGCTGATAAAGATTTAAGGTTAAGGTCTAACGGAGTACGGATACATTTTCCATTTCTTGATTATTTTTAATATCCTCCACGAGCTCACTCTGAAAATTTTCATGTATCAGATGTCATAATAGAGTAGAGTGGGGCAAACGTCCGTGTGTGTGTGTTCATAAATATGAACTTATTTATTGAGTGGCTTAAACATTTTCGCTCTAAGGTTAGACCAGATAAAAAACATCATGTTCTGGTCATATTCAACAGGCAACTTTATTCATATATTGACGATACTACCCCACAGCAGTCATAGAATCCAAGCTTTGGATCGCTGTTATTTCAAGGCATAAAAAACACTTTATGCAGACGAATGCGATAAATGATTGACAACAAATGCCGGTAGAAATATTACTCACTTTCGGGTTGCCAAATTATTAGGTAAAGCTTATGAACGTTGCTCAACTATGGACAGGGGAGTAAAAAGCTTTGAAGTTTGTTGAATATATCCAATAAATAAACACGTCTTCTCAGAAGAGGATTTTTTCCATTGAAGAATGGATTCAGTCTAAGGTCTGCAAAAAATAGTGGCATGAAGAGTGTACGTCGTATGAGAAAATTAGGGATTTTCAATACGATTTACGCATTTAAACCGGGTGCTAATATTGGCCCCATATTAATCGGATTTTGCCCCACATATAGAAAAAAAGTCATGTTTTGAATGTCATAATATATATATATATATATATATATATATATATATATATATATATATATATGTCTTTACGTTGCTTTGACGTCCATACATTGTGGTAATTGCATTAAATTCTGCGTCCACCGCATTAGGGCGTCCGTATACGGACGCACGATTGTTCTCGCATGTTTTTTACCCGCTACACTAGGGACAATCGAGCTCACTTTTTATTACAGAATAGTGAAGTTGCTGCCATCTTATAAAAGGATAATTATTTGATTAAAAATATATTACAGATAGCTGCAGAACCGTTCATACGTGGACGCTATAATGATATCTCCACAAAAGTTGTCTGTATATTTTAGTTCGCGTTAATTCCGTTAGAGGCGTTGTTATTATTAGTGTATATTGTAACTGTGTATATATTATTTTAACCTACTGATAGTATTGCGTCCTGTAAATTTGGCAACGTAGGCCTTCGAGAACGATTAACTTTTTACCACTCTCATTTTTAGTTCTTCGTATATTCTAAGTTAGTACGTAATATTTTACGTAAAAATTATAGTCTTTATTTTAAATGAGTACAATATCATAATTATTTATTTTATTAAAATTTACATTAATATTAATTATTTTATTACATTAATTATTACATTAATTATTTTATTTTAGTATTATATATACATATATTAACTTGAAATTTGATTATAATTTATTTCTTCTTTCGTTATTTAGTATATCTACTATTTCGATTATATTAAACCATACTTTCTATTTTAAAGATATTTATAATTATTATATATGCAGAGAGAAAAATACGTTTCTGTAAAAAGTTTTGTAACTTTATTTTAGGTTAGGTGTTTCTTTTCTTAAGGGATATTTTATTTTTGGTTTAAAATGTCATTAAAAACAAGGACCAAGAAAATGGTCGATTTAGTGATTAATGTACAACACGATCCACTTACACCATATATACCCAAATATGAAACAACAAAAGGTTTATCCGTTGAAGAACAGAAAAAAGGTAACCATTTGATAACGATACGTGAATTTGAAAATATTATAACAACTTTTGTCCTTTAACTAACTGTCTTTTAATTTTAGTGCTGGAATTAAAATTATTATTGATAGCTGCTGATGGTTATAATGACGGTATGTAATGTTACTTTAAGACGTTATTAGCTGTTAACATATATGTAATTCGTTTGAAGACAAAAGCTAGGTTACGCGAATTTGAATATGTTTGGCAATTTAAAGTAAAATTTCAAGTATTAAGGATTATATCAGAAATAAGATGCATATTCTTAAATGTCTTTAGAAAAAAGATTTAACGGTCTTGTAAAACATACACGTCGAAAACGTTTCAGTTAATATTTTGTTAATGTTTAGTAAATGCCAGGAATATATTATAAATAAATAAAATTGTCCACACCCACAAGTGGCAAAATATATCAAAAACTCTTAGAAAATTTGAATGAACATTTGCAAAACAGTAGAAGCGCAGATTGTGCAAAACCTTATGTACACATAAAACAAAAAAATGTATTTAAATTCGATTTACGTTCGAAATTCTAAAGTAAAATTTTGTTAATTATGTAAAAAAAATAAGACTACTTATTTTGAAATTGTATTATTATTGTATTTGAAATTGCTTTTTCCCATTATTCTACCATAATTTAAGATATCATTTTTTAGCTTATTTTTGTGGTATTAAAATTGATTTCTAAACAAATATTTTCAGAATTATTTAGGACTAATATTTTATATGCTTCTTACAGAAAAAGGAGACTAAAATTTTGAAATGTTTTCAGTATTCCTTATTGTTATTATAATGTTGATACATTTTAACAATATATTCTGGGCCAGAAATAATTAGTAATTTTGGTATATAATATTATTTTGTTTGGTTTATTTTTTGCATTTTCATTCTTTTTAAAACGTCCTTGATTCTCTAATAAATCAATATGACCTACTTAGAAGATTTTTCTTCAATTAATGAAGTATTATGTAAATATTATCTACGCTATAGAAGATCAGTAGAATATTTTAATTACGTTATTTACTACGTGGGTGAGAGCAAAGGTTCTACAATATTCTAAAATCAGCCTGATCACGCGTTAAAAATTGAAGACCACGCAAGTTGCGTTTGATAAGCGGGAAGAAACAAAAGTCGATATTGTGATGATGAAGGATGGTGAGTCGACTTCGAATATTTTGACTAAATTCACTAATGGCATCTGGTAAACAAATTGTTGTATACCATTCAGCACTTAGAGTTATTTGCTCCTCTAAATCCACTAGCGACAATGTCAGATAAACCAATGATCAATTATTTATTTTTAAACAGTGCATGAATATATTACCTTGGTCGGCAACAAGGCTTTACTATGGCCAAATGCCCAGACAATACCATATGGATTTATTTCTTGTCAATGCCTAGGGTTGTCGCTATTCAGCAGATGTGGATGGACGACCTTTCAGAAATTTGATAATGAGACATGTGACTTCACGCGTAAAATCTGCAACTAGCTATAAATACTTATAATTTATGATGGCTCATCACCAAAACTCGAATGTAGAACTTCCGTACATTGTTGTTGAGTTAGACCACATTTAAAATAGCAAGCAATAGCAAAGTTATGGCACGAAAATGTTCACATTATACCTTTTTTTTTGTTTTATTCGCTAAATCTTTTTTCTAAAGTGCTTCTAAATAAATTTGGCGTCTTTTTGATCTATGAATGGTATATATTATAAAAGATGTCAAATTTTATAATGCTGGAATAAAAGAGATTATACAGATGGGATTGTTTTCTAAATACTTATTTTTCTTTGTGTGATTATTATAAATATCCAAATGAAGATATGTTAATGGTTTTTAATTGTATATACCTCTTGAATATATTTATAAATTATAAACTATAGAACAAAAGTTATAATCTGTATATGCTTAATTTCAGATAAAGAAACGATCTGCTGTATAAATGATCAAGATCAGCATCCAAATGTGTATTTTGAAGAAAATGATTCGAGTATATCGAATGCTCAAAGTATTACTAAAGACATCATGTCCAACAAAAACACCGATTTTCAATGTGTCTCTATAGAAAATCAACATAAAATATTAGGTAATGACAACATTCAAACTCAGGACAAAAAGGAGCAAAAGTCTAAAGTAATTCGAACGCCAGACCTTTGTTATTTTTGTGAATCGAAGGTACTCAATTTTGCACGACACTTAGTAAGGAATCATTCTACTGAATTAGAAGTTCAAAGGATACTTTCATATAAATGTAAAGATTCAATTCGTAAAAAACATATTGCAGCTTTGAGAAAAAAAGGAAACCACTTGCAAAATATCGACAAATGTATTAAACCGGTAAAGAAAAGTCAGATTTCAAATCACCGTTCTGATTACGCACCATGTAAATATTGTTATGGATACTATCAATCACGGTACCTATGGCGACATGTAAAATATTGCTGGCAAAATCCAGGAAAAAGTACAATATTTTCTCATTTGAGTGATTCTCAAGATGTTCTAGTGAAACATTTACCAATAGATAATGATTTACGGGAAATAGTGTTTCCGAGAATGAAAGCAGATAAAATATCACTAGCTGTTAAGAAAGACCTTCTAATATGTAAATTTGGTGCTCGCTATTTAAAAAGTCATAGAGAAAAACATTTAGTACATGTATGTTCTCGAAAAATGCGCGAGCTTGGTAAAATACTATTAAGAGTAAAGGAGCTGCATCCCACAATTAGGAACTTGTATGACGCTCTCCGGCCAGAATATTTTGATTTATTTGTTGAAGCAACAAAACAAATTTCTAACTTTGATCCAATTAAAGAAGTATTTGGTTCACCCACTTTCGCAATGAACATACAAACATCACTGAAACAATGTTGTGATGTTGCAATTCTTCTCACTTTAAAGCGAAAGTTTAATAATTCCACCTTATCAACTGGGCAGGAGGAAGCAAATTTTCAAACGTTCAAACAGCTTTTACAAGACTCTTGGAAATTTGAAATTTCGACAATGGCTGCTTTCGATTTAAGCACAAAAAAATGGAATAAACTCACCATATTACCTTTAGCAGATGATCTAAAGACATTTCGGAACTATCTTTTAAAAACTGCATCTAAAGCTGTAGAAATACTTAAATATGACGAACAGCGAACAGATGCTTACAAATTATTGATGGAAACAGTTTTTTGCCGCTTATTATTACTAAATCGCAAAAGAGTAGGGGAAATGCAACGAATCCCTCTGCATATTTATGAACATACACCTGTTTATCAAAGTTATGAAGAATTTAATGATACCCTTACTACAACCGAAAAAATACTGCTGACAAAATTTAAACGTGTAGTGATGCGTGGAAAACGTGGACGTGGTGTTCCGGTTCTTTTCAGTTTAGATTTGCAAGATCATGTAAAAATTTTAATTAATTTGAGAAGCAATTTTGTAAGTAACACTAATGTATATTTGTTTCCTAAGTTGAACACATCTAACCCAATCACAGGATACCAGGTTATGCAAAAACATGTGAAAGTCGCTAAACTGAAAAATCCAGAAGCTATAACATCCACCAGACTACGAAAACACTTGGCAACAATAACTCAGATCTTTAATATGTCTCCGAATGATATAGAACAGTTAGCCACGTTTATGGGACATACGAGCAATGTACATAAACAAATTTATCGATTGCCTGATGATGTATATCAGACGGCCAAAATTTCCAAACTATTGATGTTAATGGAAAAAGGTGAAGCAGGTTCTTATAAGGGTAAGAGCTTGGATGAAATAGACATAGATCTACAAGACGATATTTTAACTATCGATGATGGAAGTATTGATAGCGAAAGCGAATCTGAGTTGAAAGAAGATGAAATGCATATGGACTTACTAGAAAGCGTTGATGATAAAATTGAAGCTACTGAAGATCCTAGAGTAACCGAGAGAAAGAGGAAAAGAAAGTTAATACGTTGGACTACCGAACAAAAACAAACAGTAGTGTTATATTTTGAAAATCACATTAAAAATAAAATTCCCCCTAAAAAGGGTGAAATAGATGAACTTAAAATATTACATCCTGGAATATTCGATAACAAAACATGGCCACAAATTAAGGTATATATTCAAAATGAATACAGAAAAAATACTTAGCAAATAGTTCATTATATAGGTATTATAGTTGATAAATAAACTTTTATTGGTATTACAGGTACATTTTTAATCATATCCAGCTTCCTTCCCTAATAATT
This sequence comes from Cosmopolites sordidus, assembly GCA_031761425.1. Classification (NCBI taxonomy): domain Eukaryota; kingdom Metazoa; phylum Arthropoda; class Insecta; order Coleoptera; family Curculionidae; genus Cosmopolites; species Cosmopolites sordidus. The sequence continues at coordinate 205,416 of JARFXV010000527.1, read as the reverse complement.
CCATAAAAAACTAAATAAACACTAAGAATACTTTCATCATGAAATGTTACAATCATCTTTTAATGACCCCAATTAGACATGTTTGTTAAATTTTATATATATAAATATTTTTAGGTAAAGGTATTGGGTTATAAAATGTCCTTTTTTCAGCTTACATATGAATAGATTAATAAGGGCATTCGTATATTGTACGTAACTTATAATTAATATAAAAGGGCAATATTTTAATGGAAACATATCCTCCAGTATTAAACATTCCTTTGAACTGTTGAAATATTTAGTTTAGTGTAAAAAGAAAAAAAAAACTAAACTCATTAGGCCCTAATAATTCTCGATGTCAGTATATATTTAAACATTTGCTCAGATTTCGACTAGATAAAGATGAAAATTGGGAAGTGTTTCTTTTTTATCTGATCACATCAAGCTCTCAGATCAACTGTATGAAAATTCTTTAAAGATATTCTCCCCTAAAATCAGATAATGGTCACCATCATCACTGACCATGAAATGATCCAAAAAATGCGCGAAGATAACGTGGTTTCAGATCCAGGCATGTCACTGAGGTCAGAAATATCGTCAACTTCTTTTCATAACGCAATATTTACAAAACTCATTAACGCATTTACCGCTTCTAAAGAAGGGAAACTAAAACTTCTCTTCGGATTACAGTCCTTTCAGCCTCATCAATTCCCTATCCATGATATGATAGTCAACAAAGCGCTTCCCTGTCTTATCAACGACTGTGCGCACATCAATAAGATTATCCTTAAAAATTCGGCTTTTGCGCTATATATTCGTCCGTCCACAAAGTAGCCATGCTTTCAAAAATCAAGCCAGCAAAAATTCGTCAGACTTTCGAGAGAGATAGTATCTTTGTGCGACTAACAGCTCAATCCGCATTTTTTACGAACATCTAATTTCCATCACATTACTGATGGAATTTGGTTTTCAAAAGCAATTAGACATTGCATGTGGCTTCTAATTCGATATTGTTCTTTGGCAACAACCAAATTCAAAGATAAACCAGAGTTTCATCAGTTTCTCAGTATATCGATATAGCTTTTGAGTGGTTCTTACTAAATGTTTTGCTAGTAATCAACCCTTTTGTAAAGCAAATACCGGATCTTCAGCTATATTTATGGGCCCATAATCTACTATAATCCCATGGTAATCTACTATATGATCCAAAATCTTCAATATAAATCTTGGTTCTGGGACAATATTTAGGCCTTAGTGGCTAGCCTTTGCCCTTTGCCTTTAAAACCCACCTTTATTTATATATCAAAATTAAATTATAAATATGTCAAAATAATAGCCTGGAAAAAGTATATCTGGCTGATAATAAACTTAACAAAATATTCTGTATTACAAATGTATAATTTATATATAGTATATGTAGCGTTTTGGCTTCAAAATCTACTTTTACAAATGTTTTTTAATTAATTTATAATATTAATTTAGTATTAACATTAATTTAATTAGTTATAATTAACTTAACAAAAATTAATAAAAATCCGTTCACGATAATAAATTTATCACCCTGTATTACAAAACCAAAATGCATGTAATATGCAGATGGTCTTAATTCGGTCTTATTTCAGCCTTCAATTCGGATTCGTTCGGTTATTTTCGGATATATAAATCTTGCGGCGCCTCCTTGACAAATTCTTCAGGGTCAAATATCTTTTAAAATAATATTACAGTTATTTGGAAGAAAAGGACGTCATATAAGCGATAAGGTGTAATTAATATACAAACCGGACGCCAGATACGCGTATGTATGTAATATTATATACAGTAACCACAAAATACAACAGATAGTGGAACTGGCAACATTGCGGACGCACAATAGTGGATAAAATGAAAAATATACTTCTAAGAGGACGTCAAATTGGCGCTTATCTGAACACGTTATATACAGGACTCAGAAAAGATGTTTCATTGAAAGGGTGTGTATATATAGTATGGATGGTTTTTTCGTAAAAATTTTTAATATTGAAAAATAAATATATTTTTTGTATAGAATAGTTCAGAAAGACCTTTTAAAACAATATATTTTTTATTTGAACACTCTAGCAGTACTCCTTTTTGGTGACGCTCAATTAACCTATTCGTGAAATGGTGCAGAAATGATAGCAGGGTTTATATATATATATATATATATATATATATATATATATATTTATATATATATATATATATATATATATATATATATATATATATATATATATATATATTTATATATATATTTATATATATATATATATATATATATATATATATATATATAAATATATATATATATATATATATATATATATATATATATATATATATATAATATATATATATATATATATATAAATATATATATATATAAATATATATATATATATATATATATATATATATATATATATATATATATATATATATATATATATATATATAAATATATATATAAATATATATATATATATATATATATATATATATATATATATATATATTTTATATATATATATATATATATATATATATATATATATATATATATATATATATATATATATATATATATATATATGCATGGTATATTATGGCATATTATGGCAATTTTATTCCATTAAGATGGAGCGACAGTACCCGTTAATTCTACTCGCTACGTAATCGCGTACATACATATCTGAGACAAGGAAGTAACAAGAAGAATCAAGAAGATATGGCGCTTGCTCATACTGATAGAGCCTTCGTGATTGTCGTTGTCCCTAATCTATCAATTTTTCACTTTGTTGATGTCCCGTGGCCTTCTCGGCCACCAGACCTTTCCATGTGCCATTTTTATCTTAAAATGACGTGTGTATGAAGGTTAGCCTCGTACTCTGGGGCAAATTGGAAGCGATCGAAATGACAAGAAACTATGAAGAAACGTTATGAAGAGTAGCGGAAAGCTTTCGAGAATGGTTCAAGCGCGTGGCCGTGAAAATCACCATCACTTGAATAATTATAAATATTTCCCGTATTTAAGTATTAATAGAAGAATGTTACATTGATTATTTTTATGTTAATAAGTATTTTTCTTACAACAAATTAATGATTCAATCATGCTTCATTAAAAATGTACGTTTATTATGATTCAATCTGTGTTTATAAATTAATTCATATTTCAATCAGTCCACAGGAATTTTGGCATATTCACTTTCTATATGGTAAATAATTCTTGATAATCGTGTAATAAATCTATCCTTTCAAAAGCCTGAATAGCGAAGAATAGATTTGTGATATTGTGTCATGTTAATGTTGGTGTTGTAATTTGTAACATGTAATTTTGTGTAAATTTATTATTTATAAATATAGGATATAAAGGAATGTGAATTATGAGAAAATATCAAATGACGCATAGGGCGTATATTCGTAAATAATTAAAATAAAAAAAGTAATAATTTATAATACATATATGTAACACAAATATATTGAACTAAGAAAATTTTACTGTTTATTCAAATGTATGTATTAGCATAAATAAATACGTAAAAGGTCTGTGTTTTTTCCCTGTCAGGCCTCTTCAGTATTTGAAGAGGCCTAAGAGGAAAAAATAGGTCCGAAGGTCCAGCAATCTTTTCAACGGTTTAGAAGAATAGAAAAAATATTAAGGTAAAGTATGAAAGGGTCAAATCTATAATAGTATTTAAATAAACTTTTAAATTTGATAAAAGATGTTGGAATAGCAAAAACAATGTTGAAAATTCTTAAATACATTTTTGAAAGAAAATATGTTAGTATTGTTACACAGAAAATATGTTAGTATTGTTACACAGAAAATACGTTAGTTAACATATGGCAGTTAGGTCAAAGCAGAGGCCTTAGACTAACGTGATCCAAAATCTGCCAACGCGCACTGGACCAGCGTGGTAGATTAACGTACAAGCCCCCACCATGGCTTACAATTTCAAACACGGCCCTCATTCTCCGGAAGCTAAGGGGCAACTACCTACGGTAGCGGGAAGATCTGCCCCAAGGCAGGCAGAAGCTGCTAAGAATCCCCGGGTTAGATCAGCTTGCCATTGAACTGTAGACATTGCAACTTTAAATACAAGGACAATGAAAACAGATGAACGACTGCAACAACTGTTGATTTGATCAAGGTTGACAGCACACATTGAGATATCATAGGGCTATGTGAAACACGAACAAAAGGCGAAGAGCTAATCAAACTGGAAACAACTGGTCACGTACTCTACACTCGGGGTGCGGAGAATAGATGTGGTGGAATTGGATTTCTCATTAACCAAAAGTTAACCAAAGGACAGTGTCGTAAGTATATCTGACCGATTAGCCCATTGCGTCATTCAGCTGAATAAAAAGTTTAAGCTTTAAATCCTCCAAGATGATGAACCAACTATAATTCTTGATGATGAGGAAATTGAGGTGATTTATTTGATAATGTGGCCCAGCTTCTGGACAACAAGAAATGCAGGTACAAAACCCTGATTTGTGACTTTAATTCTAGAATTGGAAAAGCCAGAACTGGTGAAACTGCAGCTGGCCCATATGGAAGTAGTGACCGGGACAATAAAGATGACAGACTGATTGATTTTGCTGAAGGACAAGAACAGTACATAAAGAACTTGTTTTATAAGAAAAAAAAATCAGCAGAAGGTGGACATGAAAAAGTTCATCTGGTCTCACAAATGGAATTCATTCATTCTCACAAGTGGAATCAACTACATCATGTCAAACGTTGAAACAATATTTAGCAATTGTACTGTTCTTAAGCGTTTTAATGTTGGAAGTGACCATAGAATGGTTCGACAAAGGTTAAGATAAACTGTCAAAGAGAACGTACAGAAATAGTAAGACTTAAGAAGGGTAAAGTAAATTCTGGGAAGCTGCTAAGCGATTTTGAGATTGCTCTGTCGAACCGCTTTGCTGTGTTGCAAGGCCTAGAAGAGTTGAAAGTTACCGAGTATCAAAAAAATCATTGACAATGTGCCTGAAATAGTACCGGCTGCTGCAATAGTACCTGTAGGAAAAAGTTTCAAAAAGTCAAAAATCTTCAATGAGACCATTAGTTTAATGAAGAAACGGTGGACAATGACAAACGCAGCGAGTGTTTTTGGGTAGAGTCGAGTACGTTGAGCTTTGTAAGACTATAAGAAAACTTATTCGAGAGAAAACGCGTCGGTTCAACATGCAGCCGGCGCAAAAAAAGAACACTGACAAACGTCTTAGTGGGCGAGGATGGCACTGTGTGTAGGGAGCGTACGGAAACGTTAGAGGTTATCCAGAAGATTTTATTCAAAGTTATATGAAAATCGGAACCAGTAAAAGACATGCAGGCCTATGGGTGAGCAAATGCCAGATATCCTGTTAGATCTAGTAACAAATGTCAGAGAAGCGATGAAGGATGGAAATGTTGGTGGTAGAACTTTACATAAAATACTGTCAAAATTGTACTCTAAATGCCTCAAAAATTATAAAATACCCAGCTTATGGAAAAATACTGAAGTGATTCTTCTTCATAAGAAAGGAGCACAGGAAGATTTAAAAAACTACCGCTCAATTAGCCTCCTATAAGTTATATATAAAGTTTTCACTGAGATAATATCTAAAAGATTATTAAGAACACTGAATGACGGACAACCAAGAGAGCAGGCGGGATTTAGAAGTGGATTCACTACAATGGATCATATCTAGGTTGTCCAATAGGCCATTGAAAGGCACAATGAATAAACCATGACACTGTGCTTGGCTTTTATTGACTATGAAAAGACATTTGACTCAATATAGCATAGCCAAGCAAGCCATATTGGATGTATCGCTTAAGGGGATAGACAGAACCTATATGAACCTACTGGGATCCATGAATGATGAAGCTACTGCTACAGTTCACATGGATGACTTTGAAGTAAAAGTCAACTTACGGCAGGGTGACTCAATATCGTCTGTTCTTTTCTCAGCCTGTCTTTAACAGGTATTCTGTAATCTGGATTGGGAACAGGAGGGAATAAAAATCAATTGTGATTGCCTAAGCCATCTTAGATTTGCGAATGATATTGTTCTCCACTCACAAGATCCAGATGAACTACAAAAACAAATACAAGAACTGCAAAGGGCGGGAGAACCATTTGGCTTGAAAAAAAACCTAAAAAAGAGTCATGTTATGTTTAACAAATTTGCTGTCAACAGAAGAATTTTAATTCTCGGAAGTGATTTAGAGGTTGTGGACCACTACATATATCTTGGGCAAAATATTTTAATGGAGAGTGATACTGCCCGGCAAGTGGAACGGCGTGTTAAGTGTGGCGGGCAGTCAGTTCAAAAGTCTCGCGTTGCCCATAGGAGAATTGAAAGGTGTATATTTAGCATTAGAAAGCGGGACAGAAAGACCTGCATATGGATCAGAGAACAAACGAAAATAGGTGACATCATTGGAAGGGCGAAATAATTGAAATGGAAGTGGGTAGGCCATATAGCGAGGCGATGCGATGGCAGATGCACCAAAGCAATCCTGTAATGGATGCCGCTTGATCATTAATGCCCACGAAAAAGGCCGAATACACGATGGACGGATGACATCATCAAGTATATTGGACCCGAATGGCAGAGGAGAGCTAAGGATCGCGCGAGTTGGAAGCATGCTGGGGAGGGGCCTTTATCCTGCAGTGGATCGACAATGGCAGTGAATATATATATATATATATATATATATATATATATATATATATATATATATATATATATATATATATATATATATATATACATATAGATATATACTGTTTCGCGAGGAGTATATGACAGAGTGTTTGCGCCAAAATGGCGTCATATAGAACAATTATTGTAATTTTACATTAATTTATTATTTCTTATAATTATGCTCCAATTTTTTAATATTTTTTATTTGTCATTACGTTCGAAATTTTGTTATGTTTCTGTTTTGTTTTCATGTTCCTATTAACGCGAATTTCTGCCGTTTCAGTCAGGTTCAGTTTGTTTCTCTACGCACAAACAATGGCGATGCATTGGTTTCTGCCAAAAGTCACATTAAAATAGAAAATAAGGATTAACAAGAAAATCGTTGGAAATAGGTATAGGGAAAGTTATAGCGAATCGATTCAGAATCAATTTCTGCATCCAACCATCCAATAACATACAGAGTATCACATTTGAAAGAATGGACTTTTTCAACTGTGAAAATATTAATTGGTCATCAAATTTTGGATACCCTGAATGCGATAAATTAATTGTCAATGTGAAATTCAAAAGTATCATTCTTGTGTTTCTGTCTACTTCAGAAGCGCTTAGCACCAGTCGAAAATGGGTAAAAGACGTAGTGTTGAAAATAAGGTTAGATCTTTCAAAATTTGCAAAAGAATCAAGATATTTAAGAAACAGTTCAAAATAGATTTGGGAAGTATATGTATATGTATATATGATCGAAAAAGTTTGAACTGGGCCCATGCAGAAAAGTATTAAAAAGCTAAGGAAGTTCACCCGTGCTCCACGTCGTGCTTTGCCATTCCTTCATTCGCCATTTAAAGCACCAGCAAGCGTCTGATGGCAAGAGTCGATTTCTGGCTTTAAGCTGTCCTCAGTTGTACTCAAGCTGGATACCTAAAGAGCGGATGAAGGAACGACTAAAGCCATTTCCATTTAAATTGGCTATGTCGAATGGAGGCTGCAATCACATGCAGCCACGCCATCCTGCGGTAAACAGTCGCAGCGGTCAGACTGTACGAAACCGTTCGTGGCCCGTATAACTTCGGGTAAGTAACAGGTATGGTCGAAAAATTGCTGGCGCTTTAGATGGCGGATGAAGGAATGGCAAAGCATGACGTGGAGCACGGGTGAACTTCCTTAGCTTTTTAATATATATATATATATATATATATATATATATATATATATATATATATATATATATATATATATATATATATATATCATCATCATCATCATCATCATCATCATCAGCCCGCATCGATCCACTGCAGGATGAAGGCCTCTTCAGCATGCTTCCAACCTTCATGGTCCTGGGCTTTCCTCTGCCACTCGGGTCCAATATACTTAACGATGTCATCAATCCATCGTGCTTTCGGTCTTCTTCGCGGACGTTTGCGATCAAGCGGTATCCACTCCAGGATTGCCTTGGTCCATCTGTCGTCCCATCGCCTCGCTATATGGCCTGCCCATCTCCATTTCAACTGTTTTACTCTTCCAATGATCACAGACTTTTGTTTGTTCCCTGATCCATGCGCAGGACTTTCTGTCTCGTCTTGTAATGCCAAGCATACATCTTTCCATTCCCCTCTGTGCCACCCGAAGTTTTTGAATTGATTGCGATGTGAGTGTCCAGGTTTCACTTCCGTATGTCATAACGGGTAGAACGCACTGATCGAATACTTTTCTTTTCAGGCAAAGTGGGAGTCTGCTCTTAAACACTATGTTGAGCCTACCAAATGCCTGCCAGCCACATTTAACACGCCGTTCCACCTCCCGGGCGGTATTCCCCTACATGGAAATCCTCTGCCCAAGATATATAAAGCTGTGCACAATCTCTAAATCCCTTCCTAGAACTGAAATTCTTCTGTCCTGAGCGAAGTTATTGAACATAACCTGACTCTTTTTCAGGTTTATTTCCAAGCCAAATGGTTCGCCAGCCCTTTGCAGTTGTTGTATGCGTCTTTGCAGCTCCTCTGGGTCTTGTGAAATGAGAATAATATCATCTGCAAATCTAAGATGGTTTAAGTTTGCACCATTGATCTTTACACCATCCTGTTCCCAATCCAGTTTACGGAATACTTCTTCAAGGCCAGCCGAGAAAAGAATAGGCGATATTGCGTCATCCTGCCGTACACCTCGTTCTATATTAATTCCCACTTCAAGATCATCAAGGTGAATTGTGGCTGTAGCTCCATCATATATCGATTCTAATAGGTTTACATAGGCTCTCTCTACACCTTGGCTAAGCAGTGCATCCATTATCGCATGCTTTGAGATGGAATCAAATGCTTTTTCGTAGTCGATAAAAGCCAAGCACAGTGGCATGGTGTATTCGTTGTGCCTTTCTATGACCTGCTGTACAACCTGGATGTGATCCATTGTACTGAATCCACTTCTGTATCCTGCTTGTTCTCTTGGTTGTGCGTCATTCAGTTTTTTTAATATTCTTTTAGAAATTATCTTAGTGAAAACTTTGTACATCACTGATAGGAGGCTTATCGGACGGTAGTTCTTTAAATCTTCCTGTGCTCCTTTTTTATGTAAAAGGATCACTTCTGCATTTTTCCATAAGTCCGGTACTTTTTGTTCTTTGAGGCATTTTGAGTATAATTTTGCCAGTGTTTTATGTAATGTCCGACCACCAGCTTTTAGCATTTCGACAGTTACGCTATCCTTTCCTGGAGCCTTGCCGTTCTTCATCAATTCTATAGCATTTGTTACTTCCTCCACTAGGATATCTGGCATTATATATTGTTCTTCCGTGGGTATTGCTGTCCCTGACTGGCTCTGATCTTCATATAACTGGGAATAAAACCTTCTGACAATCTCTAACATTTGGGTACGCGTCCTGCACACTGTGCCATCCTCACGCTTTAAAGCATATATTTGCGTTCTTTTGATTCTCAGCTTCTGTTTAGCTTTGTTAATTCCTTTGTTTTCTTTCAGGGTTTTTTGCACTAGCTGCATATTGAATTGGCGCGTGTCCTCTCTGATACGTTTTCTTATAGTTTTGCAGAGCTCAGTGTACTCGACCCTGCCAAAAGGACTACCTGCATTTCTCATTGCTCGCCGTTTCTTCATTAAATCAAATCATATATATATATATATATATATATATATATATATATATATATATATATATATATATATATATGTATATATACATATGTATACATACATATGTATATATACATATGTATATATACATATATATATGTATATATATATACATATATATATATATATATATATATATATATATATATATATATATATATATATATATATATATATATATATATATATATATTATATATATATAGCGAGGCGATGGCAGATGCACCAAAGCAATCCTGTAAAGGATGTTCTTGATCATTAATGCCCACGAAAAAGACCGAAAACACGATGGACGGATGACATCATCAAGTATATTGGACCCGAATATATATATATATATATATATATATATATATATATATATATATATATATATATATATATATATATATATATATATATTAGTAAGATATGCCTTTAGTAAGCTTACTAAGCTAGTTTTAATTAACTTTTTAAGAGTTGTTGTTTTCTATATCAGATTAAAATCGTAAAACTACGGGGCTAAAATCTCTATATTTACTGGGGTATAATACAAGTATTTGCGTTTTTTCCTTTACTTATAAATAAAGGATTATACTTCACTGCTCAGAGGTTTAATCCGATTTCGATTTTTTGCTCCGACAAATATAAATTCTATCTTTAGTATAAAAGTAATTACACTGTGAAGTATTCAATGGTTTTTAACAGAAACGTTAAAACAAGTGAAATAAGTCGCGAAATTAGGATCCTTTAATAATAACATTTTAAAGCGACTAACGTCAATCGTTTGATTTGCAAACTTGAGAGGGAAGGTGTTAAAGGTTCTAAAAGTTTCGGGAAGGAGTCATGAGTATTGAAGATAGAATAATTTTAGATTGTTCCAGGGTCGTCTTTCGATGCCGATATTTTGAAAGCAGATTCATCTCTTTATCGAAAAAAAATAGAGCTAAAGGCTCAAATATGGGTTGAGGTCATCGAAAACAACGGCCTATATTTCAAAGAATAGCCTCTAGGTCTAAATGTTTAAACAATGGATAATCTCAAAAACGTAAATACTTCAAAAACGCACCACCTTAGAAAGGCATTATTTTGTTATACCCTAGTAGCAGCGAATCTAGTATACTCTCAAAATTTATTAAGATTGTTTATAAATTAGTGAACATTTGTAATAACTACTACAATATTTGAGACTTTTTTAATGTTTGTCTTTATTATGTAAATTCAACTTTTCTATTGTAAATATTCTATTTATTAATAACATTGCCAGTGTATTCTTATTATAATATAAGTTTCTAATTATACAAGTGTTGAATGTATAAATGGTCTCAACTAACTATTCATTACCATTCTTTTGTTTGAATTGTATAATATTATATTTCCGATTTGGTAGTTTATAAATTAAAAAGTCGCGCAGCAGTGGAAAAGTTTTTTCTATTTCTAACTGGAGCATAACTGAAATATTTATACATCTCGGATTCTTGTTTTTCAAGTATAGGATGATTGTTTAGTACGTCCGACCTTATAACTATATTGTTTATACAAGGTGCGTCTCACGAAAAACAAGAAAAATAGGTTTATCTACTGGCGTCGTCGAATTGAACATGTCCAAAAATTCAATTCATCGCATTTTGACTGATCATTTGGGACTTCCTAAGATTTGTGCACGTTTTGTTCAACATAAATTAACTGACGACCGAAAATTGCTTCGAATCCAACAATGCAAGGAGTCGAAAAATGGCATTTTAACCATCAATCGCTTACCATATTCCCCTGATTTGGCTCCCTGCGACTACTACCTCTTCAAAAAACGTCATTTGCCGGCGAAAGGGCAGCGTTTTGTCCACATTTGAGCCATTCAAAACCATTCGACCGCTGTCCTAAAGGACATATCTTTGGCCAAGCTCAAACATTCATTCGTTAATCTAATTGATCGTGCAAAACGTTATATTGACGCGCAAGGAGACTGTTTTGAATAAACATAATAATTTTTGTCGAAAAATAAGAATTTTTTTTATTATTTTTTAAAAAAGTCCTATTGTCCATGAGACTCACCTTGTATATAACGTAACTATATAATTTTTTTACTATAACCATAATATAAGAAAAACTGAATTAGATACCTTGAAACAATTTATTTGATGTGAACTAATATTCGATCGCATTAATGTTTAAATAAAAACAATTTTGGATAAATATCCACCGCGGTTGCTTCTGACAAAGTGCTATCAAAGCTTCTAACAATTCAATTTTTGATAATTTTTTCAAGCAATTGGAGTCTTATGTTTGCAATTGTTCCAGTTATGTTGGCTTCCAAGGTGTCAATAGTTGCTGGTTTATCGGCATACACCAAGGATTTAACATAACCCCACGTAATCTAAAGCCATTAAGTCACATAACCTTGCCAATTAACAGGTCCGTATTTCGAAATAATTTTCTCACTGAATTATTCTCTCAATAAATTGATTGTTGCGTTCGCTGTTTAACATGTGGAACCATCCTGTTAGAACCACATCTCCTCCAGGTCAAAGCCATTCAAATTCGGAATTAAATAATTATTGCTCAGCGTTTTTAATGGCCTCCATCAATAGTAACGTGTTTTTTAGCTTGATTTTTAAATAAATTTGGCCCCATTGGGTGGCATCATTATGCCACCGGCGTGTAATTTGCACCAAGCGGGACATTTTTCTGCATACAACGGCAATTGTTAGATCATTTGCGGATTATTTTCACTCCAAATGCAGCAATTTTGTGTATTAATTTAACCAATTAGCCAAAAATGGGTTTCGTCGCTGAACATAATCTGGCGGTTAAATTCTGTGTTAAGTTGCAATTGATTTTAAGCCCATTCACATAAGGTATGGTATAAAAGGTGTTCTTGCATCTTGAATATTCGGACGAGCTGGATCTTGTAAGGCACCAGATCAGGATCTTCGGGTAAAATTTTCCACGTTGCCGAATAACAAAACCCAACTTCCTACGAACGGCGACGAATTGATAAATTTGGATCGTTATCAACACTACCCGTAACACACGTGATATTTCTTCGGAACGCACAGTTTTTTGTCTTGTTTTTGTTTTAATATCGAGCGGCGTGAAATGTGTTCGGAATTTGTCGATAATTCGAGGAATATATGGCTCAGTTGGGCGATAATATGCACCATAAAATTCACAAAGTGCTCTATAAGTTTGGTGCACAGAATACTAACTTTAATCAGAGATTTCAACAATTTGCAAGCATTGCTCTGATGTTAAAGGTCCCATTATGGTTTGCGAAACCATACTCAATAACTTTGACACTAGAAGCGCGCAAAGTCACAGATCGTTTGACAGCGATAGTTTTCAAAAGTCCGGACTAAATCCGGACACACTAAAAAAATCTCTTGTTATCTCAACTTTATCTTTTACTTGTGAATTATCAGGCTTTCCTTGCAGATTTGATTCTAAATACGTTCTTAGTTTTCACAAGCAAACATAGGAATTGCTTTGAGTTTGTCTGTAGTTATTCTAAACAAATTAAAGTATTCGATTAGTGGCAAATTCGGAGATTTTTTCAATTACTTGTGGAATATACCCAAAATGGTCACTAATATTGTAGGTCATTTTCGACATAAGGCATAGTTATAATTTCCTTGAACACAATGGCAGAAAGGCAATGGCAAGAAAGCCAGAATGTGCAAAATATATATAAAACAGGCTAATTTGCTTTTTCGCTAGCCACGGATAATTCGTTCATAAGGAATGTGTGCCTCAGTTCCAGAAGGCTAAACCATAATTTTTATAGAGATGTTCTTAAACAACTTCGAAAAATGGCCATTTGTGTGAAACCCAACATCAAGAACATCGGGGTGATGCACCCCGACAATGCGCTTTGATACACAGCGCTTTCAGTTAAGTTTTTGGTAAGTTAAAGCATCAATGTGGTTTCGCAACCCCCTTCTTCACCAGAACCTTTGATTTTTTCCCAAAGTTCAAAATCACTTCAAAGGACACTATTTTGGGACATTGCTAAGTTATAATGGTAATAATAATAACAATAAAAGGCCTTTATTGTATCACATTAATGACAAGAAAAAATAAAATAAATAAAAGTAAACAAACAAAATAAATAAAATTCTTTCATTAGTTGATCTGCAAGTTGGCGAAGTCTAGCATAAATTGCTATTAAACTCAACCAACATTTCTTCCCATGTGTCACACTTATACTCTAATAAACATTATTATTACACATATATCCAGTCACCGCCCAAACCTGAAATGCCCATTAAACGATAATCTTAAAAAACATATTTTAAAGCCGTTGAAATAATACAAATTCCTTGACTTTATATTTGAGCTTGTTAATATTAAAAATTTCAAATATAATATATTAGGGAATCTATTTAATAACTGAATATATATATATATATATATATATATATATATATATATATATATATATATATATATATATATATATATATATATATATATATATATATACATATATATTCCTCTACTTCGTTTTTGTAGGGACTTGAAGTTAATTCCATTGTTGGCTTAGTACCTTTCTTAATGTTTTTAATAACTGTTGATATGCAGAGGATAGGAGATAAAGTGTTCAAGTAAGACTTTATTATTTGATTAGTGTTAGTGATTTTATCAACTACAGCAACAATTGTTGGTGTTACGACTATGGTTGGTTCTTGATTCCGATCTAGGGTACGATTTACCAGGCAGCTCGGAAACGTTAGCCTGTTTTAGGATACTGCCAGGATTTGACCATAGCCGCGAAGATACCGCTTCATTGTAACTGTTTTTTAACGATTTAAAGAATGATCTATCTAATGGTTGTAGGCGATGTTTTTTGTGAGCAGGAAAAGATAGCATTATTATACCATAATCGCGAGCCATCTAGATTGCTTCTAAATTTTTGGTATGTATGCTATGGCCATCCTGCAAAGGTAACATTTGTTTTTGGTCACTTTTTTCTAATCTTGTGCACTTAATGAAATGTTGCAATCATTTAGCAAAAAGTTCTGAAGCTTTCCGTCCATTTTTCGAGCACCCAAATGCTGTGTTTGGCGGAATTTTTTTTTAAGGCGTCGTTCAGTCTGCTGCGCTTAAATATCAACATGGGTGGTATGAATTAGTCTGCTGTATTCATCGCACATATGCCTGTCGTTGTTAGACCCCTTTCTTTGCTTGTGATTGAACTGACTGGGTGTTATATCCGCAGAAAGCCTGATAGATAAGAGATTTCCAAAGAACCTCGAGAAATTGGGTATCACGAAATCGATTGCCATAGTGGGACAAGGTGCCGTGCTCTTGCAGACGTGTTACATTGTTCGTAAAATATTATGTTAGAGTGAGAGGAGCTGAATGGCTTATTGAGCAATAACTTTAATAGGTTTGTGACCGGTGGATAATGCAGTTTTATCCATATTATATATTTGGTCGGCAGCAAATTTATATTTATCCAGTATTTATTGATATTTATCAAAAAAATCATTAACACGCTTTTTATTGAACACTATACTTCTAGCCATATATGTTGGTTCTGGAACACGCAAGGACAAATTAGGATCATCTTTCATAAACCAGTAATACTACTTTTTGCCGGCTATTTTCTTCTCTTTATTAAAGCGATGAGGTAGTAGTTAATCAAAAGAAACTGGACTCGAAATTTATCAAATACTGTGCTAATTCTTCTTCCATGCTTGATGACATATAGTTAGGTTTACCAAATTTTGTTGTTTTATATAAACCTTTCAAATGTCGTCGCATTGTAGGCTTCGGTATATTATATCTTCTACATGGTTCATTAATGATGTAAGTATGTTTTAGTAAAGCTTCGTCCAAATCCTCCTGCTTCCAAGTACTGTATTTTCTCTTCACCATATTTATCAGTTGATAAAAAAAAGTAAACAAGTAAATACCTAAATTGTACTGGTACGATTAAGAAATTATCTACAGGTACGACTTAAGCGACAAGGTTTTCAAAGTTTCAAATCGAAACCATTGATATAACCTGAAAAAAATATACCGTTTGAGTGCGCCTAAATGATTGAGAGAACGATAAAAATAGACGTAAACCTAAAAATAACTTAATGATTTTGATCTTTCTTTAAAAAGCCTCCAAATGAGCCAAAACTGTTAATGAAAACTGTGAAAAAAATTAGTTTTTAATTATTTTTGCCTCACGAAGCCGGCCAGCCACTCCCTTGTTTTCATTTACTCGTACGATTAAATAGTTTAGGCTTACGGTACTAGATAGTGCTTTTTTAGGCCGTGGTACGACTTAAGCAACCATACCTTACGTGAAATTATCCATATGAAGTTGCCATCTGTGATCCATAGTAAACGACTTAAGCTGATTAATCTTTTTAGAGATATGATCTCGTTTTCCAAGTCCAAAGATAAGACGACAACAAGCAATCTACACCCATTGTATTCTGTCCCTATCCACAGAATGGACACTTGGAAAATAAATGAAGTTGCAGTAAGTAAACTGTGAAAGTACCAACGACTCTGATAATAGCTTTCTTAAAGCATGGTTTAAAATGTGCTTCTAGCATAAAATAATTTAAGGTTCATAAAGGATTTACGAATTAACTTGGATACCTGGTCTTTAAAAAGTAACTTTAAATCCAAAATAACACTAAAGTTTTGCGTACAATCTACAAAACCAACCCGTCTCTCTATCAACAGATACTGAAAGATTCGTCTTTAAAAAAATTGATTAGATTTAGTACAAAATAGCACAACTTTAGAGTTAGAATAGTGTAATTTCAGATTATGTGCTAATGAGAGTATTTTAAGCTTGTTTAACTAATTATTAATTATTATTGGCTCTAGGGCATTGACGTGGAGGAAAACTGAAATATATTTGTGAATTATCAGCATAAGCCTGCACTTCCATGTTCTAAACAAAACGCAAAATATGAGATGTATGCATATACAATAAAGACCAATGGGCCCAACACTGATCCCTAAGTTACACCAGAAAGAACATTTACTTTAGACGAGTTTACGTTATTAACATAAATATATCGTGTTCTACAATCTAGAAATGATTTCACTAAATTAACAGATGATTCATCAAACCTATAGTATGACAATATTGCGTATAAAAGGTTGTTGTTTAAGGTATCGCACACCTTAGAAAAGTAATCCAAGTAATATAAGCACGTTAGCGACCTTGTCATAGCTGTTAAATAACTAACTAGTCACAGAAGCCACAGCTGTATACATTGAAAAATCAGTTCTAAAACCACATTGCGAATCGGAGATTATTTTATTGAAGGCGAAAAACTCGTACAACTATTTGAACAAAATTTTCTCAAAAATCTTAGAAACAACTGAAAGTATGCTAATAATACGCAGGTCAGAAAATAAAGAAGGATTACCATGTTTCGGAAGAGGAATTCCTACAGTGTGCTTCCTAATTAGAGGAAAGTAGTTTTGCTCTATGAAACTATTAAGTATATTGAGTATATATACATCAAGAAATGGACTGAAATACCGTAGCATCCACAGAGAAATATTATCAGTACCTGCTGTATCTTTTTTTTTAAGCTAAATATCACAACATGCACTACCCTCTCAT
Source organism: Cosmopolites sordidus (assembly GCA_031761425.1). NCBI lineage: Eukaryota > Metazoa > Arthropoda > Insecta > Coleoptera > Curculionidae > Cosmopolites > Cosmopolites sordidus. Next base: position 188,006 of record JARFXV010000527.1, on the reverse strand, counting down.
TCATCGACTGGAACGAAAATGCGCTTGCCGAACGAAATTTAGTTATTATGTAATTATCATTTACATCCGAAACAAATTGTCCAAAATACCGATTTATAAGTTCAAATTTATTTAAGTTGTCAGGTAAACTTTATTGGCACTTGGAACCTATACTAAATATTTTTACGGTTGACCACGTTTTCCTCACATTATTTTGATTAATAGTATCACGTCTCGTCTCTGAAACAACAAAATTTCTCAATTTTTTGTATGCTATCCAACTACGATTAATTTTGATAATTTATATTTATACAGAGTTGGTTTCATATCTGAAATAAGCAACCTCAAATTTAAGGTCAACCAATGGGCCTTTGTCTTAGTTACCCTATGGGTAACTATTATCTGTCAAACGCTGAGACAACTGAATTATAAAATATATCGATTTACTTATCAATACTTTTTTCGTAAAACATTATGTTCCAATTTAAGGAAGATAAATAATGCATAAATTGCTGAAAGTTAAACTTAATAAATAAACGGTAAGATATTATCTTAGGAGGTAATTTGTCATTACACACATATATTATTGCAAATATCAATTTGTGATCTGAAATATTAATGTTGAGTGAGCCATATATATGCACCTTAACAACCTCAGAAATAAATAATGGATCAATCAATGAACTTGATCGTTCGAATACTCTTGTCCGCTCAATTAATATTTGACCATAAGCCTCCAAGCATCTGCTAACTGGATTTGAAGTATTAAATAAACTTACGTTGAAATCACCCATGCAGATTATTCTATTAAAGATTGTGCCAATGTAAGAAAAAAATGTTGTCTAGTACCTCGTAGTTGAGTTGTTGTCAATTACCAGGTAGTTGATTTCAGAATCTGAGTTCGAACACTACTATGAGGACTGTTACTCTATTTACACACTTTGCATCAAGTTTCGTAGCAGCAACTGTTTACGGGGTAGGACTACTAGGCCGCCGTCCAATGCCATAATGTTAATATTATTTTAATTTTGCTCTCTCAGTTTATTTCGAATAGTTTTTTTCGGGCATTTAAGAACAAAAAAATATAAAATTGTTAATATTGATTTTTGAATTTTGTTTTTAGAGAAGTTGAGCATTAACAAATTTCAAAACATGTAAAAGTATTAAACTCAACATTTAACATTTAACTGCGTCTCTAATTCTATAGAATATTATACAAATACTGTCAAATGGGATAGATAAAATGCATAAAACTTTTGAGATTAGCTTGATATAAAAAGTTATTCATTTCAAATCTAATGAATATTAGCCATTTAAGAAATATTTTCATGCGCGTATTTTCGTGAGCAGTGATTCAGAATTAAATAAAATTAAAAGCCATTTGTAATGCGGTCTTTATATCTGAAAAAATTCAAGCGTACGGAAATGACAGATCAAATTTCATCTCGGCAATTTGATCTTCACGAGACAGATGGAGCGACTGTTAAAGTTATGCCTATCACGTTTCCGACAGAAGCTAAAAAATTATGTATCAAACTTGTGTAATTTTTCATTTTTCACGTTCCGTAAATTGACCGTGAACTCTGGTCATTTTGCTACGAATCAAATGGATATAACTGATGCGATTGGTGCCGACGTTTTTTATTGGAAGATCGAAAGGGGCCGGTACTGCACCTAATGGCTTAAGTATATCATTTTTCGGTCTCTAATAACATAGCCGTTTATTACATCGGCGAGAAAAAATTGCAAGAAATTGTAACATTAATCTAAAATGATGGTTCATTTTTATCCAGTATTTTTCTAATTTACTAAAAGAGTGAAAGCAACAATATTTTCTATTCTGAAGAAGCTACACATAGAGTTAAAAATTCCAGAGGTAAAATAAATCTCCAAATCGAATCTCCGGGGGCATTGCCTTGAGAAAGTGTATTAAAAGCTCCTCAAAGCTGAAAAACCATGTAATAAATGTTACTACATAGAACGAGGCCTGTCGATGCAGGCAAAACTCACATAGTGGAAATGGAACTTGAGCGATATGGGATGACGATCATTAGTTTATCCAAGATACCACAGTTTGAGTCAGAAAGGTATTGCATTTGTGTTAATGAGATCTTATTATGATCCTGTCAACGAAAAAATTATAGCAATAAAAATTAATTGCAAGCCATTTACTTTGACTCTCATACATGTCTACGTATTAACTTAGTCAAATATCAACAGTCAACACCCACTTAGTCAACAAGTCAATCAACTGAAGATAAAGTAGATACATTTTATGGAAATCTTGAAGAAACCATCCGTAAAATTCCAAGTCAAAGATTTATGATTATATTTGGAGATTACAAGACCAAGGTAGGTGAAACATTGTCTGACAGTCACATCAGGAAGATTGTTGGCAAATATGGAATGGTAAGGACACGTGGCGAACGACTTATACATTTCGGTATAGATTTACAGTTGGAAATCGCAAACATTTTATTTAAATATTACATATGGCAGTACCAGTAGAGTGATACAGAATGACGACCACTGGTTTATCCGAGACTTACTGGAGAGGGCCTGTTCACTTCACAACACAAAATTATAGCACACAATTCTTTTCAGGCCACCATAATTTGAGTCGAAACGGTGTTGATGAAATTTGTGTTGACAAAATATGCTAATAAATGTGTAACTTCTTATCTGTCGATGATAAAATGATATCAATAAAAATTAATTGCAAGCCATTTACTTTGAATATTGTACATGTCTACGTTCCAACAAGTCAATCAACTGAAGATGAAGTAGATAAATTTTATGGAAATCTTGAAGAAATCATCCGTAAAATTCAAAGTCAAGAAATTATGATTATACTTGGAGATATCAAGAGTAGGTGAAAGAATCAGAAGTAGGGAAAGTAGATCAAAGTAGGTGAAACCCAAAGCAGGTGAAACATTGTCTGACAGCAATACCAGGAACATTGTAATTAAACATGGAATGGGATACGTGGTCAGGGCGAACGACATATATTTCTAAATAGAAAAGCAGTTGGTAATCGAAAATACTTTATTTTCATATATATTTGTTATCTGTACACATGGTAGTACTACGACTTCAACTACATAAACCAAATTTATTATATTTTGATAAGGTTTTGATGACGATTCTTAATACAGAATGTTAAAATTTTTCCTCGAGCTAAATGTCGAAATGATCATCCATTTCTCTATTTTAGAGTCATTTAAAATTGAAAGTACCACTCAAAAAGTGTACTCACTAGAAGTTACTAGTCCAGCATTGTTATGAATGTCAAAAAAAGATGCGTGATAAATTCATTCCATTGTTTAATGATAAAACATCTTCCGAGTCTTGGCAAAGGACACGAACCATTATTACTGAGCCTGTAGATGAAATATACACAAGGACTTCAGAAATACCAACAATGGATGACTCATGCCACCCTTGACTTAATCTAAACAAGACGCACATAGAAAAATTGTTATAAAACTGCAGGAATATAGCCTTAAATACTCCTCTCTAAATCGAGAGAATAAAATAAAAAAGAGGATAAAATGAAAAAATAACAGATCTCGATGGCATTTTAACCGAATTGAAAAACTGTTACTGAAAACTCTTCCAATATGGGTATAATCCCATAGTAATATTTTCAAAACACGAGAACTTTATATTTTAAAAAGATAAATCAAAAATACTATACGTAGTCTAAAAAAACGATAAGGGCACATATTTGGTTGGAGTCACCGCAGGAGTAATTAAAGCGATGAGTAATGAAGGATTAGACATGTTTCACAGCATGTGCCAAAAAGTGTGTGCCTCCGGATTGTAGCCAGAAGATTGATTGACTGCAGCATTTATATCTCTACATAAAAAAGGATGAAGAGAAAAATTCGAGAATTACTGCCTTATCGCTTTAATTCCACCTGCCAGTAAAATCCTCCTTCGCATTATCAACAAACGCTTAAAATCCTATTCATGGTAGATTCTTCCAGAGCTGGCTGGATTTGTTCCAGGGAGAGGTACACGCTAAACAGATATTTAACATTCGATAAATAATTAAAAAAGCCAGAGAAGTTAACTCTTCTGTATACCTCTGTTTCTGATAATAGGAAGGGGTTTGATAGCACAAAATGGCAGAAATTATGGTAAATTCTGCAGGAAATAACGTATCAGATCACCTGATTAGTCTAATTTGTCGTCGATACGTAAAAAAACGAGCAACGAATCGAGCAATGGCGAAAAATAGAAGATCGAATATTCCTATTGCAAATTATATTCAATATTTATTGTGAATTTTTAATGCGTATAGCGCTCGAGGATTGAATGGGAGATTTCTGAATTGGCGGTATTAAAATGCTCAAACATCAGCCAAATAGGGCAATTGAAGGTAGTAAGCTAATTCGTCTATGGTGGGCAGTAAGCTTTGGTATATCGAACGAATGCGAAGCTTTGGTATAACACTCATGAGATACAAATACAAATTTGTACGCAAGAAATACAAATGGGGGGAGGGATAGGGACATAACACAGAATACAAAGAAACATATAGTAAAAACCTTAAGATTCTTCGGCCACATTGAATGCAGGGATGGCTATTGCCTAAAAAAATTGGAGGTACAGGGACGGATGGAGTGTTTTAAATCACGTAGTAGACCTACAAAAAGATGGACAGACCAAATTAAAGAACTAACTAGTACATCTTTTCAATATATAACGAAGAATGCAAGAAATAGAGAACGATGGCGAGGAATAGTCGGGACAGGATACGAATGGAGTTTTCAAAAGTTACGACCCTTCTTTAAAGAAGAATACGAAGAAAAAGATTATTTCGACTATCAAGATATAAAATATAATTACGAACAACTAGATAGAACATATTGCTCTCTGGAGATTTAAGAATGGTCTCCCATTTAGGCACTGTAACTGACCAGGTTTCAACTATTGCGACTAATAAGATCTCATGTGTAGTGCAATTTAACAGACCACTAAAAATTGCTCTATTAAAATCTAAGGCTACAACTGTTAGTAAATCTAATACCTACAACTGCTAATAAACCTAAATTCCTCTATTCCCGATCCCTTTCTTCTTCTAAATCACCTTCTACTTCAGCGAAATCTTATACCACACTTCCCATTCCCATATCTGTTTCTATCCTACCCTCTCATCCTTTTCGTATCCTTTCTCAGACACTAAGAATCTCTAAATCTGCAATAGCCTTCAAAATTCCTTTGTAGAATTACTTCTACTCCATTGTTTGTTCATCAGATGATAACATCGACTTAATACACTCAAACTCGACGAAAACTCATATATCAAAAATCAGACAAAAATTATCCGCTAATATTATTATTTAACCATACCCCTGCTTCACTGTTTCACTGTTATTCCTTATCATCTACCATTTTCATTTCTATAAAATTTATTGGAATATTTATGGTTTTCACCACCGATTTTATATATCACCAAGGTATAAGCCCACTTTCGTCATGTTGAAGAAGATCAACTTCAAACTCGATAGTGTTTTTTGCTTCAGAAACTAGAATGGACGCAGCTGGTGCATCAGGTGGCGTATATATCCTCGTAACTAGAACGCGCGACCTTTGGAACACATCATGCTGTTCCAATTACAGATTGCAATGTCTATCTTCTGCCCGCCTCCATATTGATCTTAAGGGATCTCAACTGTATGCTTAACCAACTGCGTTCCTTTTTTATCTTTAGGTATTTGATACTCATAATTACACCTGGGAGTCATTTTACACTGAACCGAGAGGATTCATGATACAGAATTTCTTTGAAACTAAGAATATTATTCTAAAAACCACTAGAACCCAAACTTATATCTATATGTAATTTGGCTCCTTGTTTTCGTAAATCCTTTACGGAAAATATATAATCCTTAAATTGCAGAAAACGCATTTGTCCGCGACTACACTGTCTTAAATTTTTCGTTCAATATATTTTCTCAAATAAATCCCAAAACTCCATTTTTGGGATTTATATTCGGCACCAAACTGTTTTGGTGAATATACATGTAGTATTTGAAGATGGGATGATTTTCCAAAATTGTGGTTCACCTTCTCACTTATACACTTATACAAGGCAATAATTAGGCCTAAACTGGATTACGCCACTGTTGCTACTCATTGGCTCACATTTTATATGTTAGCCAATTAGATGTGATCCAAAACAAAAGATGTAATCCAATTAGATGTGCATGACGATTTGATCTGAGCGAAATATTTTCCAGATATTTCATTACATATTATGTTTTTGAAATGCACCTCCATCACATCTCGCCTATTTTAATTTGGAGAGAGTCTCTTCTAGATACATCCACTCTCTTTCAGTCCCTTCCAGTCTCTTCCAGTCCCTTCCAGTCTCTTCCAGTTCCTTCCAGTTCCTTTCAGTCCCCTCCAATCCCTTCGAGTTCTTTCCACTATCTTCTAGTCCCTTCCAACCTCTTCCAACCCCTACCAATCCTTTCCAGTCCCTTTCAACCCCTTCCAATCCCATCCAATCCCTTCCAATCCCTTTCAATCTTCTCCAATCTCCTCCAATCTGCTCCAATTCCTTCCAATCCCTTCCAATCCCCTCCAATCCTTTCCAAGTCCGTCAAATTCTTTCCAATCCCTTTCATTAACCATTTTCCCTTAACTTTGGATAGGAAAGAATACGGTGATTCTATCTTGATAATTTATTTTTACTGTTGTGTGCTCAATTTAAATATATTTGCTCTTAAATCCACATATAGAGTTGGTATTACTTTATCCATTGCAAACCAGCCCACTGCTAAACAATTCACTGATTTTTTGACTATGAGATTAAGAACTGAACTGAACAGTTTATCATATCGTAGTAGAAATGTCCTGGAACCCTATACGAGCATGACCTCAACCATGGCGATTAATTTTGCTCAGTCAGTTTAAGAATTATGGGTTTTATAGTGGCTTAAATAACTCAGCTTATATGTATATGATCTACCGCATGCTGGGTATTTAAGGTCAGTGAGATACATAATTTGTATCCAGCATTTGTATTTGCATCCTTTGCATGTTCGCCTTATCGCGCCTGCCTTTTACCTGCGGTTTTTTTAAGATTATTTTCCTCATAGAGCTACACAGCTCTGTATGACTTTTCATGGCATTTCGGTCCGTCCTTTCCCGTCTGTTCCCATTCAGACACACTTGACATGGATTTCTTTAGAGATGTTTTCATGACGTCTTTGACGGTACCTCCTATATTTCCTTTCGTGTTCTTTGATTTGCCATAGGGAATGTGCTCCGGCATCCTAGTGTCCTGAATCTTTTGGCAATGACCTAACCATCTCACGTAAACATGTATGATGTGGCATCCTATTTTCAAAACTATTGGCTCTTTTAAGTACCTTCAGATTGGTCTGATATCCTTGCCATTGTATTCTCAAAATTTTCTGAAGACACTTTTGATGAAATCTCACGAGTTATTTTATTTGTTTTTGATACATGACTCAAGATTCAGCTCCATACAGAAGAGTGGTAATTATGATGGTATTGTAAACCCTATTTTGTAGTGCGTTACTTTAAGTCTCGTTAAACACTTTTCTCATTAAACATCCAAAATTGGCAACGGCACACCCTCTTCTTTATATAACCTTTTCTTGCATGTCGACATAGCAGGAAATTTGAATTAATGGAAATATAAATACAGATTTAGTGTATTTAAGTTTCTCATCCTTCTCATTAGATGCCCAAAATTGACACCAACTCACTCTCGGCAGATCAGTAAATTAGACTTCCTCAAACATGATAAGCCAGCTTAAATGAATTTCGAGGAATATTAAGCTATTCGTTTTTGTTTTGATTTTGTTCCAATATCTTGAATGATATAACGATAATGTTCGTTACATCATTTGAAGTTACGTATTTGGTAACTTGCCAGAAAATATTAGACTAGGGTTGGTATGTCTCAGCACATTCGCAAAACAGAATGTCACCTTTTCAGGTAAAACCTAAATCACTTTAGATAACAAAATCAAATCGCATTAGGCATGGAAAGTTTTACAGAACAAGAGCACACGCTTTTCGACAGTGGAATGATGAAATTATGTATCAGGCCGCAAAATATTTTTGAATAGTATTGATATTTAATAATTTTCAATTTTTATTTAGTGGAAACAGTTAGGTTTTCATTCATATATCCCCTTTGTGGATCAGACCTTAACGTGGTAAAGGAGTTTGAGTAAGGTAATAAAGTTTTGACCTACGCCGTCTGGGGTGTATTCTTCTGGCAGACAATTTGGCGGATAGGTCTAAAATCTGCCGAACCCTCATGGGACCAGCGTGGCAGATTTCGGTTACTACCTTCAACATTTAATTTCACTATAACAGTACAACCTCAAACATGGCCCTCATTCACCGGAGGCCAAGGGGCAACAACCTACGGCAGCGGGAAGACCTACCCCCAAGCAGAATGTGCTAACCGGCTTAGATCAGGCTGCCAATGGACTTAGGATGCCCGGATATCATTGGGCTATGTGAAACACGAAGAAAGGGCAAAGAGCTAATCTAACTGGATTCAACTGGTGATTGGTTCCCTACACTCGGGGAACACACAGTGGGTACTCTACACATAGAGAATGAGCAATATGTTGGAATTGGGTTCCTTATCAATCGAAAGCTGGCGGACAGTGTAGAAAAAAATATGAGACCAACCAATGCGTTAAACAACTGAATAAAAAGTACAGCTTCTAGATAAGAAGTCATCATCATCTGTAGTTTTAAAACCCATACAGGATCTTGATATTGGCTCCTGGATCTTGTATATGTTCCAGGCTTTAGTTTTCCATGTTGCCATTCCGAATGCCTTCATATCGCCCCACACTTGGTATATACTTCCCTTGGGTATTTTTCCTATTGAGACTTGGTTAATTATTTGCTTAGTAGGGTTTCTGTCATTGGATCTTGCAATATGGCTTATACTTATCAGCCTTCCCAAATTGATAAAGGTAACTGTATCGGTATCCTGATATTCTCTACATAGAACATAGTTGTATCGTCTACGCCACTCCCCGTTCACCTGCATTCCATCGTAAATATGTCTGATCACCTTTCTTTCTAATGTGAGTAGCAGTTTTTCGTCTTTTTGTATAACAACCCAGGTTTTGATAAGCTAGCACAGGACAACAGATGTTACAGATTGGTTAAACTTTAAGTTATGAATTCATTTTATAAGAAAAAAATCATCATCATCCATCAATCTATCAGAAAATGGACATGAAAAAGTTCATCTCGACTAATATGTGAAATTGATTACATCATGTCCAACGATAAACAATAATTTGCAATTGTACTGTCCTTAACAATTTTAATGTTGGAAGTGACCATCGAATTGTACGATGGTACGAGTGTACGCAATAGTTAGGATAGTCTGTCGCAGAGAGCGTGAATGAATGGTAAGTTCAAAGAAGGGCAAATTAGATACTGGGAAACTGCTGGAGAGGGGCAGCAATTCTGAGATTGCTTTGTTATGTTACCAGACCTGAAGGAGATAGAAAAATCTGATCAACATGAAGAAATCACCAACAATGTGCTTGAAAGGGCTGCTGCAATGGCACTAGAAAAGAAAAGTATCAGACAAAAATCATCAGTGGGTCCATTGATTTAATGAAAAAACAGGGAGTCATTTTTTAGAGAGAAAAAGCACCGGTTCAATGTGCAGCTAGTATAAAAAACTCTGAAGGAAAACAGGGAAATTGACAATGTTAAACAGAAGCTGAGAAAGAAAAGGAGGCAAATCTATGCCTTAATGTGTGAGGATGGCACAGCGTGTAGGGCGCGTATGGAAATGTTATCTATGGAAATACGGAATTGAAATAAAATCTAAAAGAATATTATGAAAACGTACGTGCAACCACGAGAGCAAGCACGATTTATAAGTGGATTTAATGTAATGGATCATATCCAGGTTGTATAGCAGGTCATTTCAAGGCACAACTAATACACCATACCAATGGGCTTGAATTTTATTGACTAGGAAATAGCATTTAACTTAATAAATATTTGACATAAATGATGCATTAGCCAGGGTGTAGAAAAAACCAATGCAAAACGATATATGATGAACGATATATGATATATGATGAACGATATATCGATATATGATGAAGCCAAAGCTACAGTTTACCTTGATGATCTTGAAGTTAGTTGAATTAATGTAGAGCAGGGATGTACGGCAGGTGACGCAATACCGCCTATTCTTTTCTCAGCCAGCTTTGGTGAAGTATTCCGTATTCCGTATAAAGGTCAATGGTGCAACTTAAGCCATCTTAGATTCACAGATGGTATTGCTTTTCATTCTACAAACCTAGAGAAGCTGCAAATACGCATACAAGAGGTGCAAAAGGCTGGAGAACAATTTGGCTTAAAAATATTCTCGAAAAAGAGTCAGGTTCCAGTATGTTTAATAAATTTGCTGATGACAGAAGAATTTTATTTTATGAAAGGATATGGGGGTTGCACTTTATAAGTCTTGGACAGATTTTCAATGGAGGGGATACCGTCGAGGAGGTGGAACGGCGTGTTAAATATGACTCACAGACATTTGGCAGGGTATATATATATATATATATATATATATATATATATATATATATATATATATATATCTATATATATATATATATATATATATATATATATATATATATATATATATATATATATATATATCTATATATATATATATATATATATATATATATATATATATATATATATATATATATATATATATATATTTATGATATACGGAAGTGAAAGCTGGATACTCACATCGCAATCTTTTGATCTTTAATTTGCGTATTCTGGCTTTTTTTGCTATGGTGAGATTGGAGTGTGCTATTCCTGGTGCTGGCGTTTCGTTTTTGGGTCATATTTAAAAATCCAAGACTAATCAGCAGTAATGACACGTTTCCGAAAATGAGGGTCATTTTCAATCCGCCACAAAAAGACCTGACTTGTTTCCATCTTGTTGTCCTCCAGATCATGCGAAAGTTTTTTCAGAACCATTTTCGAGCATATTTCCTGCATCTGCATGTTAAATCATCAAGTATAATTAAAATATTAATATTACATATATTTTTACACTATAGACATTTAATTTTCAGATATTTATTTGATTTCTGTATTTTAGGTTTATCTTAATAAATCAATATAGTGATGCTTATGTTTTCGGAATACTAAATTATCTAACAGTAAACTTCGAAGAAAAATATTTACGAGAAGAAATATATATAATATAATAAGTAAACTGAATCAGGCATCGATGTTTTCTTACATAATTTTATTGATATTTCCTGCCGTTTCTACGTCTGTTCGTTTTTGTTTTATTCTCAGGTTATTTTTTATATTCCTTGCAAATTATGTAGTATATTAACGTCTACGAGAGTAGAATAAAAAATCAAATACTTGTTTAATAAGATATTGTGAAACATTAAAGAAAATCGGTTTATTTTTCAACAAAGTCTTTTTTTAGCGTGATACACTTCACTATACATTCCAACATTTTAAGCTTTACAACAAGTGACTTGTGGAGCAAAATAGATCTGTTTCACTAACGATGTTTTTATTTGATGTAAATTTCGTTCCAGTCAGCCATTTTTTCACGCTTGGATATAGGAAGAATTTCTAGATGGCTAATTTCGTTATTGCAATTGTGGATTAAAGGGCTGATGTATTAACGTGGTGAAATATTACTTTTTGCTCCGCTAAATGGGGACGTTTTATTATTGACTCTTTGTGAAATTTGATATATCCTGCTATGATGTTTTTCGAATCTCAAAAAAACAGTAGCCATGACATTTCCGGTCGAAGAAAGCGTCTTCGCCTCCTTTGAGCCTATTCTATATATAAAGGGTGATTTTTTAGTGTATCCGAACTTTCGATAGGGATCACTATTAAGCGAACTGTGAGTTTGCGTGAATGGCTGTAAATATGTGTCTTAATAGTCTGGCAAATCATCATGGAACGTTTATGATTAGAGCAACGTTTGCACATTGTCGAAAATGATTATCAAATTAATGTTCTGTGCGCCAAACTTACAGAGCACTTTGTGAATTAGAACTTTGTGATGTACTCTCCGAATTATCGACAAATTCCGAACAAACAAGACACAACAGACAAGACAAAAAATTATGCATTTCAAGGAAAATATCATCGCTGTTGCTGGCAGTGTTGATGAAGATACAAATTTATCAATTCCTCGTCGTTCGCAGGAAGTTGGGCTTTGTTATTCGACTACGTGGATTATTTGTGGATTATTATTATCCATATGTGGTTCCAAAAGCATGGTTCCACATATAATGCAGTCAACATAACAATCGATTTATTGAGGAAACAGTTTGGTGAGAAAATTATTTTGAGGAATTTTTGACTTGTTAATTGACCCCCAAGGTGATTTAACGCTTTCGGGTTTTTTCTTTAAGGTTATGTTAAATTTTTGATCTATGCCGATAAACTAGCAACTATTGACGCCTTGAAAGTCAACATAACTTAGAAAATTGTGGATCTAAGACCCCAATTGCTTCAAAAAGTGGTCGGAAATTTAATTGACCGTATGCGCTTTGTCAGAAGTAGGCGTGATGGACATTTGTTTGAAATTGTTTTAAAACGTTAATGCCATTGAATGTTAGTTCATATAAAATTAAAATTTAATTAGTTCATATAAAATTAAAATTTAAAGTTCGCTCGCACTAAAAAATCACTCTATACGTTCGCTACGTACGTTCGTATGGGCATAATCGATTTTTTTGATTGTTACATCGTTTGTGGTATAGTGATGAATCCAAGTTTAATCTACAATCACAAATTGTTGCAGAAACTTTTTTTAATTGCCCTTTCATAAGTTTATACACCGCTATAAAGTGGTCACTTTATAATGTCTTTGGTTCTAAGTGAGCAAACTTTTTCGTGAGGTGGTGCTTTCTCATGCCTAAATATTCATGTAGAAAGATCGGTGGGTGTTTGTTCGAGATGTTTATCATCTCAACAATCTCCGATACAATATGATATCATGGCTATTGTTGATCATTTCCTCAGTAGTGATCTTAATGGGGTTTTGCGAGCGAGAAACGTTACTCATGCTACTTCGACGTCATATAATATCGGGTTGAAAGCTACCTTTTTAGAAATGCAATCATGTTTATGATGATACGGCGATCATCAGAAAAGTATCTGACTTTTCACTCAAGTCTCATATATTATTTTGAAAACATTATCGCATTGTCGCTTAAAGTCTTTATTATAAAAGCATAGGTTGAAGCATATGTTGGTCCATTTTTTTTATGTAAAATAATAAATGTTGTATTTGTTAGTTTGTTCGATTTGTTTGTTTCAGGGACCTGTTATTGATAAACATATACAAAGGGTTTTAACATGAATTCAAATCAGGTCATTTATACGATTAAGAGTTGTAAAATTCTATTCCATTCTCTCTTGAAAACTAGTCTACTAATGTTGAGAAACTTACTTCCTTCATATTGGTCAAATATGAGGAGTATTTAATAGAATCAGTAGTTTGGGTTGATGGCAATAACGTGAACATAACACAATTGCAACAAATAATAACACATTTTGTTTATTCTATCTGATGCGCATAATTACCTTCAATGACGTATATCTTCTATTATTGGGAATTTTGCTTGTATTTTGTAAACAATTTAATTCTATTCTTTCGAGATTGACTGAAAACTGGAACAAGGAATGGAAATAGATTTCTATTCCTTGCTCCTTTAACTAGTCATTCCTGTGGCATTCAATATGCTATATCTTCGATCTTGCACTGTTCTCTAATTTGGGAGTTCCTTTTTGGTCCCAGATTATATTCACTGTTTTAACTCTTAATAACCGCATTTCCCTTGTTCTTAGCAGTCATTTTATTATTGACTTAATCTCATGCCCGATTACACCGTATTTGCTTCTTTATTATTATCTTACTAGTTGATATGGCCAAGTTGAATTTTGTAGCTTCTTAGTCAAAATACATGCAGCATTCATTGTAGGTCATTTTTCTATTCAGCATTGACGACAGCATCATCTGAGTAACATAATATTTTTATTTTTTATTACATATATTTTCTTGACCGTTTAATATTATTATATTTTTTTTGAAATTTTCGGCCAATTATTAAATTCTTTTTTATTGTTTTGAGCATTTGTTATTGAAAACAATAAAAACATAATAATTGACTGATATTGATTTGCATAAGAGATGATTGATGCTATATTCATGTCGGATTTCAGTTCTGTGAGTATCTTTCCCATCACACATCTTTCCCGTTAGTATATTTCCCGTAAAGTACAAACTGCTTTATTTTTATTTATGCTGCCGTGTTTTTATTGAGCTCTTCAATGACTTTATATACTTCTTTTTTACGTTTTGGTGTATATCATTCTTACAATTATCTGCTGTCGCTTATCTGTCTTATATTATGACCTGCCTTATGTCGACATATCTCGATAAAATGTTTCAACGTAACCAGATATATATATATATATATATATATATATATATATATATATATATATATATATATATATATATATAAAAATGTATGTATATGTAAAAATAAAAAAAAATGTTTGCAATATTCAGACTTTTGAGCGTTCTCAAATGTTTGTCTCCCACATTGCCCATCACTATCTTGAATCGAAACCATCGTTATCTAAACGCGCATCTGAAAATAGTGATTTGGTATTTAGGTATGTGCAAAAAAGTGATTTGGTGTTTAGCGCTAAATCTTTTCGCGTTTAGTGTTTCACACCGAAGGTTCCTATATACGAATTAATATAAATAAGCGACTAAAAGTCAGATTAGCCCCTAAATATGATGTAAAAGAATACTAATTATAACAACATGATGTTAAAATGAAATAAAAGAAAACCCATTTGGTTAGAACCTTTTTCTATTTGAAGTACCATTGATTACAATATGTTTTGAATACATCATTTAAATGCCTACCTAGACTTCGTTTATAGGAAGAAATTCAACGAATTCAATTTTCTATGCGTACTTAATATAAATGCATCAAGTGTTCTTAGTTTGTCTGCATAAAGCCATCATTTCAAATTACCACACAAAAAATAATCCTAATAAAGTAAGAGTGGAGGAGCCTTATTAATTAATACATCATATTCAAACTCATTTTTACGCTATATCTAAGACACGATTAATTTTCCAGAATGATTTTACTGAGCATTTAGATGGCATACATGGTATTAGCCTGAATATAAATAATAACTTTAATGTTCTTCTCACGCCATTGGACGGCCTAATTTATTTTTTCCTCGTGTTTTTAGATGAGTTTTAGAGAAGTTTTCCTCGTGTTAAGTTAAGTCACAACTGAGAAGTTAAGTCACAACTTTTTGAGGGTCAGCAGTTGCATTTTATGAAACTGTCGATCAAAAATAGTTTGTTAGAGTAAGTCGATAGTAAGCAGTAGTGTATCACGTTGCTTGGTTTCCATTCAATCAATTTAATAGTAGCCACATAGGATTTGTTAACATCGATCGATACCCTCCACCATTGACTCTATCTGCATTTCCTTTCTTATTTTGAAAAAAAGGTTTAATGCTGCCACCATGCCGTAAAGCAAACCTCAAGTGATTTTTTTCAAATGTAGAGGTTTGTTTTACCAAATTAAAGATCAGTCTTTACTTTGAATATGCTACACATACTTTGAATAGTAATGTCTGAATGATTGTGGCGTGTTCATATATATTTTTTCCTTTATTTGGGTTTTTCGCCACTGTTCTTATTTAAAGAAAGAATCACTGGGTAAAAACAAAAAAACCAAATGGAGACAAATTTCTCAGTGATTATTGCATATATATTATTATTGCATATTACATATATATATATATATATATATATATATATATATATATATATATATATATATATATATATATATATATATATCTTCTCCTTTCGAAATGGTTTTATTTCAAAATTCATTAACCTTCTGTATTCATCTTCTGCAACTTTCTTTAATCCGTATATTCTTCTTACTATTTTTCTTTCGAATATTCGTAACTTTTCCTGTCCCAAGCTTGTTAAATTCATTGTCTCTGCACCCTAGGTCACAACCGGGCTAATAGCTGCTTTATATACCTTTAATTTTGTATTTATACTTATGTTTTTGCTTATCATAATGCTTTTGAATTTATAAAAGGCTCTGTGTCCCACCTGTACTACTAATCAATCTGTACGTTTCTGTCGCTTTTGCTGTTTATGTTTATTCTCAAATATTTAAAGTATTCCACTACTTCAAATTCGTAATTTCATATTTTTACTGATTTAGTTGTAACTCTTCTATTTTCTTTCCTTATTTCCATATATTTTCATTTTTCTTGATTTATTGTGAGGCCTCTTCTTTGTTTCTTGTCCAATTTTTTTGGATTGCTTCTTCCAGGCTAATTCTGTCTCTAGGTAGCATAGTAAGATCATCTGCGTATGCAACGGCTTGTATCGCTTTATAGATGACTGTTTCAATGAAATTACACTTTTCGATGACTGTATTCAGAGTTGATATAAAGAATGTTGTTGATGGCCCATCTCAATATCCTCTGTTTCTCCTTCCGCTGTTCTAACTAACTTGGGAATTTTTAATTGTCATTTCTGTTAGTCTTATTAGCTTGCCCGGTAATTTTATTTCCGTCATAGCTTTTATTACTTGTCCTCGTTTCAAACTATCGGAAGCTTTTTTGAAATCAATATACACCATTTGTAATTCCATATTTATAGGGATTTTTCGTTTTTTCAGATATGTATTATCAGCTTAAATATCCATCTTCCTAAGGCTTCTCCTACGTATCTTATCATCTCATTGACTATATAATCTAATCACTATACTATCTAACCAGAAATATAGTGCAGTAAATTAATATCATTCAATTGATCTAAAGTTTTCATCAATTTTCGTATTTTGTTTTCATAGACATTTTCAAAAATTTAATGGCCTTAGAGACTTATCAATTTAATACGTTAACATACAAGTTTATTTTGGCACCGACTACTGGAAATATTCACAGAAAAATTTTCAGATATATTCAAAAAACAATGACTTTTTTTCCGGTGTCATCAAAAGCCAGCAAGCATCTCCCGAGACCGGTTTCTGGGCTTAAGCCGTCATCAGTCTGGTTCGATTTGAACGTTCGAAAGCAACAGAAGGACTGACCAGGGTCCTGACAGTACCCTGGTAGAGTACTCATTAACAGTACTACTGTGTCAAACTGTTCGAATCCAAACCCAGGCTCTATATTCAAGTACGAGAGTTGTTCGTAAAATAAAGTCTCCAATTTTTTTTTTCACAAAGAAAATCACATTTATTTGCAATGAATTATACATCTTTGGAAGCCTGGACTTCTACTATTTTTCTACATAGACCCCGTTGCGATCGATGCATTATTTCATGCGTTGTAGCATTTTTCGTATACCTCTGTCATAGAACTCTCCAACCGCTGCGCGCAGGTAGCGTTCAACCTCTTTTTTCAACTCCTCGTCGGTCTTGAATCACACAGCTCCCGAATCGTCACCTGTCGATTTTCAAGCATTACTCTCTCCATTTTTGCAAACGTTTCGTCAGAAACGGATGGCCGTTCAGCACGCTGTTCATCATGAACGTCTGTACGTCTTAAATTATCCGCACCATTTCCGCACGTTTATGATTTCCATAAACTGTTGTTCATACATTTCTCATAATTGATGATAAATTTCTATAGGCGTAGTACTCTTGGCCTACACAAAAAACGAATCACAGGGCGTAACTCACATTTGGCGGTGGCGACGAGTGGAAGCGCGAATGGCTGCCAAACAAAGACTGAGCATTGTAGACAATTTGGAGTGGTGGGGATTTGTAGGCGGGAAACAGCCAGTGCTGCTGGATCGATATTACGTTAAAGCGTCCCGCGCGACTACAGTGTCTTGAAGACCTTACTTTATGGATAACCTTCGTAATATTTGGTCAATCCTTCAGTTGCTTTCGAACGTTCAACTCAAGCCCGACTGATGATGGTTTACGGCTAGAAACCGGTCTCGGGCGATGCTTGTTGGCGTTTGATAGCGACTGAAAGAATAGAAATTTTTATGTAGAGCACGGAAAAAAATCTTGTTTTTGAATATTTTAATATTCTGCACGAGCCCACAGTATATTTTTCATAATCAAATGTAATAGCGGCCAGTAATAGTTGCAGTTAAACCAGTAATAGACCGCAGTAATAGTTGTTCCTCATAATTCGTTTAATTATTCTAAGGTAGCACTATTATCCACTAAATTATTTTGGTACAGTAGGGAGAAAAGCCTTGGAGGTTTAAAGTATGTAGGTATCGTTGAGGTTAAGACTAATCGCCACTGGCAAGAAGGGTAATTATCATCTACCAATACCCTAAAAGTTACCTATGACAAAACGAAAATGGACTATATATTCTTGAAAATGTGGCCAGGTATCTAATAGATACACATCCCATACAGTAAATCTTCCTATTTAGCCAAACGCAATGTATTAAATTCATATCAGCTATCATAATCACAAAACAATCACAGAAATCTCCATAGACATCTTTACCAAACTTACCTATCACTTTAAACCCTCTCTTCCAAACTTGGCCCTAAATCCTTACTTCCAAACTTTCTTTAATTTTTACACTTTTCTTAAGTTTAAACTCCTTAAAGTTCACTCTCAAAACAATTCAAAGTAACCTTTTGTTCGCCCACCACCACCACTGTTTTTTTTTAGAATTATTTGTTTCATGCTAATAGTGCATTTTGATTTACTGTCATATTTTAACATGGTTTAATGGATGTGGAATCGCTATAAACTAGTCAAACATATTACTAGATACTCCTACTTCCTCTCGGCAACTAATCCATTGAAAGATGTTCACTAAATGCCTTAGCTTTTCTATCGATGGTAAACTGTCCTACCTTCAGTGATTCAAGTTCAACTATAGTTGCATCAAGGTTATGAATATTTTAAAATATGTCCTCAATTTCAAATAGAGCTCACCTGTACAAAACTATCATTCTGCTCAATTAACGCTATGACAGCATAATATACTTCTCTATCCCCAACGTATACTCCTAAAGTCTGGATATAAATCGGAAATTGGCCTTTAGGCTGGTATTTGCCTTATTTCGACCTAATACAGCAATTAAAATAAATTTCATGGGTTAGCTCGAACCTTTTAAATACCACACCACTAACCTTTCTTGAATTGAAATTTGAGAATTTGAAAATTTTGAGAATAAAATGGCAAGACTACTAGTACTCGAAAGAACGAATAGTTTGAACATAGAATCCCAGACCATGAAAGTTCAGCTGAGATGGTTAGGTCAGTGCCAAATGATGCAGTACACTACAATGCCGAAGCAGATCCTCTGTGATGAAATAAATAACTGAAAACGAAGCCCGGTATGCCAAAAAGTGGATATAAAGACGTAATAAAATTGTCTCTAATGAAGTCTATGTCAAGAGTGCCCGAATGAGAAAAGACGGTAAACGACTAATCCAAATAGAGTGAGAAGACATATAGAGCCGTGCAGTTTCGCGGGGAAGATAATCTCCAAAAAGCCGTAGCCAAAAGCAGGCGCAAAAATTGAAATAGGATGGGCCGCGTGTACCAATTCTGTATTCTTCTTATACTAAATACTCAGCATGCAAAAGAACATGTAGATCTAAGCTGGGTTATCTGAGCCACTGTAAAACTCATAATTCTACTACAGTGGCTCAGCGAAATTAATAGCCATAGCTGAGGTCATACTCGTATCGGATTGATGGCCATCATCATGAATCTTTCTGACAATACTCGGTTTCCGTGAAGTTAGGGTTATTTTGCCTGTCGTACGGGCCTCTTTCTGTATTCTGGTAATACTCCAAATTCCGAGCTATAAGCTAAAAACACCCAACCTTATTTTAAAAATTAAGCATTGCAAATTTTGAGTGCTTTTATCTAGTTCCGTTAGCCTTTGCTCCATGACTCTGTGTTTTCTCAATCCTCAGCACCCAATACCCAATTTTTGGTAGACATTAGTGTTATTTCCTGCTTCTAATATTTCATATTCCGATAGCACAAGTCAACAAATTTAAACTTTTTTGAGGCAACATTGATAAAACTAGGTGTAATAGGAAGTATTTTGTAGTTCTAAATCTGAAAATGATAAAATGGTGGGTAAAAAAAGGAGACGACATATTTTTACAAGTTAATATGTATTTCATATAAACATGTAAAACGTGTTAAACATATACAAATACATTACTGAGGATTGTGTAAAGAAAAAATATATATCATGAGATATCCTACAGCGACAAAAACGTTCACTTTTTCCTCTTGTGTTCTATAGCATCATCGTTTTTTAAAAACCAGCAGTAGTCGCCCAACATAGATGGGCTTTAGCGTCCTGGTTAAACCATTCCCTTTGTTCGTCGCTTACTGTACCCAAATTTTTCGGAAAAAAATCCAAATGGGAGTGTAAAAAGTATTTTTAAGGACATGCACCATCTTAATATTTTATATGCTTTCAAGAGGTCATCTATGAGGTTTTTTATAGTTTTCATCTTTCTTGTCCCAGAAATCCTTTCACTACACTTACAAAACATACACAAGCTGCCAATTCCTTTTCATTTAATTTTTTTGAAAAACCAAAATCACCTCGAAGCTCCTTATTTGGGGTCCATAAAATATGCCTTCCTTTAGTTTTGCATCACTTAATTGAGTAAATATTTCTTTTAGGTATATGAAACCATTACCGTTTTTGTCCATGGTTTTGACAACGTTTCTTTTTAGTCCAAACTTAATATAGAGAAGCGAAAGAAGCACCTTTTTTGAGTTAACAAGGGGTGCTTATTTTATATTTGAAGTACCAGGTTCAAAAGAAGTTCTATGAGGCCAATCTTTTTTATTATACTATTCTTTTGTTGCCCTACTGCCCCATAAATACAAAAAACAGCAATACTTTGTAAAACTTCCTTGAAGTCCTAGCAATATACCTATAACTTTTAAATCCCCACAAATACCCCAGTGACAGTATTTAAAGCGATTTAGTATGGTTGCTAAGGTGTCATCGGTTTCTTTCATTGTCACTGAATGGGCTATGTTTTCGGAAGTGTTTTTGTTTCCATTATTAAACAAGACTGCTTTTAGGCTGTATTTCGACGAATCTATTAAAATACACCTCTGGGAAGATATATGTTCCTTATTAAACTCATTCATTAAATCATCAATATCACAACAGACACATATCGATCCTTCCATTTTATAAAAACTTACATTATATACAACTTATATACGCCACCCAATGCTATTATAGTGTCAGTGTTTTGTCCAAATATTTGCACAAATATTGTATTTTTTTTTGACACAGTTTGTTGGTAAGTAAATCATATATATTTTGTTTTTTTGAAAACTTATTGATTTTTAGTTTTTTTTAACATTTATTTATCCGTTTCTTTCATTTTCTATTTAGCTCAAAATGAACACGCGTTCTCGTACTCTCAGCTGATATTTTCGACGACAAAGAGAGCGAAAGCGAGACCGAATCGGTTTTTGAAGAACATCATACTAGTGAACTTTACCTAACTAAATACATATATTTTTAAAATAAAGCTAAATAATGTAATAAGTATCTGAAAGTACATTAAGTTTCCTTTTAAATGCCTTTAGAAGAAATTTTTTATCTACTAATTTCGCCGAGATATGATATTTTGAATAGAACACATCATTTTCACATTTTTTTTAAATTTTTCCTGATTTTATTAGGAATGGTATTAGGTAGATGGTATTAGGAATTCTATTATTTTTTGGAACATTCTATAGATATAGCCTTTTTCTATACTGATTGAGGTTTAAATTAACAGAAACATATATTATATTGGACAATTTATTAAGCAAAATATTTTAATAATCAAAGACATGTGCTCTTGAATCGGAAAGCACAGAAGTGCTTCTTTTGAGAGTTACTGAAACGTAAGAAGGGCATTCTCATCAATGTTACAAAAATCATGTCGATCTGTGTAGTCTTTGGAGATTGTTGTAACAAATTATTTTTCTCTTAACAAATAAAACAATATTGGCTACAGCGATGGCAGCTGTTCACCGGGAGCACCGGGCAGAAAGTCCTTGACAGGATAAAGCTGCGATTCAAAAAGGCGCCACCAAGTTCGTTAAATTATCTTGTGTTATAGAACTTCAACTGAGAAGTGATCTATCTTAAAAAAAAATATTGACTTGGTTTTGTATTTTATTACAAGTAAGAACACTAAAAAAAACAACACAAAGCACATTAAAAGGTAGAAAGAATAAAATATGAAAAACACAAGAAGGTTTAGAGACTCTCTGTGACTCACCAAACCTTACCATGGAAAATAAAAAAAAAACTGAACAACTTCCTCTAACTTACACGAGCTCGTCTCTAGTTCGCTGTATTTATAAATTAGATGGTACTATTCTATCTAAGAAGTCTATTCAAACAATATTAAGCAAGTAAAAATAACTTAAAAGTAATCAAATAGGATCAATTAAAATAACCAAAATCATCAATGATAAATCAAATCGAACGGCAAATTGTCTATTTCCTGACGGTAGTCAGAGAAGCAGATAATTTAAAAATTGAAATGTGAAACTTTAACTCTATACGAAAATATAATACAAATTTATTATCTAACCTTATTTTTCGATTGTCCCGCCGCTTGTCTATGCAGATCCCTGGGGTGTCCAAATACCATGAGTACGCCTACGGGCAATTCGGGGTCCCTATGCGGGGGCCCCTAAATAGTATGGAACCTGACTGACTGGGTACTGCGCAAAGTGGCCCGAAAAAGAGTATGGTTCGTAAAACCTTTTACAAGAATATCAGAAAAAACAAGCCTAAGCATGGCTTGGCCAGCTAACCTACATACCTCTGTCGGAAGGATAAGGCCTGAAGATATCCGCTCACCTCAAGATTTGTAGTTAGACCTTCTTGGCCTTGTCTTAAACGATACAGGTGCCCTTTCAAATAGAATTCACCCGAAATGATCTTACCAGTAGCGACCAATAATTTATTACCTATAATAATTATTGTACTTACCCCAACATCATATCAGTGAAGCCAGTTGTCATTAAGTAATTAAGTCATAAGTAATGGGGGTCAATGTTCGCAGCCATGATACAAAATATAACCTAGCTAGGTTCAGAATATGAAGAAGGTCTGAAAATGTGTTACCCTTCAAAATATCGTTCTCTGATAGTAGTAGATTACGTTACCGGAAATATGTCTCAGTCACATGGAATTGTTCAAAGGTAGATCAATGGATCAATTGTGTAGATATAGATATAGTATGTGTAGATATTCACATAAATGCCTTTAAGATAGCCAGTAGATATTTTA
Source organism: Cosmopolites sordidus (assembly GCA_031761425.1). Lineage (NCBI taxonomy): Eukaryota > Metazoa > Arthropoda > Insecta > Coleoptera > Curculionidae > Cosmopolites > Cosmopolites sordidus. The sequence goes on along the minus strand of JARFXV010000527.1, from coordinate 164,628 downwards.
TCTAATAGGTACATAATTTAATCAAGTTTTTCTCGTCCATATTGATTACAGCGTTGATTTTTAACTTTCAAAAATATGTGCATATTTATCCTTTTCACAAAGTCAGTTGATAGTTTGTCTAAAAGAGTGAACGAATTAATTTTAAAACATAAATAACTTTTCAAAATTTATTAAAATTATTTTACTTTATTTAAAGCATTTCATAGTTTTAAACATTTATTTTTGAAAAAATCAATATAAAAAAACTTATTATTGCTGAAATACGTTATATAACGCAAAGTGGTTAGTTGCCAATTTCAGACAATTTTGATAATGGTATTTTGCAGCAAATCCTATTCGAGTGTTCCGATACGTAATTCCCCATCAACGTTACGTAATGTAAGATAATTATGGGAAATTTATCCGCAGGCCTCAATGTTTCCAATGATTCTAAATAATAAAAAGTAAATACAGGGTGTTCTCAAAGTTGAGTCATTTATTTTAACAGGTTGTGGAACTCGTAAAAAGAAGTAATTTTACGAAAAATCATTTATATAAAAGATGCAAAATAAAGAAATTATTAACAATTACTAAATTGGAAAACAGACCTGACTTTTTGATATTCTCGACTACTGCGTTTTAAAATTCGCAAAGAAAAGTTGAATTCGCAATTTAGCAAAAATCATTTATATAAAAGTTGCAAAATAACAAAAATATTATATGTTATAAAAAATGTTCAAAATTGTCAACATTTGTTCGGTTAGCACAAAATCTTGCTTGGCGTACCCATGCGTAGACACGTCAAAAATAAAATCCCGGTGTCCACGAATAACATCACAAGAGTTTTCGATGCGCTGTTGTGGATGCGCTGTTTTGATGCATCTGTTAGGAATCAGTTAATTATTTAAATGTTCGTGAACTTCTCGTCTAAAATATGGCGGAGCTCCATCACGTAGAACCACATATTCTGCCTTACATTTAAAGGAACATCTTGTAATAATTGTGGCAGATTGTTTTGAAAAAAGTGTAAAAAGTTTTCACCGGTCAGTCGATATGGAAGAATCGATAAACATGCAATTTACTAGTCAGCTCAAACGTTTACTGAAAATCTCTGCTGGTAATGGGTTTTATTGACAGCATGTCGATTTTCTACCGACAAAACGTGGTTGTTGTGGAACTTATTTACTCTATTTTTTGTAAATAAGATCTCGTCGGTAGCCAAAAAAAATTGGTAAAATTTTCATTTGTGTTATACCGATCTAAAAACAACTGACAAAAGTCAACTCTCCTAGAATAATCTTCGGGTTGTAACGCTTGTACCTGTTGACAATGATAGGGATAAAAGTGTTCTTGTTGTATAGGCTTTCACATATTTCTATGATCAACTTCAACTTGATCCGCTATTGACCTAGTGCTCATTGTTGGCTCGTTTTCTCAATTTCTTCTTAAATATTTACCATTTCGCGTGGAGGAGGTTTTCCAGCATTACCTCCTTGTTGTGCCCTTAAGTACCTTGAGTCAGGAAGTCTTGTAACTAAATTTACAAACATCCGCGGAGCTGGATGATTTCTTAAAGGAAACTTTTTCGCGTACAAACGACATGCTGCGACTGCATTTTGTTCGCACTCCCCGTAAGTTAATATTATGCTCGCTAGTACATTGTTTTCATAAACGTGCGGCATTTTAATCGCAGAAAGTACCCAAAAATTAAACACACACTATTAAGAATGTATTATCACTGGTGAAATCGAACACTCAATCAAGCACTTAAAAGAATTATCATACAAGAATACAAAAAAACTAGCCACACCCAGTATCAACAGTAAACAAATACTTTATGTGTTTACAAAGCAGTGGTCGAGAATATCAAAAAGTCAGGTTTATTTTAAAATTTTATAACTGTTCATAACTTCTTTATTTTGTAACTTTTATAAATAATTTTTGGTAAAATTACTTATGTTTACGAGTTCTACAACCTGTTAAATTTAATTACTTAACTTTGAGAACACCTTGTATATAATAAAATAAAAAACCACTTTGCTACTTCACTTAACTCAATTATTAAAAACAATTTTAGAAAATCTAATTCTTTCAACTTTAATAAATATCCTGAATCTTAAATTACTGAGTTATGTAACGCATTTGAAAGGAGATTAAATTGCTATTGAACTGAGGCTCTTTTAAGGTGTTTTTGTCGGAATCTCAATTCCTTATTCCATACCGCACCACCTGGAAACATCCATACGTATTATGTTCGCCAAACCCGTGAAGTTATTACCGAAAGAGATCCCTCCAAAACATACCGACAGGCTTTTCGTTTTATTCGGGCCAAATTGATTTCCAGAAAAGGTCTGGACTGCAAAAGAAATTTGCAAAATTACGTAAATTAATTTAGTTTTAGCAGGAAAAGCTTATTTACTTAAAGTCCAACGGAGAGGCTTTTAGGGCAATATGCCCTGCATAGATATTTTTTTGCCTGTTGATTCGGAAAGAGCTTAAAATATATAAAAAGTAATCTTATTCTGAAGCCAATTGAAGGATATCTACCCTGAGATGTTCGTTAATTTTAAACCCTTTTCGACATTTTAACATAATTTATAACACAAAATTATTTTATTTCAATGTTATTATATATGGGAGTAGGTTGGGACTGTATTATTTTCCACTATTGACACCAATGTTTTACTGTTAAGTTGTTTATTCATTAGTTTATTCATTTTTGCCAGCTCGTGGTTCTTGTGTATGAGTCGAATCAAACCAACAAATTTGTGAAAAAAAAAATTGAAAATTTCCTATGAGTGAGAAAAGAGTTTTTTTTATCGGCAAAAAAAGGTGAATTTCGAACATATCTTGTATAGGAAAAATTTCATGTCATTTTAAAATGGCCACAATATACGTAAGTTGGGTCAGTTGAGGCACGTGGATTGGGACACTACGTGTTGTCATATTTTCTCGACTCGAATCTTCTAGAATCTTTATATCGAATAATCTAGAATATTCCATTCTAGAAAAAATTCTAGAAAATTCTAGAAAATTCTAGAAAATTCTAGAAAATTCTAGAAAAATCTAGAAAATTCTAGAAAAATCTAGAAAATTCTATCTAGAAAAAATAATCTGAAAAAAAATATTAATCTAGAAAAAATGACAAGCCGTAAAGCGAGAACAACCGATCATGGTGTTTCTGATTTTCATCCATTGCTTCGAGCGTTGAAGACTCACTGCTCGTACCTAGAAAGTGAGCAAATCTAGTTTGTGCTTTACTTCGCAAAATTGGATAAAAAAGTTCCAGACAATTTAAATATGAAGAGTTGATGCCTATCGTTCGCCGTATTGCATCGTAATCGACGCCAAAGATGGTACGACATTTTTTTGAAGTGAAAGGGTAAAAGTATGGGCAAAACTTATGGGTTCGCGTCACCGACATGAGGTGTTGAGATGTGGTTGAGATGTGGCTAATGAGGTGTTGCGCCAGATTTTCGACGCGCAGCGGCTTGTGTACATCTATACGCATATATACCCTAATACATTGTATATACTCGACAGTATCATGTGCGTGTTGGACTATAGTTAATTAATTAATAAAAAAAATAATTAATAGAAATTTAAAAAAACAGTTATTCCAAAGTTTCAAGTTTTTACTTCTGTCGGCAGTCCCCATGACGGCCTACCATTTTAATAACAAATTTTTAATAGTTTTGTTTTTTGACTCCATAGGTATTTAATGACGAACAAGCTTTGGTCGAATATATTTTGCGATGCTGTTATATCTATTACGGCTTAAGCATAACCGAATCGGAACAATTAATCTACGAATTTGCGCGCACACTGAACATCAAATATCCAGCATTATGGGATACTGATAAAATTACTGAAAAATATTGGTACTACGGCTTCATGATGCGTCACAAAAAGCTTTCTTTGCGCATATCTGAACAAACAAGTCTAAACCGTCATCTTGTTAAAAGGCACAACAAAGTCATCTCGTTAAAAGGCACGAAAAAAGTCGGTCAAGCTGCTGCAAAGGAATGTGGAATTATTATAAATATGGCGCTTGACATAAATGATGCCAGAAATTATATGTCACTTTTCTTTATTTTCACAGAATATGCGAAGTTTTTTCATGGATAATGTCTCATCAGGAAGTGATGTGGAGCAATGTATCTGGGTGGGTGCACCAGAAAGAATTTATCACTGCTTCTTCTTTATAATCATTCATCTCACTTATCTATTGAAACAATTGACTTGGCATTGGAAAACGGCATTCATACGCTTTCTTTTCCACCTTATTGTTCTCACAAAATGCAACCATTTGATACTTCAGTTTATGTTCCAGCCAAGGCATTGTATAAGACCGAATGTAGCGGTTGGCAAAAATTTAATATTTGAAAGGTATTGGATATTCGATATATTCCTGAACTCGTTTGCAAAACACAAACATATTTAACTTTGACTCCAAAGAACATCAAATTTGGCATTTCGAAAACGGCTATCTTTCCATTCAATCAAAACTCTCTGAATTTTTTCTGAATCGGATTTCGAACGAAGAAGAAGGAAGACAGTGCAAATAAGCGACGACAATCAACATAAAAATGCCAGCCAAAAAGCGAAGCCAAGCCAGTGCGAAAACTGCCAAACCAGTGCGAAAGTCATCGTTGTCGTCGGATGTTGATTTTTGTATGATTTACATGAGAAATTTGCAACTCGCAACAATTCCGTTGAATGTAACCATAATGTAACCATAACCGTAAATGTTGAATGAAGTGCCAGCGACCATTTCATATGAAGTGTGTAAATATGACTTGCAGTTACTATATCTTCCAAAATTGCGACTCTGACGAAGCATAGGAAGTATTTGATTTTCTTTATTCTGTTTTTCATGGCTTTTAAATAAAAACATCGGGTGTAAATGTTAAAAATCTTGCGTTATTATTTGACTTTCTGAATCCTTTTGAATATTTCTATAACTGTCCCAACCTAGGGACTAAATGTTTTTTTCCTTAAATTCACTTGTTCAAAAAATCGACATTAACTTTTTTATTTTTGAAGCTATGCAATAATTTTCTTCAGTAAAAGTGTAGCCAAGAACATTAACTTTGCAACGATATATAGAACTCCGAGAAAAAATGATGTAGTCGAATACTATCCAGCATATGGACGTCTCCCTTACATTGTTGATGTTACACTGTCGATGTTTATATTTAGCTTTAGTTGTTTTGAGTTGATAACTTTCTCTTGGGTAATTTCTGTACCAAGAAATTCTTTACGGAAAATGATTGATAATTTACCAGAAAATTAACTGGCTTTCCTCATTAAAACTTGTTTTAAACTTGGGTAAAATATTTTAAGTGTTCAAAAAATACCTGTACAAGGATATAGTAAAAAGCCAGATACATTTCTCAACAGTATGCTTCTTTCTGATATGACTTCATGAATTGCAATCTAATATCATACTTAGTTTTATTTTGATAGTCCTCGAAATCAGATATGTTAGATATTTTTGCTAGCATGAAAACAAGCGAATTTCTTGTAATGATTAATCGTCACTTTTAATCGTTACAGCGTTCTCTATTTCTGGCTTCCTTGGTTGCATATTGGAAAAATGAACCAGTTACGTCTTTAATTTCGTCCGTCCGTCTTTCTGAAGGCCTTCCATCCGTCCCTGCGGCACCAGTCTTTTTAAGTTACTGCCATCCTTTGATTGAATGTGGCCCAAGCACCTTAATATTCGTTAATGAATAATTTGGGATAGTCTTGTGGGTTCATTAATTTCTTATATAGCAGGTGCGCTTGTTCTGTACCGTATCCAGCACCAAAGTTTTAAAAAATCAATGCGTTTAAGGTCTTGTTTTTTTAATGACAATACTGGAGAAAGTAAGGTTTTATTTTCTTTATGTTCTGTGTTATGTCGCAAATTTAGCTTTGCATTTCTTTACCATTTTGTATCTTCTTCTTATCTTATGAGTGTTACCACCTTCATTCGATATTAAAGCCCCACGATAGACACATTAAAGACGGCTTTTAATCTTTATTTTTTTGAAAATTAATGTCAGTTCCTCGGCCGATCTCGTCGGAAGTGTGGAGTAATCGGTATATCTTAAGTTAGTATTTTTAACATTTATCTATGGGCTATGGTGTATACAGTATAGCAAGCATACTAAATGCTCTGTCGTTTACGTTAAATAGAATCTATACATGAGCCGCTCGACGTAATCTATCTCCAAAGCATCAACCTCTACCTGTTTCAGTCGCTATTTGATTTTCGCAAGGGAACCAGTGCCTAGTTATGTATGTGAATTTTACTACACTTTAATTTTTCATTATTTACAAAATAGGTATTTTTGCGTTAAACAACAAATTTTACACGAAATATATATATACCTCGTAAGAAACTCACATGTATGATTTTGCAATTGTTTAATATGAATTTGTTGTAATTTCGTAAGAAATAAAACTGAAATCATGAAATTGAATATCAAAATATTAACTAAACTAGTTTCCATATTAACTCTGATTATCTTTAATGTTACTGATATCATTATCGTATCCTTCATAAATATAATAGAATATCAAAATCAGATGTATCACTTGTATTTGTGTTGTGTTTGTTTCATCTACGGGCTCGATAATAATGGTTCGTGTCCTACGCCAACATTCAGACGATGCCATTTTATTTCACAGTGGAATTAGATTAAGATTTTCGGGAATCTTTCAATTCACAAGAATGTTGGAGAATTAGCTTCTTGTCAATGGACTTTTTGGGTGGTACTTTAATTATAAATGAAATCTAGATTAATGTAGTCTATATTTACTTCCCTATTCAGCTCCGGTAAAAGCTTCACCTTTTTGTATTGACGATCGCCATCGAAATTTTATCAAAATATTCTAGCATTTACAAATTATCTTCCACTACTGGGCCTAATATCATTTTGGGCAAATTGTATTTGAAAGCGCACCTATATTATTCAGGACAATGCCAAGACAGTCTAATTTGAAATCTCGAGGTGAACGGACGTCTCTACACCTTACCCTTCCGACAGGTTAGCGGGCCAAGCCATGCTACGGCTTATTTTTTCTAATATTCTTGTAGAGGGTTATATTATGACCTGGTAATTAGAGAATCCGGTCAATCAGGACCAAGCCGTTGTAGAACTAATTATTTCGGAGCCCAACCAGTACCGAAATCAGACCTTTTTGGGGCCACTTTGCACAGTAACCGGTCAGTATAGATTCCGGATCTTTTGGGGACCCCCGCATAGGGACACAGAATTGCCAGTAGGCGTACTCATTGATATTTGGATACCCCAGTACTGGAGGCCAAAAAGTAAATAAAGGCCAGATAATAATTTTTAATATATTTTCTTATTGAGCTAATGTTTCACGTTTCTTAAGTTAGGGAAACTTGTTCGGTTTCTTTCCACAGTAAGATTTAGCGTAAACCTCCTGTGTTTTTCTTATTGTTTTATTTTTTTACCTTTTTGTGTACTGTGTGTGTTTTTTTTTGTTATGCTTACGTTTATAAAATTAATTTAATGGTTTTTATAAAGATAGACCACTTCCCAGTTCCAGAGTCTACTATTACTAAGATAATTTAATGAACCGGCTGACGCACTTTTGACGTGCCGCATCATCTCTTCCAGAACCTTCTCCTCGGTGCCTCTGGCGAACGGTTGCCGTCGCAGTAGCTAAAATTTTTCGATTGGTTTTATCAAAAAAAAAATTAGGGCGCAATATACTCGATTTAGTTTCTGCAGTTGCTGTCGGATAATTGCGTGGATAATATGGTGCTAAATAAAAAATAAGAAAAGTTAAAAGCCGAATAAAAAATATTTTTGGCAATAATATTCCTTTATTTTTTTGTTTTTTAAGTGGCTTAGTGAGTTTCGATTCGGTCAAACTAGCACGATAACTAAGGCCAACAAAATCCACTGATAAAATAGTCAACAAAATCTAGGTCTAGGTGCCGCTTTTATGTAGTGAACCCATCACCAAGAATGAAATCGATTTATCATTTTATAGTACTGTTTAGACATGTATAAGCTCAATCCGAAGAAGTTTCTGCCCCGAATCGTGACTGTTGATGAAACTTAGATTTACCACTAATAAGAATTGACGGAACTGTCAAAACACTGTGTTTATCCAGTGAATCTTCAAGAAAGCGAAAACGTTTTTATCGACCGGAAATATCATGGCTGCAGTTTTCTGCTATTCACAAGGCATTATCTTGATCGAATATTTAGAAAAGGAAAATCAATCATAAGATAGTAATATGCTGCACTACTGCTACTGCCACTACTGGTAAAATTTCCCGAAGACCTAGTAAAAAAATGCTCCCGTTTGGTGAAAAAAACTGTACTGTTTCACCACGACAAACACCCGCCCATTCGTTTGTCGTTGGAACAGCGAAATGGGTCAATTTGCGCTACGAATTGATGCCGCATTTACCCTATCATCTAGACATGGTTCGCTCCGGATTATTTCTCTCGTCGTAACATAGAATTATTTTGTACAGTTGGACAAGTCGTATTTTTTTAAGGTTTTTGAAAAGGAATGGAACGAAGGTAAAAAGGTTTGAAAATTACTGGGTGAAGTGTATTGGAGCAAAAGGAGGCTAAAAGGAGATTACATTGAAAAATAACTAGGAGTCCTCAGATATATAAAAGAAAAGACTAACAGAAAAACTGTCCGAAAAGTAAAAAACTGACCGAAAGTAATGTCGAAAATACCTGGAACAAAACTGAAAAAAGTACTCCCGGAAGTGGATGAATCAATAGGAACAAGAAAAACTAATGTAAACTGATAAAATAACACCAACCCTGATTTAACTAAAAAGAGAAAATACTTGCTGAATAAATAAATGTGTTACTTGCGATGTAAAATAATTCCAACAGAAGAAGAATCCAACAGATATACACAGAGAAGCAAACAACAAACAACTCTTCAATTAGAAAAATCAAAAGACAATACTCCGAAAAATTTTAAATGGCACAAACCGCGATATCTATAGAGCTCAGACGAAATTATGTATAATACTAAACCTCTGAACAAGTTCATCCAAACTAAAAAAGAGTCATTGAACGAGTTGGAAATATATTTTTAAAACCCCTACGATTATATCGATCGTGAACGAAACCAAAGCCAGGCAACAAAAAACTAAGCAGCAGAAAGAATAACAATCACAGAAGATAACTTTGAACAAGGGAAAAAAACTGACATGAAAGCATCAAGAGCTTACGGAATCCTTGACGAACTCCCAACATACGGTGGTGAAGAGCTGGTAAAGAGATTAACACAACTGTTCAAGAAAATAATTAGGACCTCCAGCGTACCAACAAATTGACCCAGAGGCATTACTATACCAATTTTTAAAAAAGAACAAAAAACCACCTCAAAAAATTATAAAGGAATAACTTTACCCTCTACTACCACGAAATTGCTCACAAGTATTATTAAGGTAAACTCCAAATGTCTGTGGAAAACAAAGTTGAACAACAAAAATTCCGACAAAATAATTCGACGATTTATGTTTTAGTTTCTATTGATTGCGCGGCTGACTCTTCGTGAAACATAGTAATAATGATAATGATTAAAACATTTGGTATTTGTTTCACAATATATTCTCTGACATGTTTCGGCCTCGCGACCATTCTCAAAGAGAGTTGTGCATAAGCTCACATAAAATGAATTACACTTGCATCTTAGTTTATACATCTTGAGAATGGTCGCGAGCCGAAACATGTCAGAGAATATCTTGAATATATTAAAAAACAAACAATCATTATTATTGACTTATGCTTTGTTAATAATAGGACAAATAAGGGAAAATGTTTTAGAATTCAGTTACCTTGCTTATGTGTGTTTCATAGATCTGTTTAACGCGTTTCATAAAATCCAGCTACCTGATATATTAAATATCCTAAAAAGGAACAAATCGTACTATAGATCATAAACATCATTAATAAATTGAACACTTGGAATACAACTGGCGTAAAAGTTCAACATCAAAAAAAAAGAGACATACCAACACTAAAAGGAATAATGGAGAGCGATAGCCTCAGTCCATTTTATTGCAACCTTGGACGAAAATGGACGAAATCATATGGGAAGTGACAACAATGAGTAAGGAGTACAGACTGAATAATGAACCAATAAGCATGACACGCTACGGGGATAATGCGGTAATTTTCCAGCGAGCCGATAAGATGCAAACTGGTCGTAAGTGACAAACTAATTGAACAGGTAATGAGTTTTCGTTACTTTGGAATTGACACATCAAGTAGTACTGATCCAGTAAATGACCTAAAAGTACAAGTCAATAAAGACTCGACAACATCAACTTGCTTAAGAGATTTTATCTAGATAAATATTCATATGTGTACTGAAAGTAAAATAAGGAAAAACAAGACTGTCGTAAGACACGTACTGATCTATGGTATTGAGACCCGAGTTAACTCAAATAAAACTGAAAGCATTCCATGAACAGCCGAGCTGAAAACTTTACCATAAGAACATTAGCGGGAAAGACGTTTAGGGATAGAGTGAAAAACAGTCATATATGAGCAACCTACAGAGTAGAGGATATATTGAGAGCGGGTAGAAATAGACGGATATATTAGCGGGACCATGTGGAGGAAATGGACCGTCATAGGCAGGCTCACATCCCTAAAGACAGAAAATCAGGAGGACTTAAGCCATGGATAGTGGTTAATGGTCTGGACAGTTTTACGGGTATTTAGCTGAATTTTTATTCAGTAATGTATGTGATAATGACTTCATTTTTAAAATGAATATGAAAAAATATCTTATTTTATAACTTTTTTTGCCCATTTGGGGGTTTTCCGCTTTACTTTAGAATGTATAATCGAAAACTCATAATAACAACGTATAATAACAACAACAACAAACAACAAGTGCCGCCTGGTAATATGGCATGTTCCCAGTACAGCAGCCTTCTGCATAACGGCTGCCAATTTATTAAGAAGTTCAATCTTCTCTAAATTTTGTTGGAGTCTCCTCTCAATAACTAACTGTGGCTGATATAATGAATGGCAATATCTCAATTTTTTCAAGTGTATAAATGTCTTCACTTGATAACTCAAGTCCTGATATTTAGTTACTCTGTGAACATAAGTTGCTTTGATATTGTCGTTGATTGGTATGGCAGCGTCCAATATGAATGCCAGTTTTCTGTTCTTATATATTATTAAAATATCCAGGCTATTGTTAGCAACAGTCCTAAACTTTGTCATAGCTGTATCCCAATACATTTTAACATCAATGTTTTCTTGGACTAACTCTGGCTGATTTTTTTAATATGTTTTAGTACTTTATATATTAGATTACTATGATGAATTTTTACATCATTATGCCGATTGAGGCATTCTGTTGGAGTCATTTGACTACATCTACTGAGATGTTGTATGGTCTCAATACGTTGTGTATATATTCTACACGTATCGGTTGTAATATTTAGTTTTAGAATATGTTTACAACCATATCGTGTAGCGATAACCTGATCTTGTATGATTAATAGCATACCTTTAGTTTCTCTTGTAAGCCATCCTTTAGTTAGGAACAAGGTTGAGGCATTTTTATCTACTTCGCAACTTTGGAATATATAGACTTACATAGTCGAAAATTCTTTGGATCTGATGTGTTAGCTGCTTTTGGTAACATTAGAGTTATTCCTTCCATAAGAAAAGTTGGCATAATGCTAGGATTCGATCTATTGGCCTGAAACTGTTTCGCTATAGACCGATGCCGTGATGTAAAGTATTTCCACCAATAATTTTGTATCTTATCAGGTCCTGGTGCTTTCCAGTTCCTAGCCTTTTGTATTGCTTCCTCAACATCATTTTGTTCAATATGGAGTTTTGTCATTGATATTATATGATATACATAATCGATTTCCTCCTGTATCCGAAATGCAATATTATCTAAAATATATGCTAAATATTTTTCCAAAATTTAATCATTTCTTCTTTTTCCGGTAATTTTTCTTCGCTTTGTTGGTTCTTGTCGTTTTCTATTGATCGATAAGTCTTTTTTGGATTTTCAAAGAAAATCTTGTTGTCAAGGAATCGTTTTTTTTGTTCATTATACCGGCTTATTCTTGATCCAAGGGTTGCGATTTTTTTGTTTAAGGTTGTCTAAATATACTTTAAGATTTTGAGAAAAACATGGAGTGGAGTGGTGTTTAAATGTTTTGCTATAATTTTTATTTCGTTTTTACTTTCTCCCTTGTTGACCTGGCGTGTTAATATAGGTGAGAAGTTTTTCTATTATTCTACAATCATTTTCAATTTTTTGTTCATTCTTTTGGTCATGGTGGTATTGTATCATTCCTGTTAATATGTGGCACTTGTTTTAATTTTATAACTATTATTAGTTATTTATTTATTAGATATTTAGTAATTACTATTATTAGTTAAATATATCTATTTTATTACCGATTTTCTTACAAATTGTTGAATTTAGCCATGAACGTTAATGCGCATAAAATGGTTCTTCAGTTGCACCATAAAATCTTTATCGTACTACTACACGTATCGTTATCGTACTACTTACGTATCGTACTACAGTATAATTATAGAGCATCAATTTTTTCATACGTCTTGTATATAATACTTCACCAATCTGAAAACAAATTTTAACAGTATACAGTTAATTTTTAAATAGAGAAATTATTAATATTAAATTTATAAAACGTAATTAAGAAAACCGGAAAGTCCAGTGTAGTTACTATACATTTCCTATGTAGAATCTACTTCCATATGATGACATATTAGTTTTTTAGGAGTGGTGACAATCTGATCCTTCCACATAAGCACATTCGTATTTTATGCATCTATTTGGCTTTTAAAGTAGAACGCATATTAAGTCATCAATTCGGATACATATTTTGTTCACATTGAACCTTTGTTCAACATCAAAGAATTAAGACGTTTGTCGACATTTAAACAATATTTCAAAAGTGTATGAAAACTGTTTCGGAATACAGTGCCTTCATCAGATACAAAAATACAATGTTAATACTTGATACTTAAAAAATAAATCATCACAATTAATTCAAACTTCTTCAATTTTTGTTATATTATAGAGTAGTCTTTGAATTTTTATATATGAAAAACAACCAGTCGTAAATGCGCACCATCCGCTTTTCTCACTGACACTCATTTAATCTAAAACTGAAATTTTCAATTATTCGCTTGAGCATCGCTCTTGGAATCGCGTGTATTGCATCTGTTATTCTTTGCTTTAAAACATTTAAGTTGGAAGCTAATGGGATGAAAATGTTATTTTTTAAGTAGCCCCACAGGAAAAAATCAGCAGGTGTTAATGTCCCCTCGGCAACTAATCACACTTTCAGGGAATAAATCGCGAATAGCTGCTAAATAATCATTCGTGACGTGGGAAGTTGCTCCATCTTGTTAGAAAAATGTGATGCGGTTGTAGACAATCGAGTTTTGAAACCGCTGGAGCCAAAAAAATGCGAATCATATGGTAATATCAATCGGATTTAACAGTCTGAGTGCGACCATAGTTATCCTAAAAAATGTAGGGGCCGATAATTCCTTCGCTTAATATGGCAGCCCAACAGACAACCATAGGCAAGTATAATGGTTTCTGGTGCAGTTTTAGCGGATTGTTGGGAGCCAAATATCTGCAATTTTGTGTATTTACGTGACTTTTGATGTGGACATTCGATTCATCAGAAAACCATATGTTTCTGAAGCTCCTAAAATGCTTTTCATTGTCCTGGGGAATTCGAATGGCTTAGTTGGATCATCGGGCTTCATCTCTTGCACAGTAACAATTTAGTAGGAGTGGAAATGTAATCTTTGCGAATAATGAGATGCATCGTGGATCTGTGCAAATGTAAAGAAGTTGCGCGGAGTCGTAGAGACTGTTGTGGATAACCTCTAACAGACTGGCGAACGCGATCTACATTCGTGCTCGTTCTAGATGACCTTTTGCGCCCAGTTGATTTATCCATCATTGCGTTTCCATTCTCTTCAAACTTGCGAACCCCCCTCATGGTCGCTAATACAGACATCGAACAATAGTGTAGGAATCGTTGCTTTTATAAAACTCTCGCACGTATTAACAATAAGTGATAATGGTCCGGGAATTCCATGATCGATGCTTAGACCTATAATATTCACCATATATGGGTGAACTATTTAAGCCTACCTGGTCATTTAGTAGAATACCTAAGTTTATCATTTATTAATTTTAAAGTTTGGACAAGATATTTGGTTTCTTAGATTTATTTACATCACATAATATTTTCAAATTTTCGTTAATAATGTGATTTTCTGAAATTAAAAGATTAGAATAATGGGAATTATTGTGTTTATTAATGTAACTAACATAAAAAGATTTTCCTGTTTGACCAACATAGATCTTAGGACCAGAACAGCATCCAATTAAATAAACTCCTGATTTTAAAGCTTATTCGTTTGACTTTTATTATTTTTAATTAGACGTTCCAAATCATTATGTGTTTTTAAGGCAATTTTTATATAGTTCTTAAAAATTCCCTTTAAAGCAAATATTAATTTGGACGTCTTATTACATTTTTAAGTCAGACAAATAATCTTTATTAATCAAGATTTTATTTAATTGAGTATGGTTCTAGCCCAAAAGTCTATGCTGGTCAAACAACAATTCCTATAATGTTAATTATTTAATTTTAGAAAATCACACTATTAACGAACATTTAAAAAAAAGTCGTAGTGTAATTAAATTTTAAAATATTAATCTTTTAGAGAGCTTAGAAATTTATAAAAAGAGAAAATTTGGTATACTGTTAAGTCACCAAGTAACCTTAAATGGTTTACCGTTATTGAATAATAATTTATAATGCACGTCTAGACATTGAACGTAGAATTCCCGAAGATTGTGATTTATTGTGTTATTAGGTTAATGTTCTTTAAAGGTAGTAATTAGTGTATATTACAAGGTGTTACTTAAAATTTTAAAAGAGTGATTTTTGTGTTTAAAGAAGTGCACTGTGTGCGGAAATAATTGTCATACGATTTTTAAATATAGTGAAAATTTTCATATGTCTTAGTTTTCTCTTCTTTCATTTAAAATTAATTTCATCAAATATCGGCTCCCTTAGTTAAATATGTTGTTTAAAATTGTACGTCGATCACTATTACATTAATGTAACGCTTGTAATAAAAGATAATAACTTGATTTTAACTTCTTAAGATAATAATAATAATTCCTTGCTCAAACTAATATTTATTATTTTTCTAGAAAATATCATTTCATCTCACCAAATACTTTTTAAAACATTTATTTACAAATAAAGTTATATACAGATCAAAAATTATTGCCTCTGGCCCATTTAAAGCGGTAATAATTTATTTTTAAAGTTTTTTTCACTACAAGATCTATATTGCTATTATTGATATTATTTGGTAATTAACCTAGTTATTATTGTGTGAATGATCAAGAAGTGAAGATCAAGAATGGTGATAATATTTCATAAAGAACTGATTATTTTTTTTAGGTTAAAATTTCTTAAAGGCGAGTTATGGCGTAGATTGATGATGATAGACATATCATCTGATTCATAGGAGTCCTTTTTAAGGTCATTATCTCCTACTATTTAAATAATTTTAGCTAAAACTCACCATCAACTATTCCCAGGTTTAATTAGATAGATTACTTGTGCTAAATTTACCACATTGTCATTTTATTTCTCTTGTTGAGGTTGATTTAGTTGAAATGTAATTATTAAATTCAATTGCCATGTTTTATGTATATTATCTGCCTATCCATATATGTATCCATGCCAATCATTTAAATATATTTCGCTTATAACACATGGTTTAAGTCCTGATTTGCACATCCGGATTTGTTGTAATTAATACTCAATGATGTGTCTTTAATACTATTGGTAATGTTAAACATATTTATTGCTTGCATTTTAATATTGTCTTTATAATGCTATATAATAATGAAGTCGAGCTCAATACATCTACAGCACATGGAATTCTATTTATTACTTCTCTGGCTCTTGCGATCGGAGTACGATATTATCTGAGTATCTAAGACATCTGAAATATACACCATTAATTTTAATTCCATCCTGTTCCCAATCCAGATTACGGAAAACTTCTTCAAAACAGGGTGAGAAAAAAAACTCTGTCTACTCATTGGTTAAGCAATGCATCCATTATGACTTGATTTGAGATTGAGTCAAGCGCCCTTTCATAATCAATCAAAGCCAAGCACAGTGGTAGTGTGTCTTCATTGTGCCTTTAGCCTGCCGGCATTGTAGCCTGTCGATTACTTGGATTGATCTATTGTACTGAATTCGCTTCTAAATTTTGTTTGCTCTCTGTGCGTCATTTAGTGTTCTTAATATTCTTTTAAGCTATTATATTCGTGAACACTTTCTATATTACTAATAGGATTCTTATTGGGCGGTAGTTTCTTAAATTTTTATATGCACCTTTTATGTAGATCCTTTCAGCATTTTTCTATAAATTGCATACTTTTTGTTTTTGAGGTATTTTGAGTATAATTTTGCCATATTTATTGGCTTCTATATATATATGGAGTGTTTTGACTTCTTTGGACTGCGTCTGACGAGACACCAGTCGTCAGGAGTTATACACCCCCGACCGTTGGGTTCCATAATCTCATGTGGAACGCACAACAACCTGCGTCTCCGCCATCATGAGAAATGGTTAGTTGCTCGACCGGAAGGAATCCCATCCACCCATCCACGCATCCCTTACATTGGAGGGCACATGTTTCGACTGTTGGTGGTTAGACTCATGAGAGTACTGACATACGCTCTCTCGCCAAGACTAGAGAGTCTCCCTCCACAATCAAACAACATATATTTTCGCAGACTTCTCCCGCCGAGACTCCGAGACGAGAAGTCGGCGAAAATATGGGTTGTTTGATTGTGGAGGGGGATGAGTCTAACCACCAATAGACGGGTGAAATATATATATATATATATATATATATATATATATATATATATATATATATATATATAGTATATTGTGGATATTGGCTTTGACTTGTGATTCAAACAAAATCATCATATTGTATGTACCACCATGTACATTATGCGATCCTCAAGCATTAAGGCAAACATTTGCGACTTTTAATTGCAGAGCTTGTGTTTAGCTTTGCTTTTCCCTTGTTCTCTTCTTGGGTTTCTTGCACTAGCTGCATGTTGAACGAGCGCCTCTCTTTTCGAATATGTTCGTATATTCTTACAAAGTTCAACGTATATGACTGTTTGAAACTTTTTTGACTTTGACTGTTTGAGACTTTTGACTGTTTGAAACACTTTTTTGCTGGTGCTGTTAAAACAGCTCTTTCGAACACGATGCAATGGGCCGGCGAATAATTTGGTTTGAGAATATATCTAAAAAAGAGTCAGATCATGTTGAATCAATTCTCCGGGGATAGAATAATTTCTATTTTTGGTTACATATATCTCGGGAAGATGATTTAAATGGAGAGTGATATCCCCCAGTTAGTAGAACGGCTTGTTAAATGTGGCTGGCCGGCATTTTACATGTTCAACATAGTGTTTAAGAACAAACCTCTGCTTTGTCTTTGATCAGTGTGTCTTGATCAGATATGACATACGGAAGTGAAACCAGGATACTTACATCATAACCAGTTTAGAAACTTCGGTCAGTACAGAAGGGAATGGAAAAGTGTATGCTTGACATTACAAGGCGGGGTCATTGGATAAGTAAATTAATTGAAATGGAGTTTAACAGACCATACAGCGAAACTAGGTGACGACATAGCATTGGTGTACCAAAGCAATCGTCAAGTTGATTCGGCTTGATCACAAAGATCCACGAACGAGACCGAAAACACAATGGCCTGATGGCATTATCAAGTATTTTGGAGGCCTTCATCTTATAATGGATGGACACTGACTGAGTGTTGCTGATGATGATGATATTCAATTTTTAGGAACTTAATAGCGTAAAATATTTGGTTGACAGTTGTTCCATATTTTTAGAAGAATTTTCGTATTCAGAAGAATTTCCGTATTTTCATAAACAAATTATTTTACTGACTTTTGATGTATATTATTGAATATTGCCATTCAAGGAATGGTAATTATTTAATATACCATATTGGCAATATTCAAAATAATAAATCTTTCCTATGCTATTCAATAAAACATATCACATTTATAATATATTATAATTTTAATGGGCAGAAGCTTTCAATACTTTTGTGTAGAGAAAATCCATTTTTAATCATCAATCGTCGAGGAGTGCTTTCAAAATTAATTGTTTTTATTGATTACCTGCAACAAATTTCAGATAGTTTTCTTATAAATAGAAGAGATAAAAATTATAATAAATTGCCTTATTTTTGGAAAGATATTCAACAAGAATATTTCAAACACTTATTGGTACCACGTATTTTATGAAAATTTTACGAAAATGTAATTAAATTACATTTTTATACAACTTACATAGTAAGTTAAATCGTAAACTATTTATGCATGCAAAATAAATTTTTCGCTATTAGCGAAATGCAGCTCAAATTATAAGCACTTTAGATATTACCCAGATCATATAGAATAAGACGCGTATTATATTAAAATACTGCACTGATTACATGCAAAACGTGGCTATTGACGACTGGAGCCGAGGATACACGATTCAATGCGTCACGGACCCGAGCGCGCTTGATGTCAAGTGGAGCCGAGTAAACCCGATTCAGCGTCACCGACCCGAGCGTGACGGTTCACTTACGTTCACTCCTCAGCGCAAAAATGTTCCTAAAGAAGTTTTCACTTTAAAAACATATTTTTAAAGGCTTTTCTATATAAAACATTTGTTAATGGGGTAAACTGAGCGTACACATAAATACATATTCGCATGGTTGAAAATTAAAATAGATCCACAATACGTAAAGTAATGTTCCAATTTCATCAAACTATTTGAAATATTCTATAAATTAAGTTTTATTCGTATGATTTATCTCCAGTCACGGAAATATTTCTTCTAGATAAAATTTATTTTGTGTGACAAGAAAACATCGTTCTCCTGAAACGCTTCGGAATAATTAAGCCAGGGACTAGGTGCAAAAAAATTCCATTTGATTTTCTACAAAATTATCATAAATCTGCATATATTTTGTTTCTCTCCTGTAGAATCCCAGTCATTAGCGTAGTACTTCTGGGGTTTGTGAGGTTTTATAGACCATTTAGAGAAATAATTACGTTAATTTACAGGCTATTTTAAGTAACTTATTGTTATTGAATTGTGTCATTAGCCACACCTCAACTAAGGCAATTGTTTTATTATCTATAGTTCAAAATACAATTATAAATTAATGTTCCACCAATTATAGCTTCATTCACAAACGTGAAATTATTTGTTTAGTTTTAAGCAGTAATAGCATCATAGTGAAATAATGGAACAAGGATAAAGTTTAATTGACCTCCATCAAAAAATAAAACAATTATTAGTAAATATTTTCTTCTTTTGCGTCAAAATGTTACACACTCCTGTTTATCTATTAAAATTTCTTAAACATCTGGAGGTTTTATAACAATTTATTAGTTTAGTTCAGTTATTTATCAGTTTATCATTCTATGTGCATATTTGCATTTGTAGAGAATAAATTACAAATTTTTGATTCGTACGTGTGATTTTTACAAGAAGGAAGACGATTCATTTTTTTGTTACATGCAGACAGGATGAGTTATTGGTACATATACACTCTGATTAAATCGAAATTTTTTATCGGTTGAGTTGATTCGGTTTGGCGAGATATACGGAACTCATCGTTCAACTGGTAGGTTACCTGCTATGACAAGAAGAGAAAATAGACTTATTTTGAGAATTCCATTGAATTACTGTAAGATTGCAAGAATAATGGCTGAGAAATCTAATGGGCAAACGAGAGTAAAGAATGTCTAAAGATTATTTTAAAAGTCTGAAAATATTGTAAGAAAAGCGTTTAAAAGGAAACCAGCATTAAATAGGTGCCACAAATTATCGCGAATGGCTTTTGCTGAAAAGGTCGTGTCATGGACTAAGTGGAAGAAAATATTTCTTTTCTGACAAAAAACATTTTTATATTTAGAGGGGCCTGATGTTATTTTCTTTTATTTTCTTGATCTCAGGAGAGGAGAAAAAATATTATCGAAATGGTAAATGGGAGGAGGAAGTGTCATAGTTTGAGCGAGTATTAGCTACAAAAAAAGGTTTCTTAGTGTTGCTTTCTAATTGCGTTAACTTTCAAGAATATAAAAATGTATTAGAACAATAAAAGTTATCTTTATTATGATATGAGTGAAGTTTCACAAGTGTTTCAACTAGAAAACACCGGTTTTCGCCAAACGAGGATTGGCTGGAGTAAAATGGAGTGGAGTAAAATGGAGTAAAAAATTTTCAAATTGGATTGGCTTGCTGTCTCTCCAAATTTGAATATCATTGAAAATATCTGGTGGGTGGTTTTAAGACGATTTTATGCTGGTTTAAGACAATTTATAAATATGGAAGATTTAAAAAGTGCTATTCAGGTTTCACAACAAACAATAAAACACTTCTATGTTTCATTAACAAAAAAAAATTATAAAAGATAGTGGGAAGATCACAAAATATTAAAAGTTCTTTGTTTTATGTTTTCTTCTTGTTAACTTTCCTTGAGCAAAATAATTTTTCCGAATTGGATTGGCATACTGTTTTTCCAGATTTGAATATCAGTGAAAATGTCTGGAGGTGATTTCAAGACGAGAATATAGTGAATAAAGACTTAAATCTAGAAATATCAAAGATTTGAAATTGCTATTCAGGTTTCATTTGAAGAAATTCTTCAACAAATAATATAATAGTTATATGATTCATTACCAAAACAAATTTAAGAAAAAGTGTTGGAAAGACCACAAAATATTAAAATGTGGTTTGTTTATTTTTTTTCCTCTTATTACTTTCCTCTTTCCTATAAAACTGACGGTGTATCTATTATTTTGCCACCTATAAAATCCATTAAAGAAATTAAAAATGTTATTTGTTTTTTGTTTCTTGGAAAATATTTTGGGAAACGTCTTCATTTCAACTTAGAATGAGTAAAAATTTATTGTACAGCAGTTTTCATACTATTATGTTATTTTAAATAGTCTTAAAAATATTGTTCAACATTGAATATTGGGACACAAATTTATTTCTCAGGTCTAGTTGAATTTAATTTATGTTGTTTTTATAGTCAAATGGGGATAATAAACCTTTGTTAGCAACTAACAATTGCTCTGCTGAAAAGTCTACAGACATCTCCGAGGGCTTGAGAAAACTTCTCAACCGGCCTTATTCAGTTTTGTTACTTGAGTGCTCAAAGGGTGACTGATTATTCAATTTTATGCTCTTACCTCGAGGGCAATTACAAACTTGCAATAAAAAAGTTATAAACATCCATAGCGTGGCTATCATATGAATTATACTTGTGAATGCACTTTCATCCATATTATATACTCTGTGGGATGTGTTAAATTTTTAACTAATCATTGTATGTCTAAAAATATTTTCCAGAATGAATACTCATTATACAAATCGTTCATATATTAAAACTTTTTCGGACTTAAGAAGGTTGGTGGGAAATATTTTTGTAATAAGTTTTTTAAAGATAAGGTTTTTTTAAAATCGTTTGCAACTTAGAAGACAGTTATTTTCAAAATCCACGTTTTGTAGTTTATTTAATTGTTGTACCCTTACAAATTATTTTTTTTTGTGATTTAAATAATTTTATGTAGGGGAACTGCAGGAAAAAATGGCCTAATTTGAATATATATTTCATGCCGATCAATAGAGAAAATTATATTCTTTTGATAAACAAGTGGAAAATTCATGGAAACTCCCAGGTGAGCTCATGGATAATATTAATACTATTTAAAAACGAGGATTTTTTTTTCTTATTTAATATATATTAATTAATAATAATTGTTCATTTCTTCAACCGTCTTCCAATCATCAGCAAGCGTCCCCCGAGACCGATTTCTGGCCTTAAGACATCCTCAGGTGGGCTCGAGCTGGAAATAATTTCTTCGTTTATAAATTGGAAAATTGTTTCTTTTTACCTGTTATATATTATTTTAGAATGTTATCATACAAGGTGTTCGAAAAAAATAATTTTTAAAATAACTTTAATAGTGATACGAGCATGGCAGGGAGTGTCACCTAAACTAAATCTACTTAAATCTGAGATGATTTTAACAGTTCAAGCAACAGGGTTTAAGCAAGTTGCAATAAATATATATTTTTTTTTATTAGTTATCCCATCTAGAAACAAAATGTAAGCAAAGTGGCCTCAATCCACAAGAAACAAAACAATCCAAAATAATTATTTTTGTTACCTACAGTATACCCTATTGACATTTGATATGTTTGCAAAACTAACTTAAAAACCATCTAATAGAAACAGCACCTTGGCCTATTAAAATACACCGCGAATTTCATTGAATGAAATAAAACATTGGTCTATCCACATATGTTTGTTCGCGTCGTCTATTTATATGTTATGTTGGACATTGTTCGTTCCCTGACTCTTTTGCCTTTCAATCATTATTAATATGTAAACATGAACATCAACATCAACATCAAGTTTTAATAAAACAAAATCAAATCAGAATTGGTAGTACTGTATTTTTTTTTTAATAAATATAGACCCTGAAATGGACAAACTATTAAATGGGAAGTATTTTTATGTAGAATTTTTAGCAAATTGCCAGACTGTGTTTAATGTCTTATATAAATGTTCACTTAATAAATTACCTAATATATTTTTCAGATCTTTTGGGAAGTGATTCTTTGGGCAATGTGGACTTCAGTTTAGGAAATGATTCAAAGTTTATTCAGTCGGTGGATGAAGAGGCTGAATTGAATGAAGATTGTATGCTTATTAGACATTTGATTATTTACCTCACACTAAGTATAACCGGTCAACAGGTTCCTTAGCTAAATCAAAAAAAAAACAATAAAGCGTGATGAAAAGCAACTGGGCTCATAGTGTAAGAAAAAGTATTACATAGTGTAAGTGTAAGTAAAATATTGGTATGGCGCATATAAGAAAAAGTGGTAAGTTAAATCACATCACATTACATTAACACATCAACTTTGATCATCAACGTGAATTTATCAGTGTTATCGAGAAAAAGAAATGGTACACTAAAACAAAAATGATTCTCGAAGATGGAAAAAAGTATAATCATCTTCCTGATTACTTATTTCAAAGGAAATTACAAAGATATTTACAAATATTTTTTTAAAATTATCTTAAAAGTTCCAGATCATCGTATTTCCAGGCTATTATTAAATGAGCCACCAAGGTACACCACTTTAAAAAATAAACAGGATAGTAAAAGCTCTACAAACAAGGTGGCATTTTATAAATTTCACATTTTAAAAAACTTAATAGTGCAAGAGTTTATAATGTTATTTCGTATTTCGCATTTGTAGCAAACGCCAGTTACTGTTAGCAGGTTAGGTTAAGAAAATAAGAAGAAGGTTAAATGTTTAGTAGACGCTTTAAGAATACAATTGTTATTTTTTTTTGTAAATCAGTTTTTTTTTTAATTCACGAAGCCATCCTAACAACTTCAAAAGTGTCCGTAACCGAAAAATCGTCCTTGTATTATTATGAAAAGTGAAAGCAAAAATTTTGAGCTTAGAGGCCCACACTATTAGTCGAAAAATGGCTTCTGAAAACAATTCCGCACAAACGAAAGGTCTGATTAGTGAGGTCTGACTTTGAGCACTTTGTGAATTCTATTGCTAATGGTGGTGCCAGTGGAAATCCTCAATTTATGAATTTAGTAAGCACTCTGTTGTAACAAAACACACAGATGGTGCAGCTGCTTCAGCTTCAACAAAACTTTTTTTTGTTGACTGTAACATTTAATTAAGAAATTGTTGCATCATTTATGATATCTCTTTTTTTTAAGAAGCTCTTGTCTTATGTTATTGCTTATGAATCTATTGTGGCTATGACTTATATTCTTAATTATGTCTGATTTCTAGTTAATAGATTTATGAGAGGTATTATGTATACGCCTTTATGTGAATGTATTTCGTGCAATAAATGACAACTTTATGGTGTAAACACAATTTGATTAAGTAGGTATTTATGTTACGTGTGATTCAGAGTCAATACTTTTATTTAGACTGTTTTGGGCGAGGGCGCTCTTGGTGTCAGCAGTGGCCGAGTATTAAGAGTTTATAATGTTATTTCATATTTCGCGCTTGTAGCAAACACCAGGTAATATTAGCAGGTTAGGTTAAGAAAAGGAGAAGAAGATTAGGTGTTTAGTAGTTGTTCACACTTTAAGAATAAAATTGTTGTTTTTCTGTAAATCAGCGGTGTTTTAATTTATGAAGCCATTCTTAAAATATATTCGTTTCCAATACCTAAAGGACGTTATGCAAAATACAAAAGCCAAACTAGGCGGTTTCTAGCGTCAAACCTAAGCGTGGAGATTCTGTATAAAGTGTACAAGGATTCTCCACATGTTTAGAAAAATATTTAAGTAAAATTTCAATTTACACTTTCATGCTGCAATTTCGAACTGTGTGATTTGTTTAACGTTAAAATAACCGCCTGCAGTAATAATGCAAAAAAGCAATGGCTTGAAGTAAAGAATGAACAACAACAACATGACACAAGGCTGAAAAAGCTAGACAGGAATTACGTGAAGATACAGATTGACCAAACAACTTATCCAAGATGTAACAGCTATCGCTTTTGATTTTATGAAAACACTCCAGTGCTGTTGACAGGAATGTGCTACTACAAGAGGTAATTGCGACCTTAAGGAATTCACAACCTTGCAACTAAAAAGGCAGTGATGTATATTTGGAATGAGTCAGTTGCTTCCCAAGGCCTCAGAAAATCGGCTCTTGTTTGATATATTCACTATATTAAATATTTTATTCAAACTACAAAACTAATTATATGTTCGGACCAATGTAGAGGGCAAAATAGAAACATAAAGCTGTTTTATGTGTTCATTTATATCACTACAAGTCCCGACTTTAATGTTCCTCAAACTGATCACAAATTTTTCTGTGATCCACCTTGTGATCGAGACAACTTTCAGGTTGGTATAAAAAGCAAAAAAGTATTACTCCAATATTTATATTTCCAGTGTCTGAAAAGGAGTGATAAGAAGTGAACGAAAGAAAAAACTATTCCAAGTTGATATGATGAAGAAACACTTCTACAGCACTTCTTCTCATCGAAGCATTTGGAGAGCAACATAACGGCATGAAAGGTATCCAAAACCAAAAACGGACTTTTTGCTTGAAATACAAATCTACAAATCAGTCATACCCTTTAGTGAACTGGATCTACAAAAAAAGAACATCGAAAGTCTTCGAACACTTTAGAAATGTTATATCCAGGTGGAAACTATATAATCATAACTGTAAGAAGTTTTTTTCAGGAATTTCATTTTAAACCAACTACTTATTTTAGAAAATTTATTTTAACACAGTTTTAAATAAAATTAATATATTGTTTTAATTAATGTAACATTTTTCTTGAATAGCAAATCATATTATGTACAAAAAAACCTTTAATAAATGGGATAAAAAAAGTTGCGTTGCAATAATTGTATTGCAAACCCAGATATGATAAGGATATGCAAGAAGGCTAGGCCACTCTTGCTCTCATCGCCTCATATATGATAGAGGAATAAGTTCTTGTGATTAACTTATAAAGTGATTTACAAGAAAGTATTTTTTATGTTTTTTTTTTATTTTACCTTTAGTTCCCATACATATTGACTCAATTAATTATATGCTTTTGGTAACCTTATTATATTGCGCCATGCTAAAAAAATGAAAATGCTGAATTAAATATGTTTCTTCATTCGGTAATAAGTTATATCAGTTTAAGTTTGAGTTTTCATATAATCGTATTCGACAAAGTAAATTTAACGAAAAATATTTTTCCTTATTTTTTTTCAAATCCAATTTTTAAAGTTGATTGGCATGATCATAATGATATCTTATATTTTACCTATTATGCATACATGCATACCATCCCAATAACAAGATTAAATAAGGAAAAGTAAGTAAGAAAAGATTAAGTAAGATAAGATTAAGTAAGAAAAAGTAAGGAGCAGCAAATACAATATCAGGAGGTTGTGGATACAAAACTGAGATATTGCAGAGGAGGGCATTATTGATGAAGCATGGGAAAAAATAAAACAAAATTGACATATGTTGCTAAACATTTTAATGAAAAAACAACCAGACAAAAAAAGAATGATTTGATGAAGAATGTAGGAATAAAATACAAATTGGTGATGATATAAAATAATACAGAGCAAAAATCTCAAATCTTCAAAAATCTCGCTTGTATTAGCGACAAAAAAGAAACACCAAAAAGCTACTAGGACAGAAAAGGAGAAAATACGACGAATACCTTGTACAACAAGTAGTGGAAAAACCTATAAAAATATGGAAATTAGGAATGTATACCTTGGGGTGAGGAAGGTGAAATGAACATTTTATCCATAGGCCGTTAACAGAAATGGGAAAATTGTAGTTGACGAAAGAAAAATTTTAAACACTTTGAAATAATATTTTGACAATTTATTAATTGCAAAGGATGAAAAAAAGCATCTTAAGGAACAGTACATCGAAATACGGCCTGCCAGTAAAGAAAAGATCGAAGGAATAATTGAAAAATTTAAAAATAACAAAACCCCCGGAGCTGATAAAATAACAGCAAAAATGTTTATAAATTGATGACCACATTTAACTGATAAAATGTATATGTTTCTATGTATATACTTTCTATCAAGTATGTGAAGAGGAAGCAATGCCAAATAAATAAACATAAGCAATAATAATTTGCCCAATACACAAAAATGGAAATAGAATGGAGTGTCAGAATTATAGAGGCATAGCTCTCCTTAGCATAGTATATAAAATATGAGCAATTTAATATTAGCTTATAATATTATCTTATTGGCGAATACCAATGTGGCTTTAGACAAGATAAAAGTACAATAGACTAAGGTTTCAAGCTACGAAAAATACAGAACAGCAGAGAGCTATAAATTTATAAAACTAACGCTAGTGCTGTTTATAACCTTTGAACAGGAGTATGACAAGGATAAGAGAAAATAATTCCACATAATACTCGCAAAAATAAAGGTAAATAAAAAATTAAGAAATATGGTACTAGTAACAGAAAACAGAAATTGAAATGAGAATATATAGCAGAAGTTCCTGAAAATTCCAAGTTAGAAAAGGACACCTATTGTCACGAATATTCTATTGCTTCCTACTAGAACTCATATAATAAGCAGAGATTAATAGGACTGGAATTTTATATAGAATAAGACATTAATGCATCGAATTTACACATTACTATATATTATTGAACATACAAGAAATAAAGAAAGAAAAAGAGGCCAAAAGGAAAGGATTATATATTAATGAGAATATTAAGGATATGGAATGGACTGACAAAGAATTCACGAAAAATAGGCTTTTATCCATGAAATCAGATAGACGAAGAGTTTATAAGTTTGAAGAAGTTGACCCGTTTACATACTTGGGAACAAAATTTACCAGAACATCAGATATAAAAGAAATAGAAGTAATAATAATGGTGGGAAATCGTTGTATAGGACCGCTTGGAAATATAGGAAAGAGGGAAGAACATAGAAGGAGTTTGGTTCAGAAGAACAAATCAAGGATTAAATGAGTTGTGTATAGAAACAGGCCTTGTGGGTATTTTAAGGTGTTAACCAATCAGTGGGTCAAACAGTAAGATATATAGGCCACCTAGAAAGAATGTCAGTGGCAAAAATACCTAATATGTTACGACCACATAGAATTAGGACCTGAATAAATTGAAAATCACGAGAGGGCGAGAAAAAGCAGGGTAAAGAAATTGAGAGACATTACCAACCAAGCCATGGTCCAGCTCGGTTCAAACAGCTAAATTAGTATTGTGCATGCATGTTATACTTAAGGTAGTATGAAAGATTCAGCAATGTTGTAACCTCTTTTTAAAGGGGTTACTGCTGCGGCAGCTGTTCGCCGGAGGCAGTAAGATCGTGGGTCATTGATTTGATGGAGTTACGTCTGCACTACTAATAGGCACCACCACCCAGTTCATTGATTCGCAAAATATGCCCTGAAACTGGGAAAACGAACCTACCTGAGTTAAAAGACTAAACTCAAAAATAATTCAATTCATTCATGAAATCAATCATTAAATAAATTTAATTATACAAAAAAAAACATATTTCAATACAAGCAAGTATATTACACAACAACGTAAATGGTACTCTTATGGCTTAAATAAATAATCGAACAAAGAGGTTGATGACCATATAAATGAAAACATTAATAAGTGAGTAATGAACTAAATCTAAATACAAGTACAAATACAGGAGTAAGTATAAGGATATGTATAAGGGTGCCTATCTAGCATTCAATGATATTAATGAAAATTGGCTCCTAGTGGGATATATTAATGGTGGTAATATTACTTGGTGGTAATATATTAATGGTGGTAATAATAAAAATATAATAAAATAATAAAAAAGGGGTTCAAAGGGTAAGTAGTTAGCACCCCTCTATCTGTGCCAAATTGCTTTCGATCATGAAGATGAAGCCTCGGAAACCACGCTTGATGTGGAGACTGCATCAACGGGAACGATTACACAGTCTCTAGCAGAGGCAAGTGGAGCGAGTGGCGCCTCTCTGCGAAACGGAACCACAAGGCCAAGCAACCTAACTGAGGACACTCAGGATAACGGCTTGAAAATCTGAAATGGGATTCCCGCGGTAATCCAAACAAGGGGAAGGCCTATGTGATGGACAAGAGAAGTTATAAGAAATTTTATGGTCGCATACTGTAAAGTCACTGACGGAGAGAGGATGATGACGAATTATCGGGTTAGATTGGAACAAATGTGGAATACTGAGTACCCTGATCTAGCAATAACATCTTAAAGACTAACAGACCAAGTAAAATCCATCATCCGATGGAAGGCCCTGTCTGAGAATGAACAGAACAATCTAAAAGTTAATGCAAGGGTAGTTGCATCAGCAACACAAGCGCATCCATTCATAATGATTGCTTTACCGACTGTCACACCGGAGATAAATGAAAAACCATCTGTAATACTTCAGAACAATGGACAGACAAACAATCCCAAAGGCCGTGACGAACACAGAGCAAACAATCAACAGGAGGAAAAAATGTTGGCTCAAATAAAATCTATTTACGAAAAAAGAAAAATAGAATTTAATGGTGTAAAACTGGAAAATAGACCGAAACCATAACAGTTCAGTTAACTGCTAATATCAAAGATATTGTTAAAAAGCTAAATGTTGAGTTGGCCGTTGAATTGAACAATGCTCAAGATCTAAACGAACTCTGCCATTTAATACACTTCGTGCATCTAGCATTTTAGCAGAGTCTAGAAATAAGAATATTGCATGTTTATCTTTATGAGACAAAACCAAGCACAAAAGTAAAAAAGAAAGCTTCTGTGTATAGAAAGCGAGCAAAAATTAAAGCATATCCAATTAAAGCTCTGGGTAACAGGCTACACCGATATCACAAAAGAAATATAAGATATCTAGAAAACAAAATGTTTGCACAACCTCAAAAAATGTTTTACAGGAACTTAGGCAAGGACCGCGTATGCGAAGTTGAAAAAATCCCGGCAAAAGGAAAAATGACAGAATACTGGACTAAACTTTGGTCCAATCCTGTTCAACACACTGAAGCTATATGGATTGATACGGAAAAAGCCAACTATATTCAAAAATCTCAAATGGAGTACATAGCAATAACTAGGAAAGAAATTAATAATGCGACCAGAAAACTTAAAAACTGGACATCACCTGGTATCGATGGTGGCATAACTACTGGTGGAAAACTATGACAAACTGTCATAATTGACTTACAACGTTGATTGAAGATTCTATACAGGACCCAACAAAGATACCTACAAACTTATTGAAAGGAATCACGTATATGCTACCGAAGAAAGATGACTTATCTGAAGCAAACTATTTTAGACCGATAAATTGCCTCCCATCTCTATATAAAATCCTAACATCTATATTAAGCATAAAAATTAATGAACATCTTAAGATCAACAAAATCCTCGCATGGGAGTAAAACGGATGTAAACAACGTTCAAGAGGATGCAAGAAAACTTTAGTAATCGACAACATCGTTACTCGCCAGGTAAAGCTTAAACAAAGATATCTACCGCGTGGATTGACTATCAGAAGGCTTTTGACTCAGTCCCACATTCATGGCTGAGTAGCATACCTCACATATACGGAATCCACCCAACTCTGTATCGACTGTTCGAGTATCTTATGAGCACATGGCGCACATTCACATCAGCCAAGGGAATATCTGAATCTTACTTAACGGAAGAAATCCCAATACGCAGGGGAATTTTTCAATGAGATAGCCTTAGCCCCTTGTGGTTCTGTATGACGTTAAATCCGTTGAGCTCAATGTTAACAAACACCAAATATGGTTATAATAAAACACCAATTATGGTTATAATAAAGATACAACCATAACACATCTATTCTATATGGATGACTTAAAGGTGTATGCCAAAGGGAAAGAACAACTTAAGGGAGCGTTTGAGTTAGTAAAGGAATTCAGCACGACAATTGCTATGAACTTCGGACCAGACAAATGTGCGACACTGCAGGTAGAGAAAGGAAAATAATTTCCACCACAAATGTGACTTTGTCTGATGGTACAGAAAACATTAGAACCAGAAGGCAACTATAAATATCTAGGCATTACCCAGGGCCTAGACATCAAACAAAATTACAATAAAGGAAAAGCTGAAATAGAATTATTAAAAAGAGTTAACGCAGTACTCAATACACACCTTTGGAACATTAAAATGGTTAAAGATAGGCCAGCATAGATTTGACAGAAAAATTCGAAGCGTATTTACAAGAGCCAGAATGCATCATCCCAATGCCGCAATTGAGCGGCTTTATCTACGAAGAGAGGAAGGCGGTAGAGACCTGGGTTGTTTGAAGGTGATACACGAAAGGGAATGTCAAAGCCTAAAGAACTACTTTTATAGAAAACACTCACCCATACATCGAGCAGCTGTAGTATTGGATAAAAAGTACACTCCTCTTCGGCTGGCAGAACCACCGCAATCGGACCCAGAAAATGCATTTGAAATAATGAAAACCAAGTGGCGCAACAAAGCCTTGCATGGACGGTACTATGCTACTTTAAACAATCAAGAACAAGTTGACTCCAAGGCTACAAGTACCTATCTAACCTCAGGATATCTCTTTGGAGAAACAGAGGGATTTATAATGGCTATACAGGATCAGGTTGTACCCCCGAGAAATTATGTTAGAGTCATCATGAAACAAAACATACCAACCTCCAAATGTAGATACTGTGATAAAGACGAGGAATCTATACAACATTTAATATCGGGTTGCACCTATCTGGCCCCCACCAGCTACCTATCAAGACATGATTCCATGGGTAAAGTTATTCACCAACTTCTATGTCTGAAACATGGATTACTAACGGATTACTAACGGATTACTAACAACATTCACACCATATCATCAATACGCTCACAAACCTGTTCTAGAAAATCAACACATTAAATTATATTGGGACTTGCAGATTCGAACTGGCAGAACGGTGCAAGCAAATAGACCAGATTTAGTGCTCTATCAGAAAGAAGCTAATCAAGTCACAATAATTGACCTCTCTGTACCTTTAGATGAAAATGTGCACCGAGCATACAGGAAAAAAAATTGACCTAGATAGAGTTAATATCCTTCCATTTGTGGTGAGCGCTAATGGTCTAGTCCAGAAATCCCTAATACAGAACCTCGATCAACTAGGTATCACAAAAAGGGCAGTAGTATGGATGCAAAAAGCAGTAATATTGGAAACAGTCGGAATAGTCAGACGCACCCTTGACCGTCAGTAGACACCCAAGTATTCTTGGTTACACCCGGGTACTTGGAGTTCTTACCACAACTGTGTGAAAAAAAAAAAATATCTGGTATTATTTTTGTACTAGTACTTAAATGTCCGGAAGGCACGTCCGTTAGAGGGGCTCCCTGAGCCCGTGCTCTCTCAAAAGGTTTCCAAAAGAGGAACAGTTCTACCAGAGGTGGGTATCTAGAAAGTCAACATAGATCTGGCCACGAGCTTTTGCGCTGGTAACTGAAACCCTCTAAGAGAATACATGAAAATAAGCCTTTACAGGCAGCGGCAAGTAATCGACGTACCTCGTATGGAGGGCTTTCCTAATATTAACCGGTTAGTTTATAACTGTCAGTTGATAAATGCTTACTTGTTGATAGAGAAATTTTTCTCGAATGAATCATGTCATACTTTATTTATGAGCGAACTTTGTATAATACACAAACAATTTAGAAAATCTACATAAACAAAATTTAACACTAATCGCTTGTGTTAACCAAGAATATCGTAAAATATTGCCAATCAAATTAGGCTAGTAAGGTATAGTTTAATAAATTGAATCATCATTTATTATAAATTAGTCATCATCCTCAAATGTAAAACCTCCTTTAAAAAATTTCAATATTTATGTTGGAACTAAAGGAACATATCAAACGGAATTTTTGAATATATAATAAAGAACAAAGTTTATTTTTCACTTGTTAAAGACAGCTCGAATATTTATCATACTTAATATGCGTTATCTTATATAATAAAATTTCAAGAAAAATGACATTCACCTGATAAATTTTCGTAGGCTTTGAGAAGAAAGACCAAGGTAAGACCCAAGGTAAATCCTAATACAAACGTCAATAATGCCACGTGCGCATTTTTTCTTCGATAGTACAATGAGGGTGTTACATTCCTAAAATTGATATGCTAATATTGGCCTTAAGAGTCAATTGAAAGCCTAAAGCCGAGTCATAGATCTTGTACCCAATCCGAAACTACTTAAACAAACTAAAAAAACTTAATGTTACTATACTGTAGGGTAAAAAACTTTAATATATGTATGAAATTAGATTATTTTATATACATTTTGGCTATAATATATTTCAAAATTAACAAAATGAGATAATAGTAATAGTAGAATCCAGTATACCTTGCCTAAGGTACTGGACGGGTCACGGGTGGTGAGTAGTGAAAGTTCCAACACTGCTGTGAATATATCAAATTAAGCAGCCCCGAACCAAAGCAAAAAACTAAATCCACTTAGCGTCTGACTTTTATCAAGCGGTTGGGTGGTCAGCGTCGGTTCACCAGTGGTGCGGCTGAGATTTAAATTCTGGAATTAACCCCTCCAGTCTTAACCCCTAAACCGTCAAGGTTCAAACTTTTAATTCAAAGTACAAGTTCTAGTAATTACAAAATTACTCCAGGAGGTACAATCCTCTGCCAGCTTTGGTGGTACAACCGGACTTTCGGATTCTGCAAATATCAACTCTCTCCTGCGCCCAGGAAAACTAGACGAATTGGGGCGAACATAGAGTCAGCAAAAAATCCAAATTTTAGCTTGCTTTTAGCAAGAAACCAGGTTGACAAATGATAATACCTTGAACTTCGGCAACAACAGACTTTTTAAAAGTAAAATGGACAAGAATATTCAAAAATACACCACATCTCGGTGTTGCTTTCGCTATCTCAAAACACATTCTTGGTTCGATAACTAATGTCGAGCCAGCAAATAATAGGCTTATGACACTATCACTCAAATGTGCCAACAAAAACTATACATTAATCAATGCACATCTCCCAGTTAACGAAGAAAATAAATCTAATTCTGAAAAAGTAAATAAGGCCCGGGAAATTCTGGAAAAGACTATTTCTAAAATTATCTCTAACCACGTAAAAATCCTATTGGATGATTTCAACGCCCAACTAGGGAAAGAAAAACAACCGGCAGTTTTTCCACTCATAAATGGACCCAACCATAATGGCAGAATATTGGTTGAACTATGTTCGCAGTTTAATCTAAAAATTTTGTCAACCCATGTTAAGAAGAAAATAAGAAAACAGAAGACTTAGAGGTGCCCAAACATGTACCTGGGTGAATTTCAAATTGACCATGTTACCATTTCGTACCCCAATTATAAAGAGATTTTGAATGGTCAAGTCAGGAAAGGAGCTAACCTAGACATGGATCACAAACTAAAAGGAAATATGAAAACAATCAACTTAATGAAATAGAAAAAGATTTCCAAAAAAATAACACCCGAAATTTTTACAAAACATTTAAAACTAAATTAACAGACTATCAACCCCAAAGTCTTCGCTTCTAAAAGGAAAACGAAACAATTAGCTCTAAATAACCAAGACAATTGCAAAAAACTTGCGAAATATTTTGAACAACTACTAAACTGTCCTGAGCTCTTAAACAGTCTATCAACACTAAACCCTAAACAAACAAACCCACATTCATTTCCACCGAGTCGTGATGCAATAATTAGGCAAATCAAGCGATTTAAAAATAACAAAACTTCTGGTGAAGATGGGATCACTGCTGGACTTTTGAAAACCGCTGGTCCAAGTACAATGAAGGAAATAATCAAAATTCTACAAGAAGTTTGGCGAACCGAACGGATTCCATGGAAAGATGCTCTAATCCATCCACTATATAAGAAAGGAGATATTTTTTCTCTCAGTTTGTTACAAGATTCTATCTTAATGTATACTAGACGAAGCATAGGGACAGTTAGAGCCTAAAATTAGTGAATATTAAGCAGGTTTTTGACCGGACAGATCCTGCTCTGAACAGATCCTGAATCTAAAGTTGATCCTAAGACATCAGAAACTGTACAATAAAAATGTTGTCTGTATATTTGTTGATTCCAAAAAGCATATAATTGTATTGACCGCGAATCTTTATTCCAAATCTTGAAAGATCAAGGCCTAGATCTGAAAAAACTGGCAATTAAAGCAACATTAACTAACACAAGGTCAAAAGTTAAATTCACGGGTGGCATCTCAGAGCCCTTCAAAATTGTGAGACATGAGTGAGACATGAGAATGGACTCTCGCCACTCTTATTTAACTGCTTTCTAGAAAAAGTAATGCAGGAGTAGCGTGAAAAAAAGTCGTCTTTGAATATTGACCAGCCCATTAAACTGGGGAGAAGCAGCATCAAAATTGATTGTCTGACGTTTGCTGATGATCTAGCAATTTTGGCTAGATCATCAGCAAAGATATATTATTATATATTATATTATATATATATATGTATAATATATATATATATATATATATATATATATATATATATATATATATATATATATATATATATATATATATATATATATACTAAGATATATTAACCGCACAAAAAAAGATTGAAATCCTAAAAGGAACAGCAGGAAAGGTAGGACTTCAAATTTCCTTTAAAATACACAATACATGACATGCAACTGACTAAGAACATCATTTCTAAAAACAAAATATGGTAATATCAGGTGAGTCTCTGAATCCTCAAATATCTCCAATATTTGGGTGAAATAATTATGAAAAACAGGTTGGAAAAAGCGGCCAATCAGGATAGATGTCAAAAAATAGAAACTGCATTGAGACTTACACGAAATATTTACAACAAAAAATGCATAACTAAAAACACAAAACTGAGACATTACAACGCAGTTATTAAGCCAGAATGTCTATATGGCGCAGAAACGCTCATTTTTAATAGAAACTGATACATCGAGGAGATTGTAAAGAAGAAAAGAAAAATCATAAGAAAAGTCTTAGGCCCCAAACAAATAAATAGTACAACATACCGACTTCGAGAAAACCAAGAAATTAAACAATACATAGATATACTAGCGATATGAGAAAAAAGAGACTTTAGTTTTACGGACACATAAAACGGATGAATCCGAGTAGGCTAACTAGACAAATAGTCGAATTTTATGAAAATAGGAGGAGATATAAAGTAGAAATAATTGAATTGATTGCTGCAATTAAAGAGGACCTAAGATCAGCAAATATCACACAAAGTCAAATTCAGGATAGAGGCTGTTTCAGACATAAGGTTAACCTTTGGGAAGTTGGCCAGAGAGAAAAATGTAGGACTGGAACAAGTTGGTCTGACGAAAGGAAAAAAGCTCATAGCGAAAGAATGAAATCAGTATGGGCGCAAAGGAAGGCTAACAACAACAAATGCCTCTAACTGTACTGCGCGTGGTCCACCAGGGCCCATATGTGAATAATAATAATAAAATGATATTAACAATATTAAAATTTAAGAATTTAATTTTCTCATTTGTACAGAAATACAAAAAACTCAGTTGATACAAAATATAATTACACAAACATGCACTCACGCCCACATTCATGCCCGCATGCCATCCTTAGATTTTAATATTGTATAAATGATTTTCTTAATTTAGAAGTAACTTAGAATGCTAACATTCAGAACGGTTATTTAAACTAATTTTTATTTTGGTTGTTCTGACTCTACATAGCTATTCTAAAATTAAAATAAAGGGTGTCCCAATAGGTACTTCGGGATTAAAATGTGGCCCCATTTTTCAAACGACTTCCAAAATTGGTGATATTAAACTGGGAGAGAACAGATGATAAATCTAAAAAATTGCCTTTCACCAAGAGTCCGATCAACTCCCCGATCAACAAAGACCTAGAACAAATCGTCGGCTAATGTAGGCTATTAGAGAAGCCAGGGAAGCTTTGCAATATTTTTATTGGATATAAGATAACAGAGTGAAAAGCTATTACTACTAAAACATACTTTCTCGATAGATTGCGGTGCGATTACAACGGTGAATATGTTTCTGAAAAGTAGCTTTCCTTCTAGTAAAACTCAATGAACTTCAAACCGATATGATATTTAGTTTCGTTTGGCAGTCTTCAAAACCAGAAAGTTCGACATTTTTGTTATCATGGAATAAAACATCGGCCAAACCAAAAACAAGTCGAAAATGTATTACAAGCACTCTACTTCTTAACTTCCAATTTTATGAATCATAAGTGGTTTACTAAGTTTCGAACCAGCACGAGTGGTGGTCGATGCTCAGGATGCCCGTTAATATCACTAATAAGGAAATGGTCAAGGAAATTCATTATATCATGTTGACCTGTCGCAGAGAGAGGGTTAGATAAGTTGTTGAGATGAATTACATCTCGAGCACGTATGAAACCCGTTTAGGAACATTTGGCCGAAAATCTAATAGCGTGATGGTGTTGTGTTTGCTCACTGGGGACCAGGATCGAAATTGATTGACCACTTTACAGCGGTGTTTAAACATGTATAAGGGCAATTCGAACGTATTTCTCTGGGGCGATTAGGGAGAGGATTGCATTTATAACTACAAAACAGAAATGAAGGAACATCCAAAATAAAATAATTTAACGGACAAATGTATCATTAAATGAGAATCATTTTTATTGTTCGAAAATGTCATGGCCACGGTTCTTTGTTCCCTGCGATTCATAAGGCATTATTTTCTTGGATTACTTAAAAAACAAAAATATTATTATAGGTGAGTATTTCGCTGTGTTATATGTCAAAATTCATGAAGAGTGGATACAAATCTCGCTCTTATTTGAGGAAGAAAAAAGTGTTGCTTTACCACGACAGTACATCAGCCTATTCGCCCGCAGTCGCTACAGTGAAACTGGTTAATTTGCCCTATAAATTGATGTCCTATCCATCATATTTTCTGGACTTGGCAAACTTGGATTCCTTTCTCTTTTCAAACATGAAAAAAAAGGCAGACTGGAAAGAAATTTACGTCAAATGAAGAGATGATCGGCAAAACAGCGGATCATTATACACAGTTCGAAAATCCTTCCTTTTGGTATATATATATATATATATATATATATATATATATATATATATATATATATATATATATATATATATATATATATATATATACATTTTTCGGCGCGGTAGTCTTTTATTTTAATATACTTAGGCCAACATTTGTATGCCTTCCAAAAGGAAGGATTTTCGAACTGTGTATAATGATCCGCTGTTTTGCCGATCATCTCTTCATTTGACGTAAATTTCTTTCCAGTCTGCCTTGTTTTTCATGTTTGAAAAGAGAAAGGAATCCAAGTTTGCCAAGTCCAGAAAATATGATGGATAGGACATCAATTTATAGGGCAAATTAACCAGTTTCACTGTAGCGACTGCGGGCGAATAGGCTGATGTACTGTCGTGGTAAAGCAACACTTTTTTCTTCCTCAAATGAGAGCGAGATTTGTATCCACTCTTCATGAATTTTGACATATAACACGGCGAAATACTCACCTATAATAATATTTTTGTTTTTTAAGTAATCCAAGAAAATAATGCCTTATGAATCCCAGGGAACAAAGAACCGTGGCCATGACATTTTCGAACAATAAAAATGATTCCCATTTAATGATACATTTGTCCGTTAAATTATTTTATTTTGGATGTTCCTTCATTTCTGTTTTGTAGTTATAAATCCAATCCTCTCCCTAATCGCCCCAGAGAAATACGTTCGAATTGCCCTTATACATGTTTAAACACCGCTGTAAAGTGGTCAATCAATTTCGATCCTGGTCCCCAGTGAGCAAACACAACACCATCACGCTATTAGATTTTCGGCCAAATGTTCCTAAACGGGTTTCATACGTGCTCGAGATGTAATTCATCTCAACAACTTATCTAACCCTCTCTCTGCGACAGGTCAACATGATATAATGAATTTCCTTGACCATTTCCTTATTAGTGATATTAACGGGCATCCTGAGCATCGACCACCACTCGTGCTGGTTCGAAACTTAGTAAACCACTTATGATTCATAAAATTGGAAGTTAAGAAGTAGAGTGCTTGTAATACATTTTCGACTTGTTTTTGGTTTGGCCGATGTTTTATTCCATGATAACAAAAATGTCGAACTTTCTGGTTTTGAAGACTGTCAAAACGAAACTAAATATTATATCGGTTTGAAGTTCATTGAGTTTTACTAGAAGGAAAGCTACTTTTCAGAAACATATTCACCGTTGTAATCGCACCGCAATCTATCGAGAAAGTATGTTTTAGTAGTAATAGCTTTTCACTCTGTTATCTTATATCCAATAAAAATATTGCAAAGCTTCCCTGGCTTCTCTAATAGCCTACATTAGCCGACGGTTTGTTCTAGGTCTTTGTTGATCGGGGAGTTGATCGGACTCTTGGCGAAAGGCAATTTTTTAGATTTATCATCTGTTCTCTCCCAGTTTAATATCACCAATTTTGGAAGTCGTTTGAAAAATGGCGCCACATTTTAATCCCGAAGTACCTATTGGGACACCCTTTATTTTAATTTTAGAATAGCTATGTAGAGTCAGAACAACCAAAATATAAATTAGTTTAAATAACCGTTCTGAATGTTAGCATTCTAAGTTACTTCTAAATTAAGAAAATCATTTATACAATATTAAAATCTAAGGAGGGCATGCGGGCATGAATGGGGGCGTGAGTGCATGTTTGTGTAATTATATATTATGTATCAACTGAGTTTTTTGTATTTCTGTACAACTGAGAAAATTAAATTCTTAAATTTTAATATTGTTAATATCATTTTATTATTATTATTCACATATGGGCCCTGGTGGACCACGCGCAGTACAGTTAGAGGCGTTTGTTGTTGTTAGCCTTCCTTTGCGCCCATACTGATTTCATTCTTTCGCTATGAGCTTTTTTCCTTTCGTCAGACCAACTTGTTCCAGTCCTACATTTTTCTCTCTGGCCAACTTCCCAAAGGTTAACCTTGTGTCTGAAACAGCCTCTATCCTGAATTTCACTTTGTGTGATATTTGCTGATCTTAGGTCCTCTTTAATTGCAGCAATCAATTCAATTATTTCTACTTTATATCTCCTCCTATTTTCATAAAATTCGACTATTTGTCTAGTTAGCCTACTCGGATTCATCCGTTTTATGTGTCCGTAAAACTAAAGTCTCTTTTTTCTCATATCGCTAGTATATCTATGTATTGTTTAATTTCTTGGTTTTCTCGAAATCGGTATGTTGTACTATTTATTTGTTTGGGGCCTAAGACTTTTCTTATGATTTTTCTTTTCTTCTTTACAATCTCCTCGATGTATCAGTTTCTATTAAAAATGAGCGTTTCTGCGCCATATAGACATTCTGGCTTAATAACTGCGTTGTAATGTCTCAGTTTTGTGTTTTTAGTTATGCATTTTTTGTTGTAAATATTTCGTGTAAGTCTCAATGCAGTTTCTATTTTTTGACATCTATCCTGATTGGCCGCTTTTTCCAACCTGTTTTTCATAATTATTTCACCCAAATATTGGAGATATTTGAGGATTCAGAGACTCACCTGATATTACCATATTTTGTTTTTAGAAATGATGTTCTTAGTCAGTTGCATGTCATGTATTGTGTATTTTAAAGGAAATTTGAAGTCCTACCTTTCCTGCTGTTCCTTTTAGGATTTCAATCTTTTTTTGTGCGGTTAATATATCTTAGTATATATATATATATATATATATATATATATATATATATATATATATATATATATATATATATATATATATATATATATATATATATATATATTATACATATATATAATATAATATATAATAATATATCTTTGCTGATGATCTAGCCAAAATTGCTAGATCATCAGCAAACGTCAGACAATCAATTTTGATGCTGCTTCTCCCCAGTTTAATGGGCTGGTCAATATTCAAAGACGACTTTTTTTCACGCTACTCCTGCATTAATTTTTCTAGAAAGCAGTTAAATAAGAGTGGCGAGAGTCCATTCTCATGTCTCACTCCAATTTTGAAGGGCTCTGAGATGCCACCCGTGAATTTAACTTTTGACCTTGTGTTAGTTAATGTTGCTTTAATTGCCAGTTTTTTCAGATCTAGCCCTTGATCTTTCAAGATTTGGAATAAAGATTCGCGGTCAATACAATTATATGCTTTTTGGAATCAACAAATATTCAGACAACATTTTTATTGTACAGTTTCTGATGTCTTAGGATCAACTTTAGATTCAGGATCTGTTCAGAGCAGGATCTGTCCGGTCAAAAACCTGCTTAATATTCACTAATTTTAGGCTCTAACTGTCCCTATGCTTCGTCTAGTATACATTAAGATAGAATCTTGTAACAAACTGAGAGAAAAAATATCTCCTTTCTTATATAGTGGATGGATTAGAGCATCTTTCCATGGAATCCGTTCGGTTCGCCAAACTTCTTGTAGAATTTTGATTATTTCCTTCATTGTACTTGGACCAGCTGATTCAAAAGTCCAGCAGTGATCCCATCTTCACCAGAAGTTTTGTTATTTTTAAATCGCTTGATTTGCCTAATTATTGCATCTCGACTCGGTGGAAATGAATGTGGGTTTGTTTGTTTAGGGTTTAGTGTTGATAGACTGTTTAAGAGCTCAGGACAGTTTAGTAGTTGTTCAAAATATTTCGCAAGTTTTTTGCAATTGTCTTGGTTATTTAGAGCTAATTGTTTCGTTTTCCTTTTAGAAGTAAAGACTTTGGGGTTGATAGTCTGTTAATTTAGTTTTAAATGTTTTGTAAAAATTTCGGCTGTTATTTTTTTGGAAATCTTTTTCTATTTCATTAAGTTGATTGTTTTCATATTTCCTTTTAGTTTGTGATCCATGTCTAGGTTAGCTCCTTTCCTGACTTAACCATTCAAAATCTCTTTATAATTGGGGTACGAAATGGTAACATGGTCAATTTGAAATTCACCCAGGTACATGTTTGGGCACCTCTAAGTCTTTTGTTTTCTTATTTTCTTCTTAACATGGGTTGACATAATTTTTAGATTAAACTGCGAACATAGTTCAACCAATATTCTGCCATTATGGTTCGGTCCATTTATGAGTGGAAAAGCTGCCGACTGGTTTTCTTTCCCTAGTTGGGCGTTGAAATCATCCAATAGGATTTTTACATGGTTAGAGAGAATTTTAGAAATACTCTTTTCCAGAATTTCCCAGGCCTTATTTACTTTTTCAGAATTAGATTTATATTATTCGTTAACTGGGAGATGTGCATTGATTAATGTATAGTTTTTGTTACCACATTTGAGTGATAGTGTCATAAGTCTATTATTTGCTGGCTCGACATTAGTTATCGAACCAAGAATGGTTTTTGAGATAGCGAAAGCAATACCGAGAAGTGGTGTATTTTTGAATATTCTGTCCATTCTACTTTTAAAAAGTCTGTTGTTGCCGAAGTTTAAGATATTATCATTTGTAAGCCTGGTTTCTTGCTAAAAGAAAGCTAAAATTTCGAGCTAAAATTCGGATTTTTTGCTGACTCTATGTTCGCCCCAATTCGTGTAGTTTTCCTGGGCGCAGGAGAGAGTTGATATTTACAGAATCCGAAAGTCCGGTTGTACCAGCAAAGCTGGCAGAGGATTGTCTACCTCCTGGAGTAATTTTGTAATTACTAGAACGTTCATCTTGTACTTTGAATTAAAAGTTTGAACCTTGACGGTTTAGGGGTTAAAACTGGAGGGGTTAGTTCCAGAATTTAAATCTCAGCCGCACCACTGGTGAACCGACGCTGACCACCCAACCGCTTGATAAAGGTCAGACGCTAAGTGGATTTAGTTTTTTGCTTTGGTTCGGGGCTACTTAATTTGATATATTCACAGCAGTGTTGGAACTTTCATGGCCACGGTTCTTTGTTCCCTGGGATACATAAGGCATTATTTTCTTGGATTACTTAAAAAACAAAAATATTATTATAGGTGAGTATTTCGCCGTGTTATATGTCAAAATTCATGAAGAGTGGATACAAATCTCGCTCTCATTTGAG
This sequence comes from Cosmopolites sordidus, assembly GCA_031761425.1. Taxonomy (NCBI): domain Eukaryota; kingdom Metazoa; phylum Arthropoda; class Insecta; order Coleoptera; family Curculionidae; genus Cosmopolites; species Cosmopolites sordidus. The sequence goes on along the minus strand of JARFXV010000527.1, from coordinate 121,824 downwards.
GAAGAAAAAAGTGTTGCTTTACCACGACAGTACATCAGCCTATTCGCCCGCAGTCGCTACAGTGAAACTGGTTAATTTGCCCTATAAATTGATGTCCTATCCATCATATTTTCTGGACTTGGCAAACTTGGATTCCTTTCTCTTTTCAAACATGAAAAACAAGGCAGACTGGAAAGAAATTTACGTCAAATGAAGAGATGATCGGCAAAACAGCGGATCATTATACACAGTTCGAAAATCCTTCCTTTTGGAAGGCATACAAATGTTGGCCTAAGTATATTAAAATAAAAGACTACCGCGCTGAAAAATGTATATATATATATATATATATATATATATATATATATATATATATATATATATATATATATATATATATATATATATATATATATATATATATATTATGTATATATATATATATATATATATATATATATATATATATATATATATATATATATATATATATATATATATATGTATATATAACTCGATGCATTACTTAACCAAGGCATAGACAGAGCCTATGTGAAGCTACTGAGATCCATGTATCAGCAAGCTACAATTACAGTTCACATGGATGACTTTGAAGTTAAAATGAACGTAGAACATGGTGTACGGCAGGGTGACTCAATATCGCCTGTTCTTTTCTCAGCCTGCCTTGAAGAGGTATTTCGTAATCTGGATTGGGAACAGCAGAGAATAAAAATCAATGGTACATATCTAAGCCATCTTAGATTCGCGGATGATATTGTTCTCCTTTCACAAGACCCAGATGAGCTACAAGAAAACATACGAGAGCTGCAAAGGGCGGGAGAACCATTTGGTTTAAAAATAAACGTAAAAAAGAGTCAGGTTATGTTTAACAATTTTGCTGTCAACTGAAGAATTTCTATCTATTTTAGGAAGTGATTTAGAGGTTGTGGATCACTATATATATCTTGGGCAAAGGATTTCAATGCAGGGTGATACGGCCCGAGAAGTGGAACGGCGAGTTATGTGTGGCTGGCAGGCGTTTGGCCGGCTCAATATAGTGATTTAAGAGCAAATTCCCACTTTGTCTGAAGAGAAAGGTTTTTAGTCACTGCGCGCTGCCTGTTTTGACATATGGATGTGAAACATGGACACTTATATCACAATCAGTTCAAAAGCTTCGGGTTTCACAAAAGGGAATGGAAAGGTGTATGCTTGGAATTACTAAGCGGGTCAGAAAGACCTGTATATGGATCAGAGAACAAACGAAGGTATTTGACATCATTGGAAAGGCGAAAGAATTGAAATGGAAGTGGGCAGGTCATATAGCAAGATGATGCGACGACAGATGGACCAAAGCAATTCGGGAATGGATACCGCTTGATCATAAACGCCCACGAAGAAGGCCAAAAACACGATGATCTGATGACATCATCAAGTATATTGGACCCGAATGGCAGAGGAAAGCCTGAGCTTTCTGCTCAGATGCTAATGCTGGGGAGGCCTTCATCTTGCAGTGGATCGACTATGGCTGAATGATGATGATTATATATATATATTATTAGATAGGGTTTTTATTAATTTTTTATTGAGATATATTCCAAGGTATATTCAATAACTTTCCAGTGAGAGAACAACCAGTAAGAAAACTGAAAATATATGACTTAGTAATTAACACTATGCATGTTTTGAGACAAGCAATTAACATAACAATAAAGCAATTTTAATTTGGAACAAGTTAACAGAGAATAAAAATTCTGAATCAGAGGATTAAAATAACATAAAGCAATTTTAATTTGGAACAAATTAACAGAGAATAAAAATTCTGAATCAGAGGAACATGATCTTTTCCATTTGTTTATTTTTTTTTGTATTTACATTTACATTTTGTATTTGTTTATTGTTTATGAATTTTGTTGGAATCAACAGTTTTTGTTTTGTTTGAAGCAACAGTTAAAACATAATAATTTAATGCAAAAATTATTTTGCATTAAAAATTAACATAATTTATAATATATGTATGTATCTACATTGTCTTATGTAGGATATTAAATTTGACATGAAGTGGATAATATAATATAGTAAGCATCAGCATAAGGGAATTTATGTATTAATTCAATTTAATAAGTTAACTGTTAACTTAAGTATTGTGTGGGATTAATATTTTCATTATGTTTCTTATTGTATTTGTTATTCAGAGGATGTTAATTGTAAATATATATTTTAAAGGTTTTTGGATTTTTATAGTCTTTAATATGTTTATTATACATTTTTTGTGTACCATAAGCTAGGAAATTTAATAAGTAGGTCTATAAAATTAGGAAACTTGATTACCTTATTAAATATTTTGGGATAACAGACTAAAATTGACTCTAAACTATTTTTCCAAAAAGTAAAACAGATACGGATCAACTGAAACCAAATAGTGGTTATCGTTAAGAACATGACATTTAAAATAATACAAGTAATAGGGTACTTCCATAAATGTTCTCTACATAATTTTATGTGATTATTTTAAAAAACAGTAAGTCTGTTTCAGATTGTTTTATCCTTGTTTCCCAAGAACTGAGAACAGGCTCCTAATTATCACGCTCATCATCAGAACAGATCAGGCTCAACATTATTTGTTTTTTCGAAAACATTGCTATATAATACGAGACATAGTGGTAGTAATACGTTCTTTAAATATTACGCTAAAGCTGACGAGCTTTCTATACTTTCAACACCAGGAAAATCTGTTTTTAGGACTTCAAGTATGCCGTGTAACAGGAATGTATGCCGTATGTCTTAAAAGTCACCATAATATATTGTAATCCTTGACTGTTCACTTGATTTAACATTAATGATCTATCTATAGCTCGTACAACATTAAAACAGTTGCACGTCATTAAGCACGTGATTAACATCGATTGCCCTGCTGCCAGATTGCGATTTAACATCATAACCTTACTTTAGCGAATCATTTTTACAATTTAAACTTTAATAACAATTAAAAAAAATAACTCTAAATTAAATGCAAGTTACTAAGTAACCAAAAAAAAAAATATGTAATAAATGTATTGCAAGTGTCGTCGAGTACCTCTAGATAGATTCAGCATATGTAAAATGCTTCATTCAAAAACCATCGACGTTTTTTAATATTTGAATGGTTATTAAAATAAAAAGATTATATAATTACCAATGAGAATTATTGATATATAATATGCAAGTATAAAATAGAAAAAAAACAATGAAATATCTGCATGCACTTATATTTTCATTAATATAATCACGTATTTTCAATCAATTTTATGCTCTCTGTCATACGATTTCATGATTTCATTTTCTCTAAGCTTGCTACTTTTTTCTTGATCAAAGCTATTTTTCTTTCCGTAAATAAATCTATAAGTTTTAGGGCAACATTGGGAAGTTCTATAAGTCCTCTTCTTAGATCATATTTTTTTATTTAAAACCTACTTTTTTCAATATGCTGCTCAATGACATATATCATCCATCAAACAACTGTTTCTCTTTTAATTGCTCATGTAAGAAATTTAAAGTTATATACTGTCCTGAAAATGAGAATTAAACTATGAGTACCTACGCACAAACTACATATGAGATTAATAATAATAGTTTCTGCAATTCTTGGCACGAATACTTACAGTTACAGTTACAATACTTACAGTTTTTATACATAATATAAATGGTGTCACGAGTAGAACTTGTATCCAAAGCTGCAATATTGGTAATCCTTTTAGTAGAAGTACGCTTCCTAGTCGATGTTTAAAATTCATTGTTTTTCACCTTTTGGGAAATAGACCTAAAAGTGGACATACTCAACCTTAAGGCTGCTGCTAAAAAAATATGCCTTAAACTAAACATATCCTAGTATTAGCAATTAACTTAATATACCACTCGAACAGTTGGAAAAGGTAACAATGGACCATTATTATCTCGTTCTTGTTCAAAATACTACATCAGAGATGCTACTAATTTTTGACAATGAAACTGATGACTCATTTCGTAATTTGCAGGCGTGACTCTGACAATTATAAAACTGTGGTAGGTTTTAAACGAACTGTTTTCGATCGTAAGGTAAAAAATGAAAGTAAACGTTCAGATAGTACATATTGAATTATCTCTATATGGGATAACCTCTAAAAGTTTCAACAAATATCAACAAGAAAAATGTGAAACTCGATAACGTCGCATATGCTGTCAACCGAATACAGCCGCTAAATTTCAAATTTATTAATGGCATTCCATTTGATTCTTTTATTATTTAATATATGTAGTAGTTTATTTTTGCTGTTCCTTAATAGCGTGATATATGACGTGCAACGGTTTTAGTTTCGTACAGGCTATAGAAATAATTGCTAATCCCTTATTTCAAATTTTATTCGCATTAGTAATGCTAAATTAATAGTGTGTAGTTTTCGTTCTTACAACATAATTTTCTTATGAATATGAATTTTCGTTATATTTTAATCGCTTTTTGATTATTATTTTTTTTTTGTGAAAAGCGCCTCTATTTATCTACTTAATATTCATTTATTACTCAATAAAACTTCCAAAAAAATGTAGATTTACTTTTACCTGAGCTATATATTTTCGAAGGTTCTGTGAATAAAGCCCACGTAAACCCCTAATACAAAACCCATTAAAGCCACGTGCGCATTTTTTTCCTTTTGATAGTGCAATGAGGAGATTAGATTGCTCTTGGAAAGTTAAATTTTGGTCCTAACAGCCAGTTGAAAGGCCGAAAGCGTTATCGAGCTTCAGACAAAAACTTTTTTTTTCATTGCTTCGATTTTAAAATCCCGCCTCGTATTCTGTTCATACTGTTTCAGTTTTCGACTAAAATTTTATTTTTATTGGTTGGAATATTTGAACAAAATGATTCGAATATTTGAAATCAACAAAAAATGCATGTTTGATATTACTTTGATCAAAATGTAAGATGACTTTTTAAATAAAAATACATTATTTACTTATTCGTCTAAATTTATTGTCTCCTATAAAGTAATCCCCTCATACTAAAATACATGTTCAACATTTTTTATAGTCTTCGAAACAGTTTTATTGTGAAACAACTTTTACAGCGAACTCGTTTGAATAGTATCTATGGGCTCAAAACGGCATCCACGAAGTAGTTTTATCAATCGAGGAAACAGGAAAAAATCATTCAGTGACAGATCTGGCGAATATGGTGTATGTCGAATAGTATTTGTTTGATTTTTATCTAGAAATTGACGAATAAGGCGATTTGAAGGCGAAATTGACTACCCAGCCAAGCCAAACTTTGCTTTAAATACAAACGTATATATCAGTATGTGGCTATTCACACTGAACCGCTTGGCCCGCGCCAGACTCGCTTGGTGTTCAATTTGAATAGCCACATATTGATGCATGCTTTTGTTTCTCAGGTGATTCTAAAGAGTTCAAATTCACACTAAAGACGCATTAAGGCGCGTATTCATTAGAGCCAATTTGAGAGCAGGAACGATTTATGCGCAAAAAAGTTCAAGTGTGTACCGGGCAAAATACTGTTCGCGAAAGGTCTAAGCGCGCACTAACGCGCTCCGCCGGTTGTCGGTTTCTGGTAAAGATCAAAAAATATTTATGGGTAAATTTCCTCAGTGTGGACGATAATTTTGAACTAGAAGTGTGTCCTGTGGGGGCAAAATTTTGTCATTGCTATAATTATGGAATAGAATAATGAATTGTGTTTACAATTAATTGATTAATATGAGAAACGGCATTTTATGGGCCATTGTTTATGGGACAAAATTATAAAGGAAAGAAAACAATTGAAACAATCAAAGGTAAATAATATTTAATCTTAATACACTGCTTAATACTTATATGTATAAACTTAGTAATATTCTTACATTTTAGTGCATAAAAATCGACATAAAAACTAAAATATGACCAGACATTTGACAATACTATATTATTATTTGCAGCTGGAACTGAAGTTTATGTGTCAAAATGGTACGCCTTTAAGCGAATTCATTTTTTACTGGATCAGGATGAACCTGTAGCTACGTTGGATACGGAAGCTGAAGTAGTAAGTATTAACTTATGAATAAATAAATACATAATATAACTATAATGGTCTTACCAAGACAGACGTACATTGTTGAGAAAGTAAGCAGCAAATTAATCTCGAACTTGTTTTGCATCGCGAGTTGATCTGCGAGGAATATTGGTAATAGGCCTAAACGAAGCAATTTTATCACTTTCCTGCTGCCTCCAATTGGCTTCGAGTAACACACCCTCCAGCTCGTAATCAAATGTTTCAGGAGGTGTATATATTTTCCTAGAATATTTATTTCTTCTTAAAAAATGATGAAGGTAAATTATTATCATTACAACAAGCTTTGCTTTTTCTGATTTCAACAGCATATTTTTTCTAAGAATTTGAAATACTGCACAACAAAATCTAAACAAATTTTCTACTACCCGGCGAGCTCTACTAAGTTGATAGTTGAAAATTATTTCAATCGATCTTTATTTATTTCAATCGACGCTTTAGAATGCGTTCCTGCAAATGGCTACATAAAGTTTTCTGTCAAAGCAAATGCTTCGTCACCAAGAAAAACATATGGTATTTTAATATCTCGTCCTAACAATAGGTCCCGTCCCGTCCCGTTTTAATATCTGGAAACTAGATTTTAAAGAAAAATTTAAAAGCAAAAATTTCAAAGTATTATTTGTTAGTTTTTTGTATAGTTGGGTATGTTTAAAAACTGCACTGTCAAAAATTCTATTTTGGCATCCAACATCAACATATAGAAAATTATAGTCGGTGTCAACCAAGGCGAATAACACAATATTAAAAAACAATTTATAATTGATATATTCGCTCCCAATTTTCATTGGGGATTGTAGCTTGACATGTTTTCTATCCATTGACCCTAAAACGTGCAGAAAATTCCCAACATCTTCGTATCTTTGTGAAATACCTAACCATTCGGCTGGTGATAAAGGCTTCTAAAAACAATTATCCGACATTGGTACGCCGCTTATACTTACATACATAATGATTTTTTTTAAATCATTTCAATGTATTTTTTTTTATACTGATATTTAAAAAAATATTTCATTTTTTTTATATTATTATTATTTTAGGAAGAACCAGAAGATCAAAATGGAGAAGAGTCTGAATCACAGCGCAACTTTCAAGACGAAAGTAGCGTAAGCATAGTAGCGTAGCGTAAAAATAACACTAGCAGATGGAAGGAGTCAAACAAACAGAGAAACATTTCAGAAGATCCACGTATGGGAGAAAACTGAAAAAAGGACGTCGCGTTGTTCCTCCAGATACCCCAAAACAGAAAAACCCCAAATCTAATAAAAATGATGATACCAGACTGGAAGAGGCCTTTACAATGGTAAATGAATCAGTTGGGATTCCACCTGTAGATGCATGGGCAATATATGGAGCACATGTTGGGAATAAAATGAGAAACTACAATCAGCAAGTTCGTGTGCTAGTGGAGCATGCAATTAACAACACTTTGTATGATGCAGATATGGGTAAACATAATGATATCCCCAACCAATCCCACCCTGAAGTATTGAACTCTAGAAGCATTAATCATATAGACTACCTCAATAATCAGCATACACTATCAGCATACCTTTGATAGCATTTGTTTCTCCTCCTGGCGATATGCCCATTCTGGATTTTACTAATTTATAGTTTCATTAATTTTATTTGTTTATGTTGGTTCATACCCTTAATTATTATTAGAAAGTTTTCAGTTTTACGTTGTTTGAATTTGTATTTGAGGATCCATATTAATTTTTATATCTGTCTGAATTTTGGTTTAAGTTCCTAATTGTATTTTTTTTAAACAAAACCTATTTTTCTTATTTTGACATGTTCCTTCAAAACATCACAAATCATCTGACATACTTTAGGCATGATTATGCTAATAAGTTGTTTTGAAATTTTAAAAGTATACTGTAAGTTTGAGTAGGAATTTCCAAACGGTACGAAACGAAGAGTAACAGCTAATTTTTCTTGAACAGGAACACATTTTCTAAATTTCGTATTCATCTTCCCTACTATTGATAGATAGATTCATCTTCCCTACTATAGATAATCATGTTAATTAATAATTCTAAATCCTCGGAAGATATGCGAACACAATTCTTAAAATGACCAGTCATTTCTTGCACCTTCAGGTCGGCGAATAAACTGGATCCACTATAAACGTGTCGGCTTAGATATAATTGTGTTGTCTACCATCGTTAAATTTTTTTTTTCTTTTTTGTATACAATGCATCAAAATAAAAGCTACACTTACAATTACTATATTTCGTGGCATTATTTCTGACACACTCACAACTGGCGCAGATTTTTATGCGCAAAAATATAGGTTATTTCATATCCCGCGAACGAACGTTTGTGCGCGTAAGTTCGTGCGCGCAAATTTACTCTAATGAACACGCGCCTTTAGATGTTATCCTCATCCCCTCCAAATTGAAAGCTAACAGTATTTCTAGAAGAAACGCTACGAAACCCATTACTTTATTTACTTCGTTTTCTAATTCGTATTATTCTGTACAGAAGAGTTGTGACTTACGGAAACTCATTGCGTTCGCGTACTTTCCGGACTACTTCTCATCAGCGTTCGCTATTTCTGGCTTCCATGGTTAATCATTGGAGGTATATACCAGTTATGTCTTTTATTTGGTCTGTCTATCTTTTTGGAAGTCTGTCGCGTGATCTAGAACCCATCATCCATTCCTATGCCAACAGTGTCTCTAGGTTATTATCATAACTGCGTTCAATGTGGCTGAAGAATCTTAGTATTCGTTCATAAATAATTTGGGATAGGTTTGTGAGTTGAGTAATTCCTTGAATAACAAATGCGTTTGTCAATGGCAATGCACGGAATGCCGACGACCCGTTTCGAGTACAAAAGTTCAAAATGATCAATTATCAAAGTTCAAAATTATCGTGTTTTTTCAGGTCCATGATTTAACAGGATATAGCAATACACGAGAAACTAAGGTTTTTTACTATCTTTATTATTTTATTTACACACCTCTTATAATATATGTTACTGATTTAGGTAGATCAAACCAGTTGAAATCCAGCTTTCTTAATTTTTGTTTTATTCATTTATTCTTTTATTACATTATGGAACCTTTCTGGTATAAACGAGGAAAAACTCTACGCTTGTATCCAGACGAAAAAGTTACAATCTGACATAATTTCCGAATGTTCTTAAATTTAATGTTTTCTCTGCCATTTTTGGTATCTTGAAATATTCGAAATATTTGTTCGGAAATTATGTTCTTGATATGCACTCCTTATCAAAGCAATTATGTATCATTACAATTATTCCTGAACAATAATACTAGGATAGATTTAAAAGTTTAAAGATACTTTTTAAAATAGGGGAGAGGTGTGTCAATAGTAACAAATAAATTCAATCTTTTATAACAGTTCAATGAACAATCCCAGCAGAGTATTATTTGGTCACAATTTAAATAACTTATCCATTTATATAATAAAATATAAAATTGAAGGAAATAGTAAATGATATTCCAGGAAATAGCACTTATTGAGAACAAGTCTTTGGGTTACAATTGTTACAATAAAAGTGTCAATTATAATATTAATGAGGGTCAATTGTAACATACCATACCAGTTAGTATACCATATCATAGTATACCAGTACCAGTTATTCCGACAAACAATTTAAACATGGAAAAAATGGATTATTTTTGGTACAGCTGGATTAGGCCCATTTATGATTAATTTTTGGATCTTTTTGTCATTAATCTTTCGTTTCTTTGCCTCTAACTCTTCTTTTCCTGGTGTATCTGTATATATTGCACTTCCTTTTAGTTTTTCTAGTCTTCGAGGTGGTTTTTTTTTTGAAGCGGTGCCAGATCTGAAAGAGAAGTCCTACGCGATGTATCAAGAGTGAGGCTTGGTGTTGGTTGAGCCGACGCCTGGAGCAAATCTGATATGATGTTGAAGGTGCTGAAGGGGATGCACTATTAATCAGTTCTGTAGGTACAGTCTCTTGCTGATCAGCTTCGTCAGGGATGACTTCTCCGAAAGGTTGGTAGCCGGGGCAAAATAAATATCCGGAAAAATATATTTGTTAAATGGTGATATGCCCGTACATGCAAACCCTTGAGTAATGTTAATTGGTGTCGTAGCAAAAGAAATAGCATCTTTAACAAGCCATGGTAAATCATAAATGGTCATTCGTTGCCCTGGATGATTTTTCACCCAATGATCTGTGGCAATATTAAATTTAGTTTTAAAAGGTACAAAAACTGTCCTATCAGTGGTTGTAGTTTATGTGATATATGTGGAGAAAATGATTATATAGAGTTGAAGTTTTGTTTACCATATTGAATATCATGTATCTTAATATGTGATGAATTGTGTATTATTATGAATTGTGTAAATGTCCATTATAACAACAAGAGGGTGTTCTTTAGTATGCTTAGCATTTTTCGCGAAGTGCGTCATGTACAGTAAAAAAAAATCATCTTGCATCTAACCGCTTTTATTTCCTGAACTGTCACAGCCAGAAGAAACATCTCTTACAAAATGAGACTGAAAAATCTTTCGTGAAAAAACAAAAGGGCATATATAGCGTTCCCTATTGCGTTAACAGTCAAACACACAGTTACTAGGGTACCTCGTTCTGGTGAAGTAATGGCACCGACGTGTTTGGTACCTTTAACAGCAATTACTCTGCTAAGTTTCTGACTTGTAACGTCTGTGTCATCTATATTATATGCATTTTGTGGTTGGCATTTAAGTCGAACCAAAAGTTCACCCCATTTGTCAAAGAAATTTTCAACATTTGGTTTGTTGAGATTCATAGCTTGAGCAATATTTGTGGCTTCAGGACGTCTGACAGATAAAGTTGAGTATCTCTTCATAAAGGTATTGTACCAATCAAGGATTGCTAGTTCTGTTTCGTTCCATTGTTGTATATATTTTAAATGACTTACTTTGGCATACGAGTAAAACAATTTACGTAAATCTTTAGTAGTTAAACCAAAGTAAAGATGGCTCGCCGTTTTGCAATACTGCGCTAATTTAATTTCCTGTTCCGTAGTAAATACCTTATTATGTGGAACATATCAGTATCAAGTATTAAAGGCATTATCCTGTTTGTAATTAGCAATATACCTAGACCGTGTCACATGGCACATGCCGATGCTGGTAGCAACACTTCTAACACACACAACACACTAACACACTAACTCTGAATAGACTCAATAATAACAAAAAATGCATTCCGCCAGCGCAAAAATATATCGATAGCATTGATAGATTACCGAAAAGCATTCGACTATATCCATCGCTCATGGATACTAAAAATTGTCGAAATATATAAAATTAACCCGATGATAGTTAAAATCCTCAAAGTTTTGATGAATAATTGGAGGACCAACCTAAAACTAAATATTCAGTGATCTAAATACAGCAGCCTGGAATTAAAAACCAAACGCGTTATATATCAAGGCGACAGTTTACGCCCACTTTTATTTTGTTTAACACTAAACTCATTCAGTTGTATGTTGGAATCCATGGTTACAAGCTGATGGTGACAAGATGGTGACAAGATGAAGCTTCAAAAGCAAACATAGGATATCTTCTCCATATGGATGACTTAAATATGTGTGCGAATGGTAGAGAGCAACTTCTAAGCCAACTAGCGCTAGTACGAAAATTTAGCAGAGACACCCTTATGGCATTCAGTCTCGATAAATATGCCTTTATTCATAATAAAAAGGGAAAAATCCAACACTTGAAAAATATTGTATCCATGGAGAGCACCGAATTTTAACTACTGTCAGCAGATAAGCATTATAAATGCTTGAAAATTGAACAAGCACTAACATGACCAAAAGACCATGAAGAAAATTGATTCAAGACAAATTATTTCGGAGGCTTAGACTTTTCAGAACAGAGCTACAGGCCAGGGCTCTATTTGAGACAATCAACATATCGGCAATCCCTACGTTAACTTATACATTTGGCATTGTAAACTGGAGAACGACGGATCTAGAATCACTAGATATACGTATTAGAATGACATTAACTAACTATGGACGTCACCACCCGAGGCCATTAATTAATCGATTGTATCTCTCTAGGGCAGAAGGAGGGCGGGGACTTCTGAATTGTGAATATATACATTACTCACAAGGAACGAAGCTTATGAGAAATACCCAGTCCCCTTCATATCAAGCACTCATTTCTATTGATAAACGCTTATCACCACTAAATATGACCGACCCCGAAAGGCACGAAATAAAGAAAAGATCAGAAACGTGGGGGAAGAATGGAGGGAAAAACCTGGATGATGGATATCTTTAGCATATCTGATTGGTCGTGACGTTGATAAAAAATCTATCCACCCTCTATCTGAAGAATGTATACCTTCGTCCGGAAACTGAAGGGTTCATTGGAACAATAGAAAATCAGGTTGTACCAACAAGACATTATAGGAAATATGTTATCAAATAACAAGTTGCAGATGACCGTTGTAGAATGTCCGCAGCTACCTCAGAATCCATTGGACACTTATCTTCAGGGAGCAGTTACTTAACGCCTAAAGGTTATATTAAAAGGCATAACGCAGTAGCAGGTATTATCCATTAAGAATTAGGTATTCCATATATATAGCCTAACTAAAACGCTGCCACCTTATTATAAATACAAACCTGACTTTGTCAGGGAAAACCGACCTGACAATGTCAGGATTTATTGAGATACTGACATAATAACCAATAAAAAAATAACTGCTAATCACCCTGATATAATTGTGATTAATAAAAAAGATAAGCAAGGAACAATCATTGATATTGCAATACCACTAGATCACATTACAGGTAGATGACAATAAAAAAAAAACGTATTTTACCTATAATCATATCGAGTAATGGTCTTATAGAGATAACATTACAAGGACCTCTGAAACCTTTAGGAATATTTAATACAATCGGGACAATAGCTTCAACCCAAAAAGCGGCGATACTAAGCACTTGCAATATCATCCGCAAAGTCTTGGCGATTGAGTAATTTGTTGGCAATACGAGTCCCCAGTTATTGAAACAAACTTAGAAATAACTGCGACAAAAAAATATAAAAAAAATAATAATGGTATCTGGCCTTATTCCTGCTGATGTTACTTGAACTTTCGGTAACCAAAATGTCCGGTAACTAATATGTATCTGAGACTGAGATGTATACGATATTTGAAAGGTATGAAATGTCCCGATTTTGAAATGCTTCCTGCTATTTTGTCCAATATTACTCCCACTATCGCTTGAACTGCGCAAAACCAACGGATACAAAGCAGGTCCAAGGAAAAGCCGTCATCATAAAATTACCCACCTGTTTTATATTGATCATGAAAACTATATGCCCAAAATGAAAAGGAGCTGAAGAACAGTCTAAACATTATTCAGGCATATAGTAAAGAATATAGAATTCGGATATGAAAAGTGTTCGGTTTACCATATCCAGACAGGGAAGTTCCGTTCTTAGTTACTTAAGTGATAATGAAAACTCCACCTATCTGGGTATAGAACAGAGATATATGCACAACGCAGAGGAATTGAAAAAAAATCGCTCAAAAAGATAAAACCATGTCGGAAAAAATATGGTCTTCCTGTCTTTCTGGACAGAATTGAAATCCGAGACTGAGGGATTTATAATGGCAGCCCAGGATGGAGTTATAGTCACGAGATAGTACCACTCTGAAATATTTCACCAAAACATCAGTACCTGTCAGGTTTGTAAAAGAAATCCGGAAACCTTCATGCATATCCTTAGTGCTTGCTCTCACTGGGCACCGACTTTTTATACAGAGAGACACAATTTGGCGCTAAAGATTCTGTGTTACCATATTATATTCCTCTATAACATTGGTAAAGAGATTAAAACTTTTTATGTACCGCTTGAAATTGAATCAGTGGTTTGCAACCAATTGTACAATTTTTTTTTGGAATTTTCAGTTTATAACCCGGAAATAAATAGCTATAAAATGCTAATAATTAAAAAGCTAATAAACCGGACCTACAGGATTTACAGGAAAATACAGGATTTAAAAGAAAGGATTTTTTATGTGGGTGAGTACTCGGGTTCGGTAGATAACAACATATCTAGAAAAGATGCAGAAAACAATAACAAAATACTAGAAATCCGCATACAGTCTAAGTAAATTGTATCCAAAATAGGGGAATTGTATCCAAAAAGTAATTATGATCCCCGTTGTGATAGGAATTCTTGGAAACATGAAGGCGAATTTTGTGACCGAGCAGAAAAAAAATACAAATCAAATGCAAAATGCTACAGTACTCAAGTCATTACATATTCTACGAGCTCACAAAGCTAGCTCACAACATAACTAGATCTCCATTCTTGCCAGTCACCTACCAACTTTCTGTTGAAGTAATTAATAATGAAACAGCAGACACGTGCATCGCGGACAGCACGAAGGTCTGCAAAAAAATTATATCTGGCCTTATTCCTAGTGATGTTACTTAAATTTTCATTAACCGAAATGTTTGGTAACTGAATCCGGTCTGAAACTGAGGTGCCCGGTAGCTGAAAGGTTCGGCGTCTGAAATGTCCAGAGTTTAAAATTACCGACGTTTCAAATTTCCGGTATCTAAAATGTCCGGTTTCTAAAACCCTCTAAAAATACTAGAAATTATGCCTGTGTTGGGCTTAGCCAACAAATTGACATACCGTTAATGAGGGGTGTTGCTTAACTTGGACTAGCTGTGGCGTCGACAACTAGGTCGCTGTCCGTATTTTTGTAAAGCAGGACAGATACACACGAGTCGATGTCTTTAACTGGTTCGACTTGCCATATGAAGCAAGCCCTAAAAATTGTAATGAACACTACTTAGGATTAGTAAAGAGTGTTGTATAGGTGTTCATGATGGTGGTAGAATGGTCAGATTAGTTCTGGATAAAACGCGAAATTTTATTTGCAATAGAAAATCATATCTCTGTTACTTCAGGTATTATGATTTTGTAGTGAGCGGGTTATTCTTAGTAACTGCTATAAAAGGTTTAAATGTAGCATTTTATATTATAGAAATAATAGAGTCGCTATCACTGCAGTTTGTATCTGCTAGTTGTTTTAGATTTAATCTTTCAGCACGATGGACAACTTACAAATCATCAAACAGTAAATATTTTAGGATAATTTGAGATAACGACAATCAACTGATCGTGCTATAATTAATGTGGTGGACTTAGTTATTATTAACTTTTGCATCAAATGTTAATGGAATTTCTCGATTTTTTGGTCGTCATAAAATATCCTCATAGTGTACACAAAAATTTCAAAATTAATTCAATATCTTTTATAGCTCTTTTGAAGGGTGGTAAAGTGATGGTGAATTGAAAGTTGATGATGAAGAAATTGATTCCAGCCCAGAACAATTAACGGAATTTCTCAATTTTTTTGTCATTACAAAATATCTTCGTAGTGTACACAAAAATTCCAAAATTAATCCAATATATACACAATCAATATATTATATATACATAACTTAATGAGACCTATTTTTTCTAATTTTTTATTCATTTGAAATTACAATTCTACATTATCTTCTTCCAAATAGTTGCCTTGTTGGCTTTGTGTTCCAATAGTTGGTTACGGCCTTTTTAATATATTCCGCTATCTCAGAATTGTGTTCTTTGAGGTGAATTTTCAATTTTGGTTAGTTAAAAACTTTTCGGTAAAAATGTTGTATTCAAAACTTGTCACCATTAGTGACACATTCTGGAAAATGTAAGTTATTTTTAATCCGCCCCTTTAATTTAGAGGTCAAAATCCTCCTCGATTATTCTGACTGTCAACCGACGAGCAGAAAGCACAAAATCCCGGGTTCTGTGCATATTTTCTTCACTTCTTATAGTAGAAATCCTTCCGTTTCTGGTTCATGTCTGAGAATGCCTTGAATCACTTGAAAACTTGGACCCAGTTAAAACATTGTTTTCATTCTAGTTAAACTTTTATAAAAGTTTTCGTCGTGCTGTGCCCTGGTCTGAAACAAAACTTGAAGGGGTACGAAATTGTTGCCATTTTTAGAACGCACTAGACAAATCCGGTTTACCAAAATACTAGTTATGGACCACGAAGTGATTTTAGGGAGCGCGATGCACTCTATTAGTATGTAGAAGGGAAAAATCAAATAAATGAAAAAAAAAACTAAGTTAATTCAAATTGAAAAGGGGTTATAACTTATAATGATGTTTACAACTGTGCTCAGCTGATGAGCGGATGCTAGCTAGAGCGGACTGTTAATTGTGCATGCAGATTATGTTCCTCTTAGCCCAGATCAACTCGAGAATAGGGGCGGGTTATGATCGCCACTGGCCCTGCTACGGAATAGGTTAGAAAATTCCCATAATGCATGAGTTCCCTTTAGTTCACCCCGCTCACCTAGCGGTGAAAGTTACTATACTACTACGTTAGTTATTAATAGTAACCACATAAATAATATATCAATAATAATAATATCAATACAGCTCTAAATAATTCAGCTACGTCGCCACCGTAGCCCCAAAATAAAAAGTGAAAAAGAAAAAATAAAATTAAATGTAAAAGTAAAATAAAAAGGCTGATCAAGGTATTTCACAGCAGAATGATCAGCCTTTTTTCTAAGATAAAGGTAATATAAGGTAATATAAGGTAATATATAAGGTAATATAACGTAATATAAGGTAATATAAGGTAATATAAGGCAATATAAGGTAATATAAGATAATATAAGGTAATGTAAAATAATGTAAGGTAATATAAGGTTATATAAGGTAATATAAGGTAATATAAGGTAATATAAGGTAATATATGGTAATATAAGGTAATATAAGGTAATATAAAGTAATATTAGGTAATATAAGGTAATATAAGATAATATAAGGTAATATAAGGTAATATGTGGTAAAACAGGGTAATATAAGGTAATATAAGGTCATATAATAATAAGGCAGAGAAAAAGAAAAAAAAGAGAAACGTGGATGTCGGAGTCACAAGAGTGGCAAAGGAAGTGAAGCGGTACGGCTCACCTATATTCGGTTCTGTCCAAGAACCTTAGCGTTCCAAGAAATTTGACTGCGTCTAAGGACCTAACGCTGCCCCGATGTAGTGGGTATTATGATGAGGTGATAGTAACCCTCCCATAAGTTGGGAGGTTGGGCTATTTTGTACTCATTACAGAGGTTGAAACTCGTACTGAAGTTGCATAAAATCTTGGCATACCTTCCCTCTAAAAGGGAAGGCAGAATATCGAACGCTACGCCACGAGTCTCTGTACTTTATTTACACAGGACGTACATTAGAGAACATTAAAATGATTTTGAATATATCTTTCTAAAATCCACTTAAAGTTAAATTAAGGGTTGTTTAAATTGAGTATATCTAGAATTACTCAACAACTTCCTTATAGGGCAGTAATGATTTTGATGTCTTATTTTGTGTTCGTTAGAGTCAGCAATTTGTTACTTTATCTATTCTCTTTTCAGCTGAAACCTTGTTAGCACGTTTTTGCAATTGATTGTCCCGAAAGACGATTGTCGAATTGAACTCCCAGTTCCAGATGTAAACAGAAACGACAGCCCGACGGAAACGTTTCGGGAAATTTTCGTGTCGCACGTTTTCCGTTCCGAATATCTCCCTTTTTGCAATTTCGACGACCATAATTCATAACAACTTCGTTTTCTTCAGATTGCGAACGTCCCGTATAATATGCCGAAACAAATGTTCCAAGAGTTCCGATATTATCTCGTTATTTGAATTCGGCTCCTGATGTGTTTTGTTATTTTGCATTACGCATTTATCATTTTTTTCGAAGTTATAGTGGCTTTATAAAAAGATTATATTTAAATTTCGCCGAGTTCTCGTTAATCTTTTTCTCTTTCTCGATGTTTTCGAATACGAATTATTATAAAGCCCTAGCCTTTTTTGCCACTAGAGATGTGAATCTATTTTTTTGTCACATTACGGAATATATATATATATATATATATATATATATATATATATATATATATATATATATATATATATATATATATATATATATATATACATGGAGTAAAGTAGTTCTATAAATTTAACCAAAGATTCATTTAAAAAAAAAGTTATGTTATGTTATGTTAAGAATTCTAGAGACAAAAAATTCCAAGTTATTAAATCACCAATAGAAAAAGTATTATAATTAACATTTTAAGCAAATTCGTATATTTAGCAAATATTAATTTGGTATTATTTAACGAATAAACTAATGAACTTTCAATTAGCCGATTAAAATGAACGGATTTCCAAAATATTTTCCTCTCCAAATACAGATGATAATATAATCTGAGAGATAACTAGATAAAGATCTAAAGTATTTTAGAATAAATTGATTTACGAGTATTTCTCGTGGAGCTTAGTAATTGATTATAAAATTTAATCATTTATTTATAAAAAATATCTGTAAATATAGCGAAATGCAATAAACATGCATTCTTTAATAGAAGTCTGAATATGAAACAGGTGTTTTTTTAAAATTTATTTTGGGTATGTCTGTGGATATTTATGCAGTGTTGAATTTGCTAATAACATCTAAGACATCACTTAGATGCTGATAGTTAATTACTTGAGGTGGGAATGATTCAAAGGGAAATGAGAGAAAGTGCAGCTGCTAAAGGCGTGCGCAATATCATACTTCAACCTTATCGAGCATATATGAGACATGTTGAGTAGACGGCTTTTAATGTACAATATGGTATGTAATACGCGAAAATAACTTTTTAAGTACCTTTAAATATTGAAATTGAATAAAATAGAGCAGGATGATATTATGATATAATTTAATATTGAGTATGCCCCGAAGGTGCAGGGTAGTCATAAATAACGGAGGAGGTCATGTATTATTGTAAAACCACAAATTATTTTCTTACTTACTTGCTCCTATGTTTTTATACTGTTGGGTTTGGTTTGAGGTTGCCTTCTATACATCTCCCCCAATTTCTTTCAATCTTGTGTCAGTTCCTTAATTTCTTCCCACATTATGCCCCTTTTCCCAGCCTTCTCTCTAATCCTATCGTTCCATGCTTTTCTTGGTCTTCCTTTATATTTTTTCCCTCACACTGGCGCTAATTATTCTGATTCTGTCTCTTTTTGTTTTCTTTCTTATTCTCTATTTTTCTCAGGAGCTTCATTTCCATTACATACATGTATCCATTACATACATATACGCGTCTTATGTTTATCTGTTAGAGTCCATGTCTCGTTGCTGTACATTTTTGTTGGTAGGATTACCTTTTTAATGACTGCTGCTTTTATTTTATTAGGTATTTCTTGCCTTACAAGGAAAGTTGTTTTCATCATATTTCCGGTTGTTCCCAATCTATCGTTTTTTTTCTTTTTTCATTCTTCCTTGGCTCTTGATTGCCAATAGGCAATCAAGGTATTAGTGGCTTTTGACTTTTTCCATTAGCTTTCCATTTAATTGTGTGCTAAGTTCCTTGATTTTTTTGGATATGACCATACCTCTTGCCTTTTATCTATTAATTTTCATGTTGATTTTTGTTAACTTTTCATTCAAAATTGTGTTGAAGTTGTGCTGAAGGTTATTTTCTGTATCCGCACTTATGGCCGTATCATCTGCAAATATCAATTCGGTCAGTTCAATCTATTCCAATTTCTAGTGTTTCAATTTCAATCTTTACCTCTTTTAACGCTTCGTCTACTACAATTAAAAATAACAATGGACTCAACACATCCTTGTTTTACTTCGATAGTTATCGTAAATTTATTCGATTCCTCAGTGTTTATCCTCACGATTTTCTTATTGTCCCTGTATATAGTCTTTATTACTTCTACTGCCTTTCTATCTATTTTTCGTTTCTCTAGCGTTTTCCATGTCCTCTCTTTTAAATTCGATTAAAAGCTTTTTCTAGGTCTATGAAACAGATATGTACATCTCTGTTTTTCTTTGTTAGTTTTTCGCCTGTTTGTCTTATAACAATAGATCTTGCACGCTCCTTGCCTTCCTAAATTCAGATTGTGTTTCCTCCACTCCACTCCACACTGTTATCTCGATTTTGTTCCTTATCCGTTTCTCCCATATTCTACTTATAACCTTTGCTAATATGCTTGTCAATGTTATTCCCCAATAATTATTACAATCTCTCTTGTCACACCCTTTATGTATATTATAATATATATTATTCCAATAATATTCCAGAGTTCAATATTATTCCAGAGTTCCGTTCCTTTGGGACTTTTACCTTTCTCATAATGTCGTTCAACAAAACTGTCAGCTTTCTTATATAATCCCTATAGTTTCTCTATGGCTTCATGTACCTCTTCTTGTATCAAATCTATTTCTTGAATATTTTCCATATAATTTTATTTTTCTTCTGGAATACTAGTTTCCATCTCACTCAGTTCTCTAAAATATTCTCTCCAGCTTTCCATTATCTTCTTCCGTAATTACATTTCCGTTCTTGTCTTTTATATTCATCATACTGTACTCTATTTTCTGTCTAGTTGCTTTAGAGTTCCGTAGAATAACTTTTGGTTTTCTGTCTGGTTTTCTCCAATCTCAAT
Organism: Cosmopolites sordidus; assembly: GCA_031761425.1. Classification (NCBI taxonomy): domain Eukaryota; kingdom Metazoa; phylum Arthropoda; class Insecta; order Coleoptera; family Curculionidae; genus Cosmopolites; species Cosmopolites sordidus. The sequence goes on along the minus strand of JARFXV010000527.1, from coordinate 101,242 downwards.
TTTTCCAATCGTATCCATGATTGTTGCTTCGATTTCTTCACTTCTATCTTTACATCTTTTCGTTTTTCTTTATATATTTCCAAATCTTCATCTTTTTTTGTCCGGATGTGTTTTCTATTTTGTCTTTTTTTCCTTAATCTTCAAGTTTAATTCCTTTATCCACCATCCGGTTTCCTCCGCGCTTTTTCCTTACAATTTTTGTAGTTCCACAGCAGCCTCCAGTATTATGTTTTCAAAAATTTCCATTTTTCTTCCACTCCTCTATCTTCTTCTTGTTCTTCAAATACCCTCCTTACTATTTTTTGGTATTTTCTCTGATAATTCGTTTCGTTGAGACTATAACTTTTTAATTTATTCTTTAATTTCTTTCTTTCCTCTATATGATCTTTCTTCTTTCTTGTTTTCCATGTCCATTTTCACCAAAGAATAATGGCTCCCGATCTCCGCTCGCCTTGTCACTTTCACATCCTTCACACTTCTCCATTTCTGTTTGCTTATCAGAAAATACCCTAGTGTATTTATGTATCTCCTTGACTTTAAACTTTGTGTTTTATATTATCAGGTTTTTCTCTCTACATAAATTTATTATTCTGTCTCCAATATTATTTTTTGTGATTCCTCCTTCCTTTCCCATATATTCCTCGACTCCCTCGTTTTCGTTGCCAACTTGTCCGTTTAAGTCCCCATAATCAACACATTTTCCACTGCATCATCGATTTCACTCTGTATTTTTTCTAAAATGCTTCTTTTTCTACTTTCCTGCGTTCTCATTCTATGATTACTGTTGACAATTCCTCATCCAACAACCTTAAGTTTATCGCCATTATTCTGCTATTATCATTTTTCTGCTTTATGATATGTTTCAAAATATCTGGTCTTACTATTAATTTCAGTTCTTCTCTTGCTCTCTTTCCTTATTCGACCTCCGATCATAACATATAATATCCTCTATGTATTTCCTTTATTTCAATGTGACATTTTCTAGGACTTTGATGTGACATTTTCTCATCTCCTCCACTAATTCCTCTTCCTTCCCTCCAATACTTTGTATATTCCATATTATCTCATATTTATACATTCCTTCCTTCGATCTCTTTCTTTACTTATTCTATTATTCGACCCCTTGGTTTTTCCTCTTCGCTTGTTTATCTTCCTTCATCTTGTAATTTGTATAATCATGTCAGTATCCATTGCTTTGGTTGTAATCATCAATCCATCCTGTTTAAGAACATCCTGCATAAGAACAGGTATTTTTGACATTTTTTGAGTTTTAGATAGTGGCGAAAAACCCAAATAAAGGAAAGAAATATATGAACGCGCCACAATCATTCAGACATTACTTTCATCCTGTTGTTTAACCTCGACTTTTTTGCTATTAGTTTTTGTTTGTCCCTGTTCCATCTCCACAATGTTCCATTTATAATTATTATTATATCCTTCTCCTTATCTGTTATATATGTATATCCTTCTCCTTATCTGTTAGATCGCTGTAACACTTACATTTAAAATGCTTAACACCGAAAGAGGTACAAGCTGAGTTGGATGAAGTTCATGGCACGTCTACTCCTGTGTTTGCAACTGTTTATAATTGGGTAAATGAGTTTCAATGGAGTCGTTCATCCACAAAAGATAAACATCGTTCGGGACGTCCAGTAGAAGTGACTACTCCCAAAATAATTGATAAAATCCACGACATGGTTTTAAGTGATCGACGAATCAAAGTGCGTGAAATAGTTGAGGCCACAGGCTTATCACAAGGTACAGTGTTTTCAATTATGCACGAAAAATTGGATGTGAAAAAAATTTCGCCAAGATGGGTGCCGCGTGGAAAATAAACACAATCGTGTTGTCGACTCTGAGGCTATTTTGGCGCTTTTTCGTCGCAATCCTGATGAGTTTTTGCGTCGATGCATAACTGTGGATGAATCATGGATACACTACTACACTCCGGAGATAAAGGAACAATCAAAACAGTGGGTTATTGGTGAACGGGCTCCGAAGAAGGTAAAGACGATGAAATCGGCCGGCAAGGTTAAGGCCAGTTTTTTGGGATACACGCGAAATCATTTACACTGATTACTTGGGAAAGGAAAAACAATAACTGGAGATTATTACATGAGTATTGCATATTGCACGAAAAAAATCAAACATCACATGCACAAAAATCGTCCTCATTTGAAAAAGAAAATGCTTCTTTTCTATCAAGACAATGCTCGGGTGCATAGCTGTACATTTTAATGGCCAAAATCATGAAATTAAAGTTTGAATTATTACAACAACCATCATATTCACCGGATTTGGCCCACAGTGATTTTTTTATTTCCAAACCTAAAAAAATGGCTCAGCGGACAACGGTTCACATAGTACGAGGTCATCGCTCAAACAGATGCCTATTTTGAGGACCTTCCGAAATCTTATTCTTAAACTAGTTGGAAAACCGTTTGGAAAAGTGCATAGAACTAAAAGGAGATTAAGTTGAAAAATAAAAAAAATATAATAGAAAAACAAATTATTTTAAGTTTGTTTTTCTATCTTTTTCAAAGGACTTACTGAACGACCCTCGTATCTTCATTCCTCTTTCGTTAGTTTTCTTCCCCTGATATTTTCTCACTTTCCGAATTTCTTCCGTATATTTTGTTCATCACAGTTGGCACTTGTATGTCCTATTGTGACCGGCCGCTCGTGTTTCGAGTGCGGCCCTGTCCTGTGCATTGTTTACTAAGGGTTATCTCCAGCCGTGTCGATTTAATTTAACTGTTTGTACTTATTATTTATGTTATTTTATCCCTACACCTGGCACTAGTACAAAAGGATTTTACTAATATATCTGTGAATATCTCACAAAAATTAGCTTTTCCAACTAATTTGACACTTCTTTTTCGGATTTAACTATATGTTGAAAATATTTCTTTGTGTTTCCCGTGATAAGTCTCGAGATCGAGTTTATTTAACGCCGATACGTATAAAACGTCTGTTCACTACCGCTGATTGAACTCAACTCAGTTCACTCAAAAACACCAATTTTGATCTTAAACATTCAAAAAATTTTATTAATATTCTTTATGCGCTGTGATAAGTCTCGAGATCGAGTTTATTTAACGCCGATACGTATAAAACGTCTGTTCACTACCGCTGATTGAACTCAACTCAGTTCACTCAAAAACACCAATTTTGATCTTAAACATTCAAAAAATTTTATTAATATTCTTTATGCGCTGTTAAAAAATTTGAGTTGTTTTCGCGTTTTTTGCAAATTTTATAATATTTGTACGTCGTTTTATAATAAACAAATATTGACTTATAGTTAATGTTTTATTTCTTGTCCTTTAGATTATTTTGATATATGTATTATGTCGTATGTATTCTCAGCTCAAAATGAAATGTTTATTTTGCAAATAAGATGTTTTAATGTACGACTGCAACGGTTCGCAATACCAAAAGGAGCGAGAAGGCGGGATTTCTGTCTGCCACAAAGTTAGAAACACTTTACGAATTTAACAAATATTTCCATAATCTTGATATAAGAACTCGGGCTGCCCCCCAAATTTAAAGAGTTTTTCCCCTTTTACATTTTCTTTGTTTTCCAGAAAGCTAAGAAAGATTTATTGGGGTGCGAAAAACACCTCAGATTTACATTTTATTGCGGAGGTAAATAAATTTGTGTATATCTTTGTTGAGATTTTCTCTGTTGTAAATTTGAAGTCTCGAAAATTTTGAACTAGTATATATTTGTATGTTATCGGTTATCAATTAGGTATTTTTGAGCAGAATAATTTTGTGACATAAAGTTTCCGATTTTTTTATGTCCTAAGGATGGTAATGCATATTTACACATTTTTCTCGTCCTTTTAAGTGCGTTCGTTATATTGTATAGATAAATTGTTTTAGGAAACTATTCTGGAAACTGATCTCCCGACAGGGTTTGTTGCAGAGATCACGGTGCAATCGTAGTTTGGTCAATTCAAGGGCAGATATTTTGACCTGAAAAACCGATATCGCTGTGGTTTTTGATGATTTTTAATCATCTGATACAAATGGATACGTCTGCCGATACGATGTGTGGGTTCCTTATGAGCTTAGTGAGTCGATATCACGATATCTTTTCCTGAAAAAATCTGTCTGTCTCTGGAATAATATATGATTTAAATAATTACAAACTTGTTACTTAGAGTAAGGCCGGGTACGATCTATTATAATTGGTACCATGTTTCTGACAAAATTTGATTGTTTAATAAGTATTAGCTGATTAAATTCTAGGTATAAGGAGGTAGGTATAATTTTGGTAGATTGGCATCTATTATTCCCTATCACAGCTATTTTTCTGGATATTGTGATTGTCGAAATTAAGATGTGAATAATGAATGCTACCATACACAGTTGTCGGCTTACAAATTCATTTTATAAAAATAAAGGTTCATGAGAAAAAAAGAATTATAACATTTTTATCAGATTCAGTTTTGTTTGCAGTAATTAAAGAAAATTACGCTTTAAAATTTCACTCACACTTCGTCAAGTTAGAGATTATTTTCAGCAGAAAGTTGCAAGTGGAGGCTTATTACTTGTTAATAATATTCAGAAAAATGTTTTAGGCAATGTAATTATTGTTTCTGCCATTGGTCTTCCTAAAATGGCAGGAACTTTTTCACTAATAGTCTTCTTGATCTGTTGAATTGTTTTTGATACTGCAGACTATTAAACTGAGGAATATTTGATATGCAAATATGTCCTCTTGCGATCATCAATAATTCAATACATTGAATTTCCGTCAAATTAATTTTACTTTAAATTGAAATTCGACTCTTTCACTGAAATCTTCTCTGAAAAGAAGTGAGTAAAATAATGGTCGATAACAATGTAATAACTCTTCGAAATGTAATCCTCGCTCATCCTAAGATCCACATCTAGTGATTTTGAAACTACATTATTCTCTATGTCTTGTAACATGTTCCGTCCAATTCTATTTTAATGTGCATAACCGTTTCACTAGATCTTCCATCTTGGTTATGGTTCAAGATAACTTGTCAAACGATTAGGTTCTCACTTTTTATATATTAATACTACTATTGAGTTTTTTCATTCCTGCGTAATGTCACGCTTTGTCCAGAATTTTTGACAAGTTCTCCAATTTTTCCTTTCTCAGTTTTTCCACAATCTTTCGGCTTCTCTGCTAATATCTGGTCTTAGTCTGATAGTTTGTGATTTTTCATTTGATTTAAAGCTTCATCGATTTTCTCTTTGGTTATCTCTAGTATTTTTTCGGAGTTTACGTTTATAATTATTACTTCTTGATTTTTTGGTTTTTTCGTTCTGATTTGATTTTTCGGTTTTAGTTTCATATAATTCTCTATAGAAAGGCTCACAAATAGTGAGCATGTTTATTTAATTTTCAATCATATTACCCCATTTGTCTTTCAGTTTTCGAATTTCTTTTTTCGAGGTATTGTTTCTCCTAAATATTCTCATTCGTTTGTTATCTCAATAAGTCGCTTTCGTAATTTTTGCGACAGATCATTTGCCTGTCTATCTTATTAATTTCGGTATATTGTAATGCATTTCGTTTACCGCCGAAGTGACCGCTTTTAATTGTATATCTTGTGATATTTTACCTTTAATAACATTTCAACTTTATTGTCTTTATAAGTGAGAGTGGGAGCATATATTTGCATAAATTGAACTGTAACTAATTTATTTATCGCCAGTGTCATATAGACAACGCTATCGGAGATCACTTTGGACGTAGTTAGATGAGGTACTCATCTTTTATGGAAGGAATCCCCAATCTCCTATATTTTGTTCAATTCCCTTCCAGGATAAAATATGTTCTGTTTTAAGTTTTATTGATTCTTCTCTTTTTAATCGTGTTTCTAGGATTCCTACTATATTTCATTTGACCTTTTTAAGTTTATACTGTATCTCAAGTAGCCCTTCCTCATTACCAGCTGATCTTGTCTCTGATCAGTCCAGGAATTCTTGGCAATTCCTGTTTAATGGTTGGTCTGACCGATGTCTTCGTCAGGGTACATCAAACCGCTGGAAACAAGGGGGCTTTTTTATATAGCTTTCGCATATCAGAGGATGTGTGCCAACAAAACACCACGTCGGCCAGACGTCTTGGTGAGTGTTAGCTTCAGCCGCCCCTGATATGCGATACCATTGCCCTTTGTAGCCGCTAACTCTGGATCACACGCGGCTATTATGGACTTTCTTGGGTTCAACTTCATCTTTTCAACTGTTCAACTTCACCTTTGAGATCCTACCGGCATGAGTAGTCCTATCAGTGGATACGCTACGGCTGGCATTGCTCCCAAAATATGAGATTCTATTAAGTTTTCTCATCAACGACAAGGTGAAATTAAAGTAGACTGAATTAAACTGAGGTAGCCGATACTTGATGGAAATTAATTTTAAATAAATAAGCAAAGATTAAAATCTAAAAATTTCCACCATATTTAAAATTGTATGTATAACAATAGTTTAGTATAGTTTGTAGTTGAAAAAGGCACTATGTGTCGAAACAATTATTATTCATACAATTTTAAATATAGCGAAAATTTTTAGATATTAATCTTTGCTTATTTATTTAAAGTAGAGTGACTATTTATAATTAGAGGTATTTCAACAACAGACGGAACAACTCTTTTGAATTCACCAGGAACTCTTTCCTGGTGAAAATGCAGTGGGGCTTAAATGCAGCCTGGGTTTATATATATATATATATATATATATATATATATATATATATATATATATATATATATATATATATATATATATATATATATATATACAGGATCGCTATTATGAATGGATATCTCCGGAAATTTAGAAATTTCGTAATGAAATTTTGGACACAAACATTAGGAAATGTTTGCCTTTTTGAGTGTATTTTCATTTTTTTTGACACATATTTGAAATCTAAGTCTGGCTTGATTTTATTTAATGACAGTACAGTATTTGAATTTGGCATCGTCGGAAAGAGCATTTTTTCTGAATGCAACAGGTAAATATTGTATGTTTTTTTTCAAAATTGATTTAAAAAGTTGGCTGAAAGGTGTTTCGGTCTTTTTTAGTATATTAATAATTTTACTAATACATAAATATATTTTTCATTTTGTAGGCTATGAAACTATGTATGACTATGGCAACTATTAGCGTCAATTTGTGAATTTCAAATTTCTTTCAATTTTTGAATGGAATTAATATGCATTTAACTGAAGAAATAATTTAATTGAAATACTACCAAATGTTGGATACGGTGACAGAAAACGCATTTATTCTGAAGTTTGTAGAGTATTTAATGAAGTGGATCTGAATAAAAATATTACTAAGTCAACAGTTTCAAAAACGGTGAAAATAATCAATGATGTAGGCAGCATTAAAATTTGTCCAAAATTAAGACAAAAACAAAAATAAATGACAAAAATTGGAGGAAATACTTGGACTTGGAGGAAATACTTAATCCTCATTCCATCGAAGAGGAAGCCTCAACGAACACTGAAAAGGTGACATTAAACTTAAAAAACTTGAGTGGAAATTTCATAAAAATTGATCAGTTTATGGAAAGAAGTCTTGCTTTTAAAAGGCAAATTGTTAATATCACAGCTGAATATCAATCCGAATTGCAAGACCTTTTAAAAGCGGCAAAACACAAAAAAATTACTATAACATAATTATAAATATTGTTAAAAGACCTTTCATTAAACTGGTTTCATAATATATATTTTTTATTTTACCCTTGTATTATATCTTGGAACATATCCTATATTAATAATAATATTCAGCTCTACAAGCCTAGTGGCCCTTGGCTACGAATTCTTTCACTATTCTTCTCCATCTCCCTCGGTCCAAAGCATCATTCTTCCAATCCCTGACTCCCACTTTCCTCAAATCATCCATCACCTCATCCAGCCATTTCTTCCTCGGTCGCCCTCTTTTTCTCTTTCTTCATTCGCCTCTCATCAGAATTCCTTTAATCCATCTCTCGCGAGGCATCCTAGCTATGTGCTCCAGCCATCTAGCTCTCTGCGCTCTCACCATCTGAACAATGTTTGGATTTTTGTAAATCCTCCTTAATATTTTACGTTCCCAGACTTTCAGCTTACTTTCTTCCTTCTTCGTCATTGTCGATGTCTCGCATGTATATGTAACTGTGGTCCTTAGTATTGTTTGGTACAGTCTTACTTTTGCTGCTCTTGTTATATTCTTTACCCTTAAAACCTTCGAAAATATATCTGCAGCTTTGCTTCCTTTCCCTAGTCATTTCTTTATTTCTTTCTCTTCATCCCATTTACAAGTTAGTGTTACTCCTAGATATTCAGGTTGTTCTGGTTTCTCTATTATATATACCATATATTAACCTCTTGGTATTGATGCCACTCTCCCTCAGAATCATTTCCTGCATAGATTGAACAGAACTGTAGATAGTGGATCGCTTTGTCTCAGTCCTTTCTTTACAATGAACTTCTCAGTCATTTTCGACCTCGTTCTCTATCGACTATAACTTTATTTTCTGTTCTCCTGACAGTCATCTCCACCAACTTCCTCAACTTTTCCGGGATTCCCAACCCTCTCATTGCTTGGAACACATTTTTCCTGCTAATGAAGTTATATGCTTGCCGATAGTCTATAAACAACAAATGCAAGCTTAAATTTTGTTCATAAGTATTCTGTTGGATCTGTTTCATGATGAATATTTGGTCAATTGTTGATCTTCCTGCCCTGAATTCTCCTTGGTATTCCCCTACTTGTTCGTTATAGTATTTCTCTAGTCGATCTTTAATCATCTTTGCCATCACTTTGTAAGTCATGTCTTGCAGTGCAATTCCTCGGTAGTTATTACACTCCTCCCTAACTCCTTTTTTGTTGATGGGTATTATCCGCGCTTTATTCTATTTCTCTGGCATATTTTCTTCTTCCCAAATTCTCTTCATTAACTTCCATGTTCTTGCCACCAGCGCATCACCACCGTGTTTCAAGATTTCTGCTGTTATACTGTTTTCTCCAGCACTGTTATTATTTTTTAACTGCTTTATATAAACTTCTACTTCTCTTTTTGTAGGGGCATTTATAATTTCGATATTGATTGCAATATTATCTTCTTCCATTTCATGTTCGCCCAAGTCTCATTAGCATCTCTGAAAATTATTGGGCAGATCTTTTCAGTTTTCCATGTTCATCTCCTACGAGAGATCCATCTTAAGTTTTTACATAATGGGGTCTCCTGGCGCTACTGCTTTTACTATTTTTAATTTCGTGATAGAAATTTTTCATCTCCTTATTAGCATATGATTCTTCTATTTCTTTTAATTCACGTTCGACAAGTTCTTTCTTTTTTCCTACTACATACGGTCTTGGCTTCCCTCATCATATATTTCTTTGTTGCTTTCACTCCTTTCTTTCAGTAATCTCAGACGTGGTTTTTTTCTTTGCTCCAAAATTTGTTTACATTCTTCGTCAAACCATGACTTGTTTTTGTTTGACTACCAATTTGATTTCTTTTGGGTTCTCCCAATATTTTTTTCTGCTACTTCCTTCGCAACTATTTCAATCTGTGTCCATTCTTACTATAAATGTTCTTTATTAGGTTTAATTCCTAGTTTTCCTTTCATTTCCTACTCGAAACACATTGCTGTTGTCCTATCACCTAGTTTTACTACGTCATTTCTCTTCCATCTTTCCTCCTCTGTACCTTTTCTTCTAGGTAGTCTTCCCTGTTTTATTTCTGTTATAACTAATATGTGATCGCTATCAGTATATTATCCTGTACAAATTAACATTCCGTATTCACGGTTCCTGTATTCCAATTTTTTTGTATTCTCGGCATATTTACGGAACGTATCCACCGCGAATAAAGAGCTGTGAGTGTATATTTAATATTAACATCTAGTAAATATTTGAAATAGTCGTGCTAAATTTGTTATATTTCGTTTTCCTGTGTAGTAGCTCATTATTTTTATTTCGAGTCTAACGAATGTCATTTTATTTACTTTTTCATCTATTTTTCGGTATTTTTTATTCGTACCTAAAATACAAAATAATATTTAATGACAGCATTTAATGAAATACTGTCCGCCTTAATTTCACATTTGAAAATTTACATTTATATTTTTGCCGGGCAAACCAACTATGGACATATTTTGAAAATAACATTTTTCATAAAAAAAGACATTTTTCTTAGCTAATTTTTTATATTGCGGACGAACTATATATAATTTTTAACGTTTTATCGAATTCATTAATCAAAGCTCACATAATCCTGGGAATTTTTCATACTTCTTGATCATTAATAACAGAAACCAAATTTCAAACCAGATACGTTCCTTTAGAGTTAACTTAAACGCTCATAATCCAACCGACGTTAATAAATTGTATCGCATTTTTCTACCTTGTTTCTGTAGATAGCCAAAGGAATTTTTTAAGACAAAGGATTATTTATTAATTTCTAGTTGATTTGTTGTTTTAACTCCATATTTTGATTACATAAACGATAAATTCTATAGAAATTATTTTTTAATATTATTTTATGTAGTAGGACATATTTATTTTTAAATTGCAGACGATACTCTAGAAGTGTAATACAGGTAGAATTTTAATAATTTTGTATTAGGAAATTGAGGGATTTTAATTGCTGTTTTAAATTTTAATTATAACGTTTATATAACATTTTTTTAATATAATTCACTAAAAGTATTTTTCAATTAATTTTAGATATTCCTTATATTCAATGAAAGTATTTTTAAAATGCAATTATGGAACTTGCGAACATTTTAAATCACTTATCTACAGATTTTTTTAATTTGATAATTATGCTAATATTGTCAGTGTAATGTACGTCAAAATACTGCAAAGAAGTGATCAGATGATTTATTCCACTCTCGTTGAACTAAAGAGATGTTTACTATAGTAGAAAGACCAAACAGTATTCCGAAGCATTCACCAAATAAATTTATGTGCATGAGATAGATAACTTTAGGTATATTTTCGATTTTGAATACCCATTAAAATTCGTCATCATCATAATGATTGTCTATCATCATCTCATCATCAGCTCATTGTGATCCATTGGTGGATGTAAGCCTATCATAAGCTTCTACACAAACCCCTATTTTCAACCGTTCTGCATCCGAGGCATCCGATTATCTGGTTGGTGAACGTCCTCTGTTTCTCATGACATCTTATCTTCGTCGCTATTCTATTATGCGCCCAGTCCATCAGTCGTCGGCCATTCCTATCAATATTTCTCGTCCAGTTCCACTTCATAATAGCTATTTTTTGTACAGCATCTGTAAGACTGGTTATCTTGCGGATTTTAAACACAGATTTTAGTCTCGATCTCTGAGAAAGTAATACAACTTAGATCGCTCCATCGGACATGGTGCGACCTCTAATTTTTCTCACAGGTAATTAGTCATAGTCAAGGTTTCCGCTCCATATGGGAGAAGGGGGCTGCCACTTTCTTTTTCAAATAGATAGGAGCAGTCGATTTAAATATATTTCGACGCCTTCCGAAGGCCGCTGTGAGTGCTACTCTGTGAGAAAGTTTATTATTATTTTTACCCACCTTTGCCCACTTTAAATTGAGATTTTCACCCCAAAAATGTTACAATCAGTATGGTAGGATCCTACAGGAATGATTCGTTATGAGGTTATGAATCTTAACGAGATCATAAATGTTGAATATTATTGTGCTCAGCTTGATAGATTCAAAAAAGTCCAAGCTTAATTAATTGAAAAGGTGCTATTCTGTAGCATGGTAATATCGTACAAGACTTCATAGTGTAATAACCCAAGAAAAATTTACTACTGCTTGAACTATTAAAATTGCATTCGAAGAATATTTCACTTACAAATCATCCTATTTTACAAAAAGGGAATAGAAAATTTGTTTGCGTGATGGTCGAATATTGTGAACAATGATGGAGATTATATTGTAAATTATTTAACACTTAATATATGTATCAACACTCAAATAAAATAAAATTTTGTACAGTGTTAAAAAAGCAACATTACTTAAAATTATACTTTTTTAGTATTAAAATTATTTTCGGTTCGGTGCATTAAATGTATAATTGAAAGGTGACTATATAGCATAAAATAATAGTTAGTTTAAAACACACAGTTCTTTTTGCTGAGGGAGGTTAGCAATTTATCAGATAAAATGTGTTAGCATCACATACCACTGGGCGCTTGGCCATTAGTTACCAACCAATATGGCTAGCAAACTCTTAACTGTACGTTAGTTAACTTAACTATGGTTCATATGATATGGTTTTTTTTACTGAAATAGTGACTAAAGAGTCTTGACGCATGGTCCAAGACTTTCTTGACCTAATCACTTGAAGGGCACTGGATATATATTAAACTCTAGTCTGATCTAGTCTACCTTCCAGCCTCTCTGATTTTTTACTGGGGTGTAATAATACCGGTTAAATCTCCCCATAGTGACAATAACATTTTTTTTTTTGGGTGAAGACCTGGAGTTTGACAGAGCGCAGTGATAGAATTTACTTTTTATTTCGATTAACAGTTTGTTGCGAAAAAGAATCTCTGTTTAAGCTGAACAAAACTGCACTGCAGATGGTTCCACGTTGAATTTTGTTTTTAACTGATATTTAATTTGACACTCATATTCTTTTTGTTTTCACTCGGTTGAGTTTTTTTAAATGTCGTTGAATTGTGGACAGTAAAGTTTAAAGCTTTGTGGCTAATACCTGGATGGTCTATTTGAGATCAGCTTCAATTTCAAATAACTAAAGAGCCTACAGGTTTTCCAGTTTTTATACCACCGAGAAGATTGAAATTAGGTTTTTTTAGTATTTTTATAATTAATTTAAATGTTTTTAAAACTACGCTGACAAGTTCTGCTATCCAAGGCAATAGGATAATCGACATTAATGACAGTTGTGATAATATAAACATATATATATATATATATATATATATATATATATATATATATATATATATATATATATATATATATATATATACATTGATCTTGAATTGCTGCCCTTGAAGAAGTATTCTGTAAACTGGACTGGGAACAGGATGGTGTAAAGATCAATGATGCAAACCTAAACCACCTTAGGTTTGCAGATGATATCGTTATCCTTTTAAAAGACCCAGAGGAGCTGCAAAGACGCATACAAGAGCTGCAAAGGGCTGGTGAACCATTTGGCTAAAAAATAAACTTGAAAAAGAGTCAGGTTATGTTCAATAAATTCACTCAGGACAGAAGAATTTCAGTTTTAGGAAAGGATTAGGAGATTGTGGACCACTTTATATATCTTGGGCAAAGGAAATCAATGGAGGGGGATACCGTCCGGAAGGTGGAACGACGTATTAAATGTGGCTGGCAGACATTTGGCAGGCTCAACATAGTGTTTAAGAGCAGACTCCCACTTTGTCTAAAAAGAAAAGTCTTCGATCAGTGCGTTCTACCTGTTATGACATTCGGAAGTGAAACATTGACACTCACATCGCAATCAATTCAAAATTTTCGTGTAGCATAGAGGGGAATGGAAAGTTGAATACTTGGCATTACAAGACAAGACAGGAAGCCCTGCGCATGTATCAGATAACAAACGGAAGTGTGTGACATCATTGGAAGAGTAAAGCAATTGAAATGCAGATGGGCAGGCCATATTTCCAGGCTATGAGACGACAGGTGGACGAAGGCAATCCTGGAGTGGAACTGCTATTAGGATTAAAAAAACATTTTTAAACATTATTTGGACTATTCTGTGTTCCAGTTTGTTATACTATTGAATTTTCATTTTACTAGATATAACGAAACTAGAAAAAAATCCATAAGTTTAGGTAAGTAAACAATAATAGAAGTGTTCTACGTTGGTCACTCGGCAGTCGGTAGGTTTCCTGATAGACTTATGGGTAGGCACATAACCAAGGGTTTATAGCCCGAGGGGGGTGCTGGCCTGGGTTTGTCGGAAGCGGATCACCGTGGTTCGGAACCCACGTTAAGCTGTAGGTCCAGTCGCTAAATAGCCTAGTTGCTGATGCGCCTTTAACCCAAACACTTTACTTTACTTTAGACACATTCACGTCACTTCCATCTTCTTCTTTAATGCCCTTAAAACAATGTTTTAAAATAAGTTGTGTATTGATATTTTTTTCATCTCCAAAAACATAAATAATAATTTGATTAAATCAAATTAAAAAAAATAGTAAAATAAAATAAAGATCGTCAGTAAATTAAAAATCCAACTGAAAAAAGAAAACGCAAAGTAATTAAAGCTCTTTTTGACGATGAAGATAACATAGACAATGAAATTTACGCAACTAATAGCCAAAAAGACGAAAAAGGTTACCCGCACATATACCTGCAATAACCTGATTTTCACTGTCTTAGCCCGATGAAGGCTGGCTGCCATGCATGCTATGTTTTTGATATGCATATGCAACATGAGCAGACTTGCCAAAGAAAACAAATAAATTTGTATGTACACTGCCCGTCTAATAACAATAAATAATTAAGTGTTTCATTATACATAAATATGTATACCTTTATGTGGTATTGTATACAAAATTGCTTTTCAAAACTGATTATAGCCGATGATAAACCAAAGATACTTGCAGGGAAAAACCCAGAATTCTATGTTTTAAAATAAAACTTTAATGGTACAAAAACAAAGCCATATTTCTTTTTGTACATACTTCTCCAGCTTTTCTACAGTTCATTTAAACATTTGTTTACTTTGCACTGTACCTTCCCACTTTTGATAAACTCTAGTACGAGTGTCTTAAAGTAAATTAAACAATAATTTACACGAGGCTATGTACAATGTTCTGAAATCATATTTGAATGATAGAAAATTTTAGCGTTTTTTAGCGTTAAATACGAATCAGAACTGACCTGAACTGACTTGACTTGAACTGAATCAGAACACTGGCAAAATTGATCCATTTTTAAAGCGAATCATAATAGGTGATAAAAAATCAATCCTTCAACAAGCGCAAAAACCAGTTTACATTCAAAGAAGATTATTTATGCTATGTACTTGGTGTAATTGGAAGATGAATATTTATTATGAGGTGTTATCTCAAATAAGCTATACACAAACTTTTCTGTTCAGCTTTGGTGAACAGCTTCCAAAACTAATTTTACCATTTTGGATAGATTTCAATCAAAAGTTCTTCGTGCAATCACATATGCAACATGGTTTGTATCTAACAAAGACATTTTCAATCACTTCAAATTAGACAACAGCCAGCCAATTAAAATGTAATTCTCCTTGGATTAACAACGCAAATAATAAATTACCAATAAGTGTTAGTTATTGCTAGTTATTTCATGTAGTTTAGTGTTAGTTTTTAGTAACTTAAGTCATAGTAATACTTCTCACACTGAGGAGTAGATAATGGCTACTAGCCTCATTCATGTCATTTTCACTACACACATATTTGCTTATTCTTAGGTTAACTAATAGATTACAATGAAATAAACATTAAAAAAAACTTTGCACTTTTTCAATAATAAATATAGTAATATAGTACTATATATAATTCTGCAATTAATTACGTTCTTCAAATTTATACAAAACAACCAACAACAAATTCAGAGGATTTGTTTACATTGTGTAACGATACAGAAACTCAAAGCTTATTATATTGGAGAAACTTACCGCATTTAATTATACCTCTTTGGCTTCTGTTTTTCCCATTTCAATTCAATATTATTAATGAAATTTATTTCCTAACAAAAACAAAACTTGACAACTGAATATTGTGGGAGAAAATATATACTGTTATGTTTTTTTTGTCCAAATTCAAAAATGTGTAAATCCTTGTTTTTTGGTTAAGTTTTGTGCCCCCTTAAAATATTTTTATGAATAAATTTTTCGTTTTAACCCATTAGTGAGCAAAGTTATTTTTTACTCAATATCAAGGAAGGGGCTCTATTAATACAATATAGTATATGAAATATGTTTTAATTCATTACTTTATAAGAATTTGATCATCCCTTTTAAGGGACGCTGCGCATAAAGACAATTTAAAAACAACACAGTCAGAATATAAATTAAAATAAAATAAGTCAGAATGCAAATGAATATAAAATAAAAAATGACAACAAAGTCAACCTATGCAGTATGCATTAACAATAGTTTCGATTGATTGCGCGGTTGACTCTTGGTGAAATATAGTAATAATGATAATAATTAAAACACTTGGTATTTGTTTCATAATAAATTCAAGATATTCTCTAATATGTTTTGGCCTAGCGACCATTCTCAAAGAGAGTTATATATAAACTAAACTAAAGTTTCGAAGTGCTATCTAATGGAGGTCGCTTTTTTTGGTCTCGTTAAATTTATTACACTTTCAATAATTGTGGTATTTCCGAAGTCCAGCTGGGTTTTTGTTAGGTTTTTACTGTCGTATATGGTTTTTTTTAATTTCGGAAATTTCCATGTAATTTAACAGCCTACTTTTATTGCAGCTATGTATTAATTAACACTAATAGTGTCAAATTAATATATAGCTGCAATAAAACCAGGCTGTTAAATTACTTCGATATTTCCGAAATTAAAATAGCCATATACGACGGTAAAAACCTAAGAAATACCCAGCTAGACTTCGAAAATACCCCAATTATTGAAAAAGTGCCATACATTTAACGATACAAAAAAAACGACCTGCATTAGACACCACTTCGAAACTTTAGTTTAGTTTATACATAACTCCTTTGAGAATGGTCGCGAGGTCGAACCATATTAGAGAATATCTGAAATATGAATATGAATATGAATATGAAACAAATACCAAGTGTTTTAATTATTTTCACTATGCAGTATGGTAACTGTAAAAACATATTTTGGGATGCTAAGCCGTATTACATTTTTTGAGGATAAAGTTGCTTTTCTTGTTGCAAAATACACAACGGCGATAAGTTTCATTGTAGACAGTCAAATACCCAGTGTCTTATATCTTCCAGAGGGCGTGATTCGTCTTTGGTGTGATCTTATACCAAATGATTTCAAAATGATCGGAAATCATTGATCTCCGAAAAATTATTAGACTTTGCATTTCGGTCATCAACTCTAACTTTGTTTCATTAGCAGCCAGACATTAAATGCTGAAACATCTAAGGAATGGGCAACTAATGGCCAATACCACTTCGTTTGTTGTATTCTTGTTTTATAGGCAGCTACCAGGTTATCAGTCTTACCAACTCCCCCCATGCCTTTTATAGGTTGCTACCATTTTAGGTTGAAGTATATTTTGTTAGATTTAAAAACACGGTCTCATAGCGAAGCAGGTACACTGGTATCTGTTTCAAAATTGGTTGCAACAAATACAATTTTGTTGTCTTTTCAATGCACTAAAAAAGTTTGCTAGTTTCTATAATACTTATGTGCCCCCTTTTGGATTTTTTTCAGTGCTTTTTCTCTAAAATAGGACACTATTCTAGCTTGTTTTCGTGGATAGTTCCTATATCACAGTAGTTCTGGTCAGTCAAATGGGACAAAAGTGGTAAACTGGCCAAAACATTTTCAAAATAAAGTTTATATACTTGATTTTTTGGCACGCCGACTTGGTCTAGTAGGAGGATATATATTGTTGTTTGAATACGCATATATGCAAGTAAAACCTTATTATTATTTACCCTTTTAACAAGTCTTAGGTTACAATAATTTATATTTGGGTATATTATTTCCACATTGGACAGGAAAAAATAAAAACTAGAGTATGGCCATAATATAAATATTTATAATTTTAGGCATGGCTTTTTAGGCCTATTCCATATAGTCAACTTTTTAATTTTTAATTTAACTTATCATGATGTTAAAAAGGTTTTATTATATAATATTTAATATATACTAAATTAATATCCAGAAAATATACTTGTGAAAATATGCAGTTAATGGAGATCTTTAAGTTTTTTTATTGTTTTGTTTTATTTTTAATTTTGGCTAATATATGGCGTAATTCTTAATTTATCTGTTTTCTCAAAATTAATTAATTTCTCAAAACTTTTTTTGACGATGTTTATTAATTTATTTATAGTTTCTTCGTTAAATAATAAGCAATTATATTTACCAAATTTGCTTTTACACATATTTGCTTATAAAACCAATTTGCATACAAGTGAAAACACATCCGTTGCTATGGACCAAGATTATATTCTGAATTGTTGCTCTTCTACACAGCAATTTTTCTTGAAAGCAAAGCCCTCGTGCTCCAGGCCCCTAATCCTTCTGTGGGGTGAAGCCTTAGAACCCACTACCAACATAAAATACAAGAAACCCCCTTCCTAACATCTAGCGGCAAGAAATCAAAGCACTAACTTGCAGTTAACTTTATATGCCACCATCTATCGGGTGCACCACTGGGCAGGTCACATAATGAGAAGGTCACTCCTAGTAATAGTTCAAATAGTAACAAAATAAAGTAAGCAAAGGGAAGGCCTAGAAGCAGATGGATACACAAGGTGGAAAAGGATGTAAAAACATTGGGAATTGCAGACTGGATAATGGGATGCAGAGACAGTCAGAGACAGGAAGGAATGGAACGGCATAAAGAATGGTGCCAGAACACATAAAAATACTATAACGATGATTGGAAGAAGAGGAATAATCTACCTTATTCACAAAATTAAAAAACGCTTTTAAGCGTTAACCATAATCCCGAGGAATTGAGCTCTTATGGTGATGATGGTGATGATGATGATGGTGATGATGATGATGATGATGATGATGATCCCAAAAAATTATATACACGCTTTATTTTCTGATAACTTACTCATACTGCATTCTTTTTAAGATTGATCTAATAAAAAAATGCTGCTACCAGACATACCTTTGAGCAACGGAAATTTATCCTAAAGTGTTACTGGAAAGTCCAAAGACAGTTCAGGCGAGAATTTTATAGTTTTCAGTTCAGTTACCCGCCACAACTCCACGTACTGGACACCTGAGAATCCACACGTTACTGAAGAACATCATGTTAATTTGCCATGAGTAATGCTTTTGCAGATAAGCCACACCATACTGTGAGGCTTATCTGCAAAAGGATTAATTGGACCATTCTATATTAACGGTACTGTAACTAGCGCTGCTTACCTTAATTTGCTACATGCAGCAGTGATCCCACGCATTCGGGAAGCTTTTGAGGGTGAGAAATTTTATTTTCAACAACATTGGACACATCTTATGATTATCATCATGACGTAAGGGCTTATCTTCACGAGACTCTACCGAACAGATGGATTGGATGAAGGGGTTGGGTTAAATACCTCGCACGTTCACCTGATCTTACACCGGTCGACTTATTTTTATGGGGATACATTTAAGACTAGGTTTACAAGATAAAATTAGCAACAGTCAATGAATGAACAATCGAAGTAGCGATTGAAAGAGAATGCAGACAAATACCAATGGAATTCATAATCGATGTTTGCGATTCCATTGCTTTTCGTTATCAGCAGTACCTGGACCACGACAGCAGGTAGTTTGAAAACAGGCGTTGGTTAAAATAAAGGCTACTCCTTTATTTTTTTTTGAAACCCTTAAGTAAACTGTAGTTTAGGGTCTAAAATACTGATTTTACTGATTTAGTTATCAATAATAACATCATAATTAATGTTTATTACATTATTTTTGTATAAATGTATCTTCAAAAAGATCACATATCACCAAAGTAATTCATAAATCTTTTGGAAGACGTCAATCGTCATCAAAAGACGTCATCAAAACACTATGACTGGATGATACAGAAATATAAATATTATGATAAAGAATTATAAAAGGCTTAAAGATTTCTGTAATATATATGTAATATATATATATATATATATATATATATATATATATATATATATATATATATATATATATATATATATATATATATATATATATATATATATATATAGTATATAAATATATATCATCATTATCGTCAACCTGTGTCGATCCACTGCAGGATAAAGGCCTCTTCAGCATGCTTCTAACTTTCACTGTCCTGGGCTTCCCTCCGCCACTCCGGTGGTCCAATATACATAACGATGTCATTAATTCATCGAGCTTTCGGTCTTCTTTATTTTGCGATCAAGCAGTATCCACTCCAGGATTGCCTTGGCCCACCTGTCGTCCCATCGCCTCGCTATATGGCCGGCCCATCTCCATTTCAATTGCGTTACTCTTTCAATAATGTCACAAACTTTGTAACTCTGTCTCGTCTTGTAATGCCAAGCATACATCTTTCCATTTCTCTCTGTGCTACCCGAAGTTTTTGAATTAATTGCGTTGTGAGTGTCCAGGTTTCACTTCCGTATGTCATAACGGGTAGAAGGCACTGATCGAAGACTTTTCTTTTCAGGCAAAGCTAGAGTCTGCTATTAAATACTATGTTGAGCCTGCCAAATGCCTGCCAACCACATTTAACACGCCGTCCCACCTCGCGGGCGGTATTCCCCTCCTCTGCTTAAGATATATAAAGTGGTTCACAATCTTCGAATCCTTTCCTAAAACTGAAATTCTTCTGTCTTGAGCGAAGTTATTGAACATAATCTGATTCTTTTTCAGGTTTATTTTCAAGTCAAATGGTTCGCCAGCCCTTTGCCGTTCTTGTATGCGTCTTTGCAGCTCCTCTGGGTCTTGTGAAAGGCAAACGATATCATCTGCAAATCTAAGATGGTTTAAGTTTGCATCATTGATCTTTACACCATCCTGTTCCCAATTCAGTTTACAGAATACTTCTTCAAGGCCAGCCGAGAAAAGAATAGGCCATATTACGTCACCCTGCCGTACACCTCGTTCTACATTAACTCCTACTTCAAGATCATCAAGGTGAAGAGTGGCTGTACCTCCATCAGTTATTAATCCTAATAGGTTCACATATGCTTTATCTACCCTTTGGTTAAGCAGTGCATCCATTATCGCATGCTTTGCGATCTTCCTGTACGTGTTTTTTTTGTAAAAGGATCACTTCTGCATATTTCCATAAGTGAGGTAATATTTGTTCTTTGCGGCATTTTGAATATAATTTTGCCAGTGTTTTTGTAACGTCCGACTACCAGCTTTTAGCATTTCGACGTTACACTGTCCTTTCCTGGAGCCTTGCCGTTTTCCATCGATTCTATAGCATTTGTTACTTCCTAGGATATCTGGCATTTGTTCTTCCATGGGTATTGTTGTCTTTGATTAGTTCTGATCTTTATATAAGTGGGAATAAAATTTGCTGACAACCTCTAACATTTGCGTACGCGCCCTGCACACTGTATCATCCTCAACCTTAAGGCATATATTTGCGTTCTTTTGTTTTTCAGCTTCTATTTAGCCTTGCTAATTTCTTTGTTTTTTCCAGGGTTTTTTGCACTAGCTGCATGTTGAATTGGAGCGTGTTCTCTCTGATACATTTTCTTATAGTTTTGCAGAGCTCAATCTGCTCGACCCTGCCAAAAGGACTACCTGCATTTTTTATTGCTAGCCGTTTCTTCATTAAATCAATAGTCTCACTGGATATTTTTATCTGTTTGAGACATTTTTCTTCTGATGCTATTGAAGCAGGCGTTTGAAGCATATTGTTAAACTAACTAACACAGCAAACCGGTTTGATAAAGCAATCTCAAAATAGCTCAAAATCTCAGAAGGTTTCCAGAATCCACTTTGCCCTTCTTTGACCTTACCATTCTTTCGCGTTCTCTTCGGCAGTCAACTGGCCTAACTTTTGCTCGTGCCATTCAGTGGTCACTTCCAACATTAAAATTTTTAAAAACAGTACAATTGCAAAATATTCTTTTATCGTTGCTCATAATGTAATCAATTTCACTTGTGAGTCCAGATGGACTTTTCCATGTCCATTTTCTGGTGATATTTTTTTTATAGAACGAATTCATAATATAAAGTTCTTGTCCTTCAGCAAAATCAACCACTCTGTCACCTCTATTGTCTCGCTCACCAGTTTCATATGGGCCAGTTGCATTTTCGCCATTTCTTGTTGCAAAGATGGGTCACATCATCATAAAATTCTTCAATTTCCTCATCCGTATGGCTTATAGTTGGTGCATAAGCTTGGATGATTTAAAGCCTAAATTTTTTATTCAACTAAATGACGCATTAGGCTAGTCGGTCAGATGTACTTTCAAATTTTACTACACTGTCCTTCAGCTTTCGATTGGTGAGGAATCCAATTCCGCCACATCGGCAATTTTCCGTATTTCGAGTGTAGAGAACGTGTTCAGTTGGTTTCAGTTTGATTAACGCTTTGTCCTTTCTTCGTGTTTCACAGAGCCCAATAATATCCCAATATATTTTGTCAAGTTCGATTAACAGTTCTTGTAATCGGGCCTCCATTTTCATAATCCGTATATTTAGGGTTGCAATGTCGACAGTCCAATGGCAGCCTGATCTAACCCGGTGATTCTTAACACCCTCTGTCTTGGCGCAGGTATTCCACCTGTCGTAGGTAGTTGCCCCTTGGCCTCGGGGGATTGAGGACCGTGTTTGAGGTTGTACTGACATATTGAAACATATTGAAATACCATGTTGAAAGTATGGACCGTTATCCGCCACGCTGGTCGTCAATGCGTGTTGGCAGATTTTGGATCATGTTATTGTCACCCCGCAAGGAGTGATCCTCCCAGAAGCATAGAAGTTCTAAATGGTCTGGAGTCTAAATTGACCGAGTTTTATAATTAATGGACCCCAAAATGACCGGGTTCTATCATAATCGGACCTAAAACCCCCAACAAAAATACAAAAGAATAATCCTGACTACGGCTTTGCCAGCTAATGTGTATACCTCTAATGGAAGGATTATATAATTAGATATAAATCTAACGGATCTCTGTCCGTTTTGTTAGCGTGTAGCATGTATGTATGTCGACGGCATGTATCTCTAACTCGAGGTGAGATGTTCGACTCTCCTAGCCTTCGTCCCGGAGAATATCGGTGCGCTCTCATTGAATGATGTAACTGAAATTGTTGTGAAAATGTTAGGGTATAAAGCTGGATGTGTTGAGTAATATAAAGTTTAATAAATCCTGACAATATTTTGTATCATTTCTTATATAGGAAATTGTACTGGATAACCTCTTAAATCAAGGAAAAATGTTTTCATTATCTTTGAAATATATTTGGCTTCATGAATATCCATAAATAAGTACGACATATTTAACAGATATAATAATATATC
Organism: Cosmopolites sordidus; assembly: GCA_031761425.1. NCBI lineage: Eukaryota > Metazoa > Arthropoda > Insecta > Coleoptera > Curculionidae > Cosmopolites > Cosmopolites sordidus. The sequence continues at coordinate 78,088 of JARFXV010000527.1, read as the reverse complement.
TTAAACTTACTAGATTACGATTCTGTCAAATATTATCTACCTGATCTGCAAAATGTTTATTCAAACAATCGAATAAAAAATATATATTTTTTTTTAAATATTCTGTAAATATAAATACTGGTCAATCTCTGTTATGTACCCATTGCGTTATTTAGGTTTCTGTCAAATGCGCACATTTAATTTGTAAATGCATATTTTAATTCGCAGTCTAGATGATTGATCTAGAATTTTCTTTCAACCGAGTTACATCAAAATGTAATACTATTTAATTATCTCTTGAATGTTACATATTTCAAAGAGTTTATAAATTATGAATAGGACCTTTCTAAAACTTTGTATAATTTTTGTTTAACATAAAAAACTGTTTTATATAATCACAATTAATGCAGTAGGTAGAATTATTGTTAACATTTTTCATTACTGTTTGTGTGTTTTAAAGATTTAGTGAGAATCCATGTTATCGAACTTTCCGACATAAACAATTATTCGAGCAGTTTCTGGAAAGTTAAAAAATCCATTCAATCAAGAGTTGGTGCAAGACTGCCCAACGACAGTTATCGGAGTGTTGAGGCAAGAATATCTAAATGTCGCAAGAGGGATTGGGTATAGGAGAAAAGAATAATGACTTATTCAAACAATCAGATTATAGAAGGTATGAACAAGCACTATTTTTTTAATGACTGTACACTTAAAAAATTATAGAGGTATTTCAACAGAAGTCTAAGCAGCTTACACAGTTCCAGAAAATTATTCAAGACCATATATAATGTTCTCTGTCAAAATCGTTTCCTATTTTTAGCGTTAAAGCTCTTTACATTTAAACGGATTTAATATGACTATGAGACTACACCTATACCCTCAAAAAGTTACTGTTTACTGTTACTGATTTGAAAAAGTTATAGATACGTACTGTTTCATACATGATGCTTTATTTAAAACAGATCAGTAGTTTGAATCCAGTATCTGAGTGATGTTAATTTGAAGATAAAAATCCAAAATTTAGATCCGAAGAAAACTCTGGTATATGATTTAAAAACTGCGGCGTCCTATTTTTTCTTTTATGTTTAACTGAGGTACTCGATACTTGATGGAGATTTATTTTAAATAAAAGAAGTAATACTTATATATCTAAATTTTTACTATATTCAAAAATTGCATGAAAATTATTTCGGCACGCAGAGCCTCCGTCAGATACGAACATATGAAGATTATATTGCATGTATGTAAATGCATTGCATTTTTGTATCTAAAGAAGGCATTGGGTGTGGTAGCAATTGTCATTTAATTTTTAAATATAGTCAAAATTTAGACATAACTTTTAGTTCTTTGATAATAAGTCTTTTAACTATTTGGTCTACGATATTTCTATGATGTATTCCTAAAAGGACAGAGACTCAGCAAGATATTGAATATATAATTCTGGAGCATCAATTTGAATTTTGTTCCAATCATCCTACTATCTAGCTGGTGTATATAGTGGTCACCAAAATCAACGAACATTTTCAATTCAAACCATATATCTTTAAACAATTGTATGAAGTGAAACCTGGACACTGATATCGCAATCAATTCACAAACTTCTGGAAGCATATAAGGGAATGGAAATATATATGCTAGGCATTACAAGACGAGACAGAAAGCCCTGCATATGGGTTAGGGAAAACATGAAAGTGTGTGACATTACTGGAAGAAAAAAGGAATAGAAATGGAGATGGGTAGGCCGTGTAGTGAGGTGATGGGACGACAGATGGACTAAGGCAATCCTGGAGTGGATACCGCTTGATCGGAAACGTCCACAAAGAAGACCGAAAACACGAAGGACTGATGACATCATTAAGTAAACAAAATAAGAGCGGCAAAAAAAACTTAAAAGAAATAATATTTTGTTTTGTAACTCCTGTTCTGCCCAGATAGCATAAACCGTTTGGTATAACTAGAGGGTAATGACATGTAGAGTATCACTCCAGTAAGTGATCTTTAAAAATGATTCTTAAATTATATATAATATGCTAATATTAACTAGCTTTTAAATATTTTCTTTACAATATAATCAGCACATATTATTGCTGCTTATCTTCTTAAAGACGTTATTTTCTGTTAACGGTTCGTTCTTCAGGGATAAAAAAATGTTCTAAGGTTATACACGTTATTGCGTACCAATTCTGATAATAAAATTGAAGAGATTTACCAAATCACTTTTTGAAAACTTCTCGACGCACGTTTCGCTAACCATGTTAGCATTATCAGATGATTTAATTTTAAGATATTATTATTGGTCTACGATGTTCCTATGATATATTTTTAAAAGGAGATTCAGCCAGAAATTGAATATTTAATCCTGGAGCACCAAGATCAACGGACTTAATTTTAAATTTAAACTATATATCTTTAAATAAGTGTATGAAGTGAAATCTGGATATTCACATCGCAATCAATTCAAAAACTTCTGGAATAAGACGAAGCAGAAAGCCACTGATTTAATCTTAGATTAAATCAATCCCTGATGATGCTAACATAGCTAGCGAAACGTGCATAGAGACATTTTCAAAAAGTGTAAAAAGTAAAGTGTTTGAATTGCAATGTGTAATTATATAAAGTTTTAACTGAATCGTGGGACCCAAAATCAAACCGAAAAAATGGCTGTTCAAGAAAAATGAGCAAAAAATGGATAATCGTATTGTAGACGAGGCATTAAAGTACATTTTTACAAAATCTTGACCAAGTATCATCACCAGAATCATAAGACGACGTTTACAACAAAAGAACATAGATAGTAGAGTAGCCAGGAAAGTTCCGTTTTTAATTAAATACAATATAAAGCAGTGATTAAAATTAGATAAACAAAACTACAAAAATATTCTTTTTATCTATGAATCCTAGATTAATTTATTTGGTATTGATTGACATATTGTATGTTAGTAGGTGTATTAATGAAGATTACATTGTATGTAAGACTTTGGGTATAGTGAAGCATGGTGGTGGTAACATAAAAGTGTGACGGTATTTTTCATATAACGTAGTAGACCCAATATTTTAGATAAATAAAAATATGACAAAATGAATGTGTTACCTTATGCTGAAGAAAATATGCTTTTACAGTTGGCCTACCAACATGACAATGATTTAAAAAAATGGCTTATGCGGTGAAGCAGTGGTTCGAAAAGAAGCATTTTGAAATATTAGGGTAGCATTCACAGTCCCAGCCTCTAAATTTGACCGAGAACCTTTAGGTTTTCGGCCAAATTAATTTAGGTTCTTATTATTAACTTTAATATATAATTTAGGTTCTTCTTATTAACCTTTAGGTTCTCGGTCAAAAAAAAAATATTTAGGAGTTAAAAGGACGTCTTGCCGTTAAAAAAAAATAGCAAACAAGAATAAATTATGGCGAGAAATTCAGACATCTAATCAACTTCATGCAAAGAAAATGTCAATCAGTAATTAAGACTAAGTATAAAGTACTAAGCTTTGGTAATTTTATTGACTAAACTGTTTTAGAGAATTACACCTTTTGGTTTTTTTATGATTATTTTATACGTAAAATTAAATTTAAAGAGATTATAATCATTCAGCCATTGTCGATAAACTAAAGGATGAAGGTCTCCCCAGCATACTTCCAACTCGTGCGGTCCTGAGCTTTTCTTTGACATTCGGGTCCAATGTACTTGATAATGTCATGGATCCATCATATTTTAGATCTTCTTCGTGGATGCTTATGATCAAGCGGTATCTATCCCAGAATTGCTGTGGTCCATCTATCGTCACATCGCCTCGCTATTTGGCCTGCCCACCTCCATTTCAATTCCTTGACATTTACAATGATGTCACATACTTTTGTCGTTCTCTAATCCATGTGCAAGTCTTTCTGTCCCGCTTTGTAATGCCAAGTATACACCTTTCCATTCTCCTCTGTGCAAAGCTTAGGAATTAATTGTGATGTTAGTTTCCAAGTTTCACTTCCGTATGTCAGAACATGCAGCACGCAATGATCAAAAACTTTTCTCTTCAGGCAAAGTGGGAGTTTATTCTTAAACGCTATGTTGAGCCTGTCAAATATCTGAAAACCACACTTAGCTCGTCTTTCCACTTCACGGGCAGTATCACCCTCCATTAAAATCCTTTGTCCATTTTTGCCAGTGATCCACCACCTCTAAATCGCTTCTTAAAATAGATATTTTTATGTTTTTAGCAAATTTGTTGAACATAACTTGACTCTTTTCTAGGCCAATGTTCAAACAAAATGTAGTTAATGTATGTTGTAGTTCATCTGGGTTTTGTGAAAAGAGAGCGATATCACCTGCAAATCTTAAGTAGCTTAAATGTGCACCATTTATTTTTATTCCATCCTGTTCCCAATGCAGATTATGGAATGCATCTTCAAGGCAGGCTGAGAAAAGAACAAGCGATATTGAGTCACCATGCCGTTCTATATTGATTTTAATTTTAAGATCATCCATGTGAACTGCCGCTGTAGCTTCATCATACATCTCAGTAGGTTTACATCAGCTCTGTATATGCCCTGGTTAAGCGATGCATTCATTATGGCTTGCTTTGATCAAAGCTCAAATGCAAAGTCAAATGCCTTTTCGTAGTCAAAAAAAGCCAAGCACAGTTGCATGGTGTATTCATTGTGCCTTTCTATGGCCTGTTGTTCTGTGAATCCTGCTTGTTCTTTTGGCTGTGTGTTATTCAGTGTTCTCAATATTCTTCTAGATATTATCTTGGTGAAAACTTTGTACAATACTGACAAGAGACTTATTGGGCGGTAGTTTTTTAAATCTTCATGAGTTCCTTTTTTTATGAAGAAAAATCACTTCAGCATTTTTGCATAAGTTGAGTATTTTTGTTCTTTGATGCATTTTGAGTACAATTTTGCCAGTATTTTATGTAAAGTTCGACGGCCAGCTTTTAACATCTCAACTGTTATACCTTTCTTTCCAGGAACCTTTCCATTCTTTATCTCTTCTATAGCATTCGTGACTTCATAAAAAACCATATTGGAATATAGGTCTCTACTCATCCAATCAATCTAATATATGTGTGTTTCGGCCTAGCAAACGACATCACTCTGTTCTGAAGAGAGCATATTTTTAATGTAAAAATGAAAGTCCTAGAGGAGTTCGTAATCTTTAAGCAGCTTTATTTCCCAAGATCGGGTTCTCTTGTCTCCACACTCTTACAATTACATAAGTCCATAATTAGACCTCAAATATAAAAATGATGTGCCTTCTACTAATCAGCTCCATCTTCTTATCGTCGACAGCTCGACACAATACATAACTCAATTAATCAAATTGTCAATCCAAGCCTTCGGAATTCGAAGCCTTTAAAATATAACAGTATGTTCCCTTTCATAAAAAGATTTTTGTTATTTAAGCCAACGAGATTCCATCCATACACGGAGATACTCTGGAGCAGGCCTTCTCAATTTTACTGAAAATATAACCATGACAACTCTCCCAATGCCAATTTGGGATCTCCCGACAACCTCAGCCAATAGCACACTACCAAAACTTACACTTAAGAAATATTACATAATTACATAATCAAATCCTACTTTAACTACACTCTTACAGAGCTCGGTCCATACGATGTTATCTATAGAAATGGATCGAAGTTCTTTAGTGTAGTAGTAAGTGCATTTAAACACGGCAACCTAGCAACACAGTACAAGCTATAAACAGAGTGTGCATCTAACTGCCTCAATCACGGTTTTGTATAAAGCGATTCATTAACTACGCCAATATGTTTACAGTACGCATACCCTAATCTCCCACTTATTGCAGGCTCCCAGATATTTATACATAATCTAGAATTTTGAGTATTATTAGTAGTGACTCTGATGGTATCACCTTGATGGAAACGAAAGAGCAGGCCAACCGCTTTTCAAGCTAATAACATAGACACAAATATTTCCCTCATTTTCTATTCTAAATAGTTTCACAAAACAAGAATGGAACTTCTATGACAGGAAAGAACTTTCTTTAATGACAAAATGTTAAAACATTGATAACTGATATAACTGAATCGGTAGCCTGGCATCGCTTTAGGATTGGTTACTGCGGATACCCACATGCATATCTGCTTCATACACCAAAAACACGGGTTAACTGTAATATAATTTATTCAAGCAAATATGTCAAACCACTTATAATCTAGTAATTCCTTGTTTTATAATAACAAAGTATTCTATTTGACTTTTTGATATATATGTGCAACATAGTCTATAATAACAAACTATCGAATCTTCAATGCTGCATCTATATTAATGTCTGTTTAATTTATAATTTTTATTTATATGTTATCTTTATATAATATATAAAACAAATTATGTTTTGTGATTGTCCAAATTTTATAACATGTCCAAACTGAATGTATACGTCCACCACATGATGAATATAAATTATTAGTAAATTATAAATTCTTTATACCATGGCTTAGGTAAGTTTTGTTAAACGAACAATTAATGATAATTAACATCGACGCAGCCATAAACATAAAGACTTTTTCATTTTCTTCTCTTTTCACTCTTTTTTAGGATAGCCTTGGATTTCTGATTTTACATTTTTATAGTTTAATGAACCAGTGTTTTAAATTTTCAAATAAATTTTTCAGGGGATCTGATTTCTTTGATCATTCCTATTTGGCTTATTGCTCTATGCTACATTTATATATTAATTCGTCGTATCAACTAGTCTGTCATAATTGATGCTTATCAGAATGTCAACTAAATTTATGTTCTTTGTTTTTAATGAGAGCAAGACACTGTTAAAGCTTATGAGTCTGAATACGATTACTTAATAAGGGTAAACATATTTTTACCATTTTTTCCCTATATTTTAACACATCAAAAGGAATGTTAATCACTATATGATATATAAAGTCTATTATTAGAACGAGAAAAATTATTAGTTATTTTTTCGTTAAGTATATTCATGTAATTAATATACAATTATTTTAATTTTATCAGTTTTCCTTTTTGTAACATAATAGAAGAAAATAGGAAACTTTTAATAAAGCGTCAAGCGTTTAGAAGTGAGTCGATCAAAAGAAAACGCGTGTATAAGAACTTGCTCGTCTTTTAGCCTTTACTCTAAAGTTTTTTAACTAACACGAACATTCGATCTTGAAAATTTTATCAATATGATGAGCACAGAAAGTTCTGGTTTGGAAATAAAATTGAACTAAAAATAGTAAATACATTTTTAGAACGTTATAAACAAACTAATCTCTATTAAAGAAGTTTATACGTATATATTAGTATTAGTATACATTTGTTTAGGACATACAAAAAATATTAACAATGAATATTACATTGAGACATTTGAGATTTCTCCATGAAAGAATATTCAAAAGTGCAATATCACAGAGAATGTTGGAATAATGAACGAATATATTAAGAGGAGTAACAAACAACGGAGTCTAGACATAAGGCGCATCTCTAACATAGCAAGTATAATTCAGTAAATAAAGGGACGAAAGATAAAAAGATGACAAGTAACATGGTAGTGAGAGTCGCAATAGATAAGTCGCTTAATGGAACAAAAACTCTAAGAGGCTTAAAAAAACATGGTGTGATGACGAATTACCCGGAAGGTTTATTAGAACTAAAAAAGACATCTGTTTTTATGGGCGACACATCCTTACCTGACTATTGGAGTGTGCCAAGTTCAGAATACTAAACCTGAAGAAAAGTAGATCTCACTTCCGCGTCGCTTTTCATGGTGTTCACATCGTGTGAAGCGAGGCGGGTGTCATTGCCGATTATTATCCACGTGCATTTGAATCATCTTAAGAGTTTTATTTTGTTAGAACGGAGTTTTATCGAGAGAAAGTAGTGGTGAAAGCCATCGAAGTAGTATTTTGATAACCCGTCTTCAGATTTCATTTTTTGAGAAAGTTATATTAGTGACTGTGATTGTGAATTTAATTTTTATCGAACAGTATTTGACCCATTGTCATGTCGGTAACCAGGCCGGATGAAGCCGGATGCTTCCAGTGGGGCTCTTTTGCAAAAGTTCAATTTTTTGACCCATTGTCACGCCGGTAACCAGGCCGGGTGAAGCCGGATGCTTCCAGTGGTATTCACATTATATAACTGCTATAGTATATTCAGTGGCGAAGTTATGGCTTCGAGCCAGAGTAACCTTCGCCACTCCTAATGTGCTGGCTAATTGCCCGCTGTCTGGAGCAGAAGCCAAGTTACTATTAAAAGAAGAAGAAGTAGATCTGAAGGTTTAGGTTAACATAATGTCATTATTACACAATCTTTTATTTTTTCCCAGTATTAAATCTTAACGACAGACAGCTTCAAGAAAATTATTACAGATTAAGAAAATAAAATCTTTTTCTTAAAGAAATTTAAAAATTTAGTTTGGTCTTGCCGTAATAAAAATAAAAAATTAACAAAAATATTTTCACTTAGTCTAAAAATTATGTCATTATTAAGTCTATCTACATTTCACAAAAAAAATAAAAATACTTAATTATTAAAAGATAATTCATATAAATTTTATCTTGTCCGGGCAGATCTTTTAATACAAAAGCAATGTCTTTCCTTTTTGCTTGGGCTATAACAGGTTTTCGCGATATAGGACTGATTTTTTTTATCTAATACATTCTTCAGTTTTGTTAGCTATATTGATGTGGACTTATATTGTTCACAGAGAGAGTAAACAAATATTAATAGTGTGTTACCAGTGATGGACTTGTGTTGCCGTAAAGTAGAGACTGAAATTTTATTCTTCTAGAACAATTTTAATTTTTCTAGAACTTATTCGGGCTTCGTTTCGGTTACATCCCAAGAATCCTATAGTGCACCTTACCAAATCATATGTTTTAATAAAATTTAAAAAAAACTGGACTTAACGCACTCGAATACTCTGGTGGTAACATATTTATGGGCGTATAATGCATTAGGTCTTAAAATTTACATAAATAAAACTAGAATTATGGCTGTTTGTCTCCTCTCACCAGTAACATGTATGCCTGGTTCTCCATTTGAGTCTGTGGAAACGTTTAGCTATCTGGGTAGGTTCTAGAGGAGATCTAGTCTCAAAAACCTGGAACCGATTGGCTGTGCTTCTAAATCATGACGTCACCTGTCCTTACAGATTGGTGTGTACCGAGCTGAGATCGTGCCTTTGCTTACCTACGGGTGTGAATCGTGGGTCCTCACACGAAACACCTGCGGATTTTCGAGAGCACGTAATCTGAGATAGATAATGAGGATCAAATGGTACCATAAAAAATCAAATCAGGGAGTTCTCAGTGGGGCGAATTGTTTGTCGATGGAGATTCTCGTGGGGACTAGGCGTTGGCATTGGACCGGGTATTTGGGTAGGGTATTTGGCCAGACTGGATGCCCGTCGTCTAGAAAAGTGTAGTTTATATGATAAACTGTCTTCAGGCGAAAGTAAGCAAGGAGGCTAGAAACTTCATTTCTAGGATGCTCTCTATGAAGCACTGAAGAGCTTTAATGCTAGTCCTCAAAGATAGGTGACTGCCTCCGACAGAACCCAATTGACACAACTGGTTCTTCAGTATCACGGACCCTTGGTAATGTTTGTACCCTTGGTAATGTTTTCAATTGCTTTCGAACGTTAAGCTCGAACCCGACTGATGATGGCATAAGGCCAGAAATCGGTTTCTGGAGACGCTTGCTAACATTTGATGGTGAATGAAGGAATGGGAAAATTTTTGCGTGGAAAACGGAAAAAATTTAAATAGCAAATTGAAGAAAGCTATAAACCGGGATAAAGTCTATTTAGCCAATTTTTTAAATTATCAATGTAATTCTTGTTTAACTTTCGTAATTTTACAGTTCGTAATTTTTACATTCCTCATTAGGTACAGTTGTCAGATAAATTCGACATAGTTTAGCTTTTAAAATTTGAATGAATCATCTCCTGATAATGCTAACATGGTTAGCGAAACGTACATTGAGATGTTAAAAAAAGTGATTTGGCATTTAGTTGTAAATCTCTTCGGGTTTAATAAACATTGATAATATATTTTTTAATTAGGCATCCTGCCCTACATCAGCCAAGAATTATGTGACAACATCGCCTCGACAAATAATTATATTTCAAAATTGCGACGAAATTATTTCAGTTAGTGTCAGTGCGTAGTTTAGTTTAATTTATAACCGAAAATATATTTTGTAAAATAATATTAGGATGTGCGTCTTATTTACAGAGAAGCTCTCAAAAATTCAGAAGGTGCTAGGTGTAATTATAGGCAAAGCTACCCACAGTCCACTTCCAGGTAAGTTTCTGAAATACTTTTGAATACGGGTAATGTGGTTCCAGAATTTCAAAAATGTGGGCAGTAGCGAGAAATTGGGCCTGAAGTCAAAGAATAAATTATATATCTTGTTTGAAAATAATTTTTTCTACTAGAAGTACTCGAAGTGTTTCCGATACAAGTTGAAGTTTCCCATTGGATTGTATATAGAACACGAAAAGAACTATTACTTCTTATTAATTACTTATATTAATTATTCTTATTATGCATATACAATACAAGCACTCTTACCCGCTGATTTGCTACTTTTGACCACATTGAAATTTTTTTCAAGACATATTCAACGAGTTAGGGAAAACTGGTTAAAACGGTGCCAGACTTGTACAGACTGAAAAGGTGGGCATTTTAGACACTTAACACGTTGACTGCCACGCAGGTCCCATGGGACCAGCTTAAACATATTTTCTGGAGCCGCGCTGTACTTGAATGATGAAGATATCTATAACTGTTTTTAAATTTAATGTTTTTGTTGTTGAGTGGTCCCTCCTGTAAATAAAGGATTCAGTATAAAAAGTAATATTTATTAAAACTGAAAATAGGTTTAAAGAAACCTAAAACTTAAAAAACTAGTCAAGTATCGAGCTCAGCCTAATTACTCCTTGTGATGTATTTCATTGAAACATGTTAAACATAAAAATTGTCTTCCTTCGCAATCATCGCAATATAGGTGTCAACTTTGAGTCTACGATTGGTAACTTATTTTCTGCCATGATGCTCGTTATTTTTTTTTATAATAATACTTGCAAGATCTTGTTTTATGCTTATTTTCACCATCTTTTCGTTTTAGAGAGCGAATTGGTCGGCTTTTTATCAACGTATTTACTAGGTATTTTATTACATATTTTTCGATCGGCGTAATCATGATATTACTTTCGATAACCTTCTTATATAATGCAAAAGCATTTACCATGGTAAGTAAAAGCTCAAATGCAATTTTCCTGTACCATTTTACAGATCTACGAAGAGGATTAGAATACGATCCCATTTGATCGGAGAAATTCACAGAACTGTTGCCCTGATTGTAATCTATTATGATTTTAGGTATATTATCTACATTTTTAGGTCTATTTCTTTATACCATTTCAAAGTCATGCTTTGTAGACAGCATAAGTACTTCTCTTTGGTCTTTCCACTTTAGTATTCTTATCCCATCTTTGTTCTCCATGGCCACAACTTCAACTTTTTTAAGTTTTTTCGTATTGTGCCAATGAGATGAGTATGACAATCAAGCATTTTTTTAGCCAAAGGTAAACTGGTATACCAGTTGGCTGTCACTAAAGTTCTGCCGACTTCGATAATATCTTGGGCAAGAAAGGATACGATAGCTTTAGGAGATAATCGTTCACAGTTTTCTTAACCTGCGTAAATATTAATATTACATGTTTAGCTTATGCCTGAACATAACTTAAAAAATTTGATACCATACTTGTGCCTTTTCGATTTTATGTATTGTTTTTTTTCGACAATCTTCCTCTAAAAGGCAACATAGTCGACACATACGTATTCTTCGGGAGTATAAAGGTCTTTATAGTTCTTCAGGAGTTTCTTCTGATCTAATAGGGGTTTTATTTTAGCAAGTTTGTCTCCAGCGATAGCTTGATTATTGTCTGCAAAATGAATTGTGCGGAGTAAAATTTCAAAGCGATTACGGCATAGTACACAACGACGAAAATGAATGTTCAGTAATGGATCTGTTGACTAGTAGTCAGCCAATGCAGGCAGTTTGACTAGTCCCATCCATGCCACTAGTCCTAAGGAATAGTTTATATCAGATTTAGTTGTTGGTACCCAACTATGATAGCGAGAATTATTACTTGCATCTATTTCAAGCAAAAAGCAACCAGCATAATGATTTTTTTGATCCGCAATATAGGAAATATCGCAATATAGGATCGAATTGTCTACAATAGCTTCATAAAATTGCCCTGGACTTGCATTTGCTAGCAAAACCGCAACTTCTGGTTTTATTCCAGAAGGTTTGGTAAAAGGTGGAATGGCTCTGCAATTTCTTACTACTGGCCCCCATCCCCCTCCATAGTCTAAAAAAGTCGGCACCAGCGTTTCTGATGAATCAGACTTCCCCAAATTTCCAGCTTCATATTCATTTAGGTTAGTTTGGTTTAGGGATGCAGTTACTACTATGAATTGACTAGTATTGACATAAACACATGATGGAATCGATAACTTTGGTTTACTTTTTGTTGCTGTTGCTGGTTCATATAAATCATTGGCCGAATTGCCTTCTAAAGAATCAGATGGTCGATATGAATCGCTATCAGAGCGTGGAAAAGACTCTATGAGTGACTCATCTGAATCTGAATAAAAAAAAATTGTTTGCAAGTTCTTCAAAATCTTTTTGTGTAAGGGGTATTTTACACATTTAAAATTGTTTCAAATTATCACAGTATACAAAAAAAAACTGTAGTATTATACCTTACCTTATCGTTAAAATTTTGTTTATCACTACAGAGAATGTCAGCAAGCAGCAATTCATACAAAAAAAATGTAAAAAGCAAGTAGATATAACCTATAACCAACGATAATAAAGGAATGACTAATGCTTAGAACAACCATATCGTACCTCTTACTGCTGGAAAGCAATATAACCGCATTGTGGTCCTTGGCCCTACACAAAAAACTTGTTAATTTAATAAAACAAATAATAAGGGACTTATTAGTTAGTACTAGTTATTTCAACTTAACCCATTAGTGGGCAAAGTTAATTTTTACTCAATATCAATGTTGTTTAAATACATTTATGAAGGAGAGGATTCTATTAATACAACATAATACATGAAATATGTTTTTATTCTTTACTTTGCAAGATTTTGACCATCCCTTATAAGGGGCACTGCGTACACAGTCTAAATATAAATTATAACAAAATAAGTCAGAATATAAATAAATATAAAATAAAAATTGACAACTAAATCAACCTATGCCTTATTTGTTTGACCAATAGACTTTCTGCATTTCGTCATCAGGTCTACCTTTTTTCATTAGCAACCATGCATTAGCCAATGAAACATCTAAAAAATAGGCAACGAGGGGCCAATACCACTTCCTTTATCGAATAATTGTTCTATAGGCAGCTACCAAATTACCAATCTTATCAACTCTCCCCATGCCTTTGTTATAGATTGCTACCATTTTACGTTGATGTATATTTTTAGATTCAGAAACACGGTCCCATCGCGAAGCAGGTACACTGTATCTGTTTCAAAATTGGTAGCAACAGATACAACTTTGTTGTCTTTCGACTGCACTAAAAGAGTTTGCTTGTTTCTATAATAGTTATATGTCCCCTTTTTGGATTTATCCCAGTGTTTTTTCTCTAAAAGAGGACACTGTTCTAGCCTGTTTTTGCAGATAGTTTCCACAGCACAGTAGTTCTGGTCAGCTGGTCAGCAAGTGGTAAACTGGAAAAAAATGTCAAAATAAAGTATATACCCTTGATTTTTTGGCATGCCGATTTGATATAGTAGTCTAGTCATTTATTTTTCTTTAATACCATATTTTCCAGTGTATACATCAAAACTACACATGGAACCATTATTTGAACATAGAGCTCAGTTTTTATAGCCAAACCTTATTAGCTTTTCCCGTATAAACTGTTTGGCATAATGCTTGCTATAACAGGGCACCATGCTTTTGTCTATTGATAGATGTTCATCAATTCCTCCATGTGATCTAAAATTTTTGCCTAGAAGTACAGGAAGTTTAACACGCTCTCAGTTTAAAGAGTTAATCTCCTGTCGAAATTTTAGAATTATTTTGAAATGAATAAATCTTAGTAGCATCTCAAAACGTTTCAATGGCATGTTATTCTGAACAATTTTCGGAACGTCGTACGTTACTTTCTTGAATTATCAAATTCATTAAGTCGTCATAAAACAAACCCGAAAAAACTCACTGGGAGTAATCGAATTTATGGCTTTATGAAAGGGTTGTAATGGGTCGCTGTTTGCAATTATATTATTGTATGGCAATTCTTCAGCATCGTTTCTAAATCTAGACATAATTTGCTACTAAATCTAGATATATTATGATATAACTTTTTAATACAAGGCTCAAAAAAAAAATTAGTTTGGGCAGTACTTTGCTGAACTTACCCACCATGTTGAGTTGAATACAAACTAGAATTAATGAAACGCGTAAAGCTCACTCTCTATCACATACAAACTAACAGGTCGACGCGGGTCTGTATTATTCCCTCCACTCCCAGAGACACCCTATGCTTCCACTACTTTTACTGCATGACGTGTTTTAGATGCGCCCCTTTAAACGAACGCTGTCCACTAATGGGTTAAACGAAAATAATGTGTAAGTTTTAGTTTTTTTTGTAACAAAACAAACCAGATTTTTATTAAAATGTATGGAGTAGATGGCTTCAAAAATATAACATTTCTATTTTAAAATAGTAATTTAAGAGGCCAATGAAACAAAATACTGAATTTAATTTGATCGACATTGCCAATTTTTAAGAAAATTAAAAAAAGTTTTGATCCGTTTTCCGCGGATGCGATTGCATTTCGGAACATGTATAAGGAAAGTTTTGTTCAAATTAATGTAAACAATCGTGGGTAAGAAGTAATTTTCCCTTTGCATATGTGCAGTCATAGAGATAAATTTGGATGCGAATATAATATGAAAAACATCGTATAATTGGGTTTTTGAATAAAAAATTATTAACGATTTTTTTACTTTATTTTAAAACTTAAATAATATAAATAATATTGATAATCGATGCAAAAAAACTTTTTAAAAAATGTTACAATTAATTATAAATTAATTAAAATGTATAAAATTAAACAAAAAACACGTGACTACGAATGCGCCGCGATTGACTGCTGTTTGTGATGTCAGAATACTAAAGTGTTTTTAGGTCACTACTGTCAACGGCTTCTATTCGTATTTATACTGTCAATATTATTGTTGGTTAAGTGGAAAAAAAAATTGTTGATTACTGATTTAGTTCAGTAATGTGTGGCAAAGGGTTCATAAAGGCTAATTCTGATAATATATCTGCTGTGGATATTTTTATGGTTACATATTTTGTGAAAAATTACATTCGGTTCAATTCAGCTGAAGTTCAGAGAAGAAGGAGAAATTAAGAAAAGTCCAAGACACTCAATGTCACGATTGTGCAGCTTCAGCAGGTAATAAATACTCAAATATAAAAAAAATTATATAATGTTATAAATAGTAATCTTTTGTATATATGACATGTGGTTGTAAACATGCATTAGCACTACTCATGTGGACACATCGGAGAAGCGAAAATCCAACACCCACTGAAGAAAAATATTAAATATTGAGTAACCAAAAGATATTTTCTGGTTTTGTAATTATTTTTTGAGCCAAAAAACAATTTAAATCATAATTAGAAAAACAAAACATATACATAGGGTTTAAAGCATTAATTTTATTTCAATAAATCATACACTATTACATATACATAATAAAACTTCCCCCAACTAGGATAATATGGATAATAGAGTAGATTATAATATGTAACCTACATTAATAATCAATTCAGAATAAAATAATCCCTACCTAAAATTATATATATATATATATATATATATATATATATATATATATATATATATATATATATATATATATATATATATATATATATATATATATATATATATATATATATATATATATTTGATTGCATTTATTGAAGTTTACAATATTTTTAAAACCACACCGATTCTTTAAACCATCGCACTAAATTCTATTAACAATATTTAAAAAAAAATTTACCCATACTACACTATTTCTTTAATTAAGGTTTTCAGTATTTTTAAAACGATAAAACGATTTTTCGCCTTACATGTTTTACAAACCACCACATTAGATACTTGATTTAATAATATTTGCAAATATAAATCAATCTGGCTAGCAACTAACTCTAATGCATGACGAACCAGAAATTTTCCAAATAAGAGAAGGCACCTAAATCATTTTTTTTGAGGGAAAAACGTATAGTCGACGTGTGGGACTCCCCTGTTAAGGTCTACCCGCTAGAAAACCACTATGTACCACAACATATCCTGGAACCACTGCCAGCCTACAATCCGTCTTCAATGTCTATAATAAATTTCTAACCTATGTGTAAACATACCCTATGAAATGAATATGTTCAATCAATAGGTGAAATGTACCAAAATCCTGAGAAACACTAAATATTTTAACTGTTTTGTTTTATTTAGAATAGAAATATACCATTTTCTTTACTTCTAATTTGGATACTAGGTTTGCTTTTCTATTTTTTTTGCATACTCCTTTAGATGTGTGTTTTTATTCCATGGAAAACTGCTTTGCCAGTCCTTAATTTAATTAGCTGATGTTCATCCAACTGATCACATAAATTTCTGTACTCTTCGACCATCTACAAATTAGATTATCCTGTAAAACTTTCATAAGTATAAGACTTTTCATATACGATTACCTTCCAAATCGGTAGTCGAATTTTGTTCTTGTCTATTGTTGAATATTATCATTCGTATCTTACAAAATAGATGATCCTGTAGGGTTTTCTCATTGTTACTACCCTCGGTTGTGTTGCTACATGTAGATTCTTGGTGGACACGCAGGAATATTCCTTCTTATAAATTTGGAACGTTAATTAAATAATATAAATAAAAGTTAAAAAAACAAATGCAAGAAACAAAAGGAACCCTAATCTGATTTCATTCTGAACTTACTTTTGAGCCTCCATATCTTATGTAAAGATATATGAGTATAATATCGAAAACAGCACCAAAAGCCTAAATATCAATTAAAAGCAAGTATATTTTCAAATCGATAGCAAACCAACAAATGCAGTCGAAGATATACTAAGATCGATAAATTGTTTTATTTACCCCAGACGTCGATTCTGGATTCCGAACGTCTTTTCAGACAGAGCGCGAAAGAAAATTTCGGTATAACCTGAATGTGGAATTGTTCCGAGCCGAACCGATATTGGCGATATTAGCCTTCGGTACAATTATGAGGTCACAATGGTTTCGGTTTTTTTCGGGAATTGTCGGCATGTCATTGATACTAGGTTTAAAAACTAGGGAAAAATTTTCAATTTGATATAAGTTTTTAATTATAAGGAAAAAATAAAAATAGTTTTGTTATAAATCTTTTATATGATCTTTCCATTTATGACAACAAAAATTTTTCAAAGGCCTAATTATTTAAAAACATATCTTTGGTTTGGGTACTATATATACGATTTATCGCCTTGAAAAAAAATAGAATATGTTAGAATATGTCCGACATGCTAGGAATTGTTTTTGAACATAGATTGCAGGAAAGATCATATCCGACAAAATATATTCCAGTTTATATTATATATGATGTTATAGATTTATGAAGATCAATCTACAAAACAGTTAAAAGTGACGCGATTGATGAAATTGTTAAATAACTTAAGTTCTTGAATTCCATTATTACGGCACATATCACTGAAATGTAGGATAAGATTTTTTAAAATTCATTCGCGTTCGCAACAAATTTTAAATAAGTAATTTTTTTAAATAACTAATTTTTTTACTTGGCATTTTTAAGCTTCGTTTTATCACTAAATTTTAAATAATTTTTTAGTTTTGTGACATAAATTGTTCTTTATATTGTAAGATTATATGATAGATTAAGGAAAAATTCAAACTAGTGACTAGGTATACGACATAGAAAACCTAGAGTGAGTGAATCCCAGAGAAAATGTTTTGATCTGGTCTGTTAGAACATACTGAAACAGACACATTCAATTAGTCTTGTCATAATAAAGCTATTCATTTGAACTTTATCCTTAATCAACAGTGGCATCAAAAAATTACGTATGAGAAACTTGCAAAAGCACGGCATTAACACAAAATATTTAGAATACACGTATTAATTAAAATTCAGATTTTGCCAAAGGGCAATGCTGAAAAGGCTGCCGACATATATATTACTTGTTGGAATTTAACAAAGAGAGAATTATTATCCTTGGGGGAATGCGGCTTGGAAATTAAGAACAATTTAAATTTTAATGAGTTACATTTCTATTCATCTTAATACTTTTGCAGGCAACCGACCGTGTGTTTTTGTTAAAAGAAAATGAAGGAAGAGATAAATATGACTTTGGAATTAGAGCTGGAACTTGGGACGTTGAATGGGGCTTTAAAGGCGGAATTATTTCTATCTTTGCTCCGTGAAGTTACGGTATTATAAACTAATTGCAAGGGATAACAAAAACGTTTATATAACGAAAACTAAAACCAGTTTGTGGAAAGCAGAATAAGTGTATTTTGGTTGTTCAAAATAAAAATTTTGGGAAAAAGTAAACATTGCGAAAGATATTACTTCATTCAATAACAAATATAGATTTAAATCACACTTAAAATTTCAATTATATGTAATGCTGGAAAACGAATAAAGCTTGATTTGATTAACAATTTTAATGTAATTGATCACCAATATACCAACAGGGAAGTAAAGAGAGTAGCGATGGGTACTACATATTGCTACATCCTAGTAATCTGAGCAAACTTGTTAAGAAATACCTGTGGAAGCCTGGAAGACCTTCTTGTTAAGGAATACTGTGATAACCAATTTCAGTGGGAAGCAGGGTCAGAGCTAAGTGGAGCGGAAGAAACGGTCTTTCGATAAACAGGTGGTTAGGAAGGGGGTTAACAATCCTCATTAGAAAAAATCAGGAATCTCTAGTTGATGTAGTCGGGAGGAATAAAGGTCGACGACCTAGGCTACAGAAAAAGGAACTTTAAAATTATTTAATTTGAACTTAATGGATATATATATATATATATATATATATATATATATATATATATATATATATATATATATATATATATATATATATACTATTAATTTGAATAGAATTATATATTCTATTTACTTTGAACTTAATGTATATATAAAGGGTGAATAGATAGGGTGATTTTAGTGCGTCCGAACTTTAATTCAAGCATATATTGAACCTAAACTACGAGCCAATCAATGCGAATTTACACGAATCGATTTACAACACATCAGCATTTCATATCACGCCAAATCCTTGAAAAAACAAATTAATACATCAACACCTTTCACATATTCATTGATATTATGGCTGCTTATGATAGAGTACTGCAACCAAAGCAGTATTAAGCTATAAACAAGTTATAGATAGAGAAAAGGAAGCTAATTTGGAATAATAGTTTCAGGAAAAAATGATATTAACATATATTTAAGGTATGTTAGAATAACGACTACGTATAATGCAAATTAATTTTACGATTTGTTAACAAAATGAAAAGAAAAAATCAACCTAAAATCAATCGTCTAGTTCTCTAATTACTATTTCTTTTCAAACTCATAGAGCGGCATGGGTTAGCCGATCTATATATGAATATAATTTGGAATAATCCAAATTATATTCATATATAAATAACCATTTTGTACTCATAAACTTACATTTAATAAAAATTTGTAAATTATTTGCAAAAATCACAGATATAACACCCAGGGTCATAGCTAGAGCATTCGCTGTACACCCGGACTTCGCACATAAAGCATTCCCATTCCTCTTCTATTTTATCTTCACTATATTTTCTATTGCAAAAAAAAAAATATTTTCTACTAATATTTTCTATTCGTCTTCTGATTTGTGAGAAATAAAAGTAGCATTACTATAAGAGCCAATCTCAAATCTAATACTGAAACTCTTTAACACCCTCAAGATTACGGCCCCACTGCTAATAATCTCTCTAACGTCTCGTTCTGTTCGGTTATTTGTGACTGCCATGAATTCTTCATCTTCAGGGATCTTCAGTCCCGTATGATTTGCTGCATCCTGGAAGATTCTAAATGTTTCCTCTGCCTGTCGTAATGATCTTGTAATTATGCTATTCATTTCGATTTATTGTACTAATTTTCCCTAGCCTCACCATATCTCATCACACACATATTTGTTTCAAATGAAGTCGAGATTTAATTTTTTTGTCTAGACTGCACATTCTACTTTAGACCTTATCATTTGGTTTGGGTTAAATGTATGAGGTTTTTCGGTAAAGGAATGGAAGCTAATCTGGAATACTGTTGGTAATTTGGAATAGTGCAATATAAAAATTATCAGCAATGCTATAAATTAAAAAACAAAAATATCACACAAGTGGCTTAGGTTTCCCCGTATTGGTCGTGTTAGCAGTTTGGTCGTATTTAATCTGTTTGAATCTTAAATAATTATTATATTTATGTATCTGTATTAGTATTAATCGATAGTTGGGAATATTCATTATTTAAATTTCTATCTATTTTGGAACAATTATCTAAATAAATAGTTGGTAACCTGTTTGAGGTTAAGTATGAATATGTTTCCAATTTGGAATACGACGGATGAACTTGAATTGAGAGAATGAATGAACTTGATGAACTTGATGAGAATTTGTTTTAGATATGTCATCTATAGCTAATAAATACAAAAAACAAAAAAAGTGATGTCAGGAAGATATGGCTGCTGTAGTAGTTGCAGCTAGGGAGAAAAATGGGGCGTTTGAAAACCGCAATAAATTTTAATATACCCAGAACTACCCTATTTCGGCTTATAAATGAAAAAGAAAAGTCAATGGAAGATCTACTCGCAAAAAGATTTGTCGTAAGCCATTCTTTAACGAGCTTAAGAGAAGATGATAATGAAAAATTATGTGCATAGGCCATGAGAAGACTAGCATACCAACTCGCTCTTAAAAATAATATGACTCATCCACTTCATGATGAACGAGCTGGCAGACACTGGTTGAAAGTCTTGTTCAAGGCTTCTTGTTTCAAGGCACTAGCACGTTCTGGTGATGCGAAAGCCAACTGGAACTTCTTTTGCTAGAGCAAATGGATTTACAGAAACAAGAATGAATGAATTTTATGATAACTTTTAAAGAAAAAGTTTACAATGAAAAAGGGCTAGCTTGATTTTTAATGTAGATAAAACGGTGCTGTCTATTGTTGAATCTAAGTATTCAAAAATTATTTCCCGCCATGGCAAAAACAAAACTGACGCCATGACGTCTGCTGAAAGAGGGTCCCTCACGTTTATGACCCCAGCTGGTATTTATGTGTCCCCAATTTTTCCTTGGAAAAACATTCCGAAAATCATTCCATTTCAAAATAACAGCGACATTTTAATGAAAGGCGCTAGTGTGAAATTAATCGGACGAGCGCGTCCTTCTGATTGGATTCAAATACATTTTGTTCACACATTAGTTTCAGCATTTCATTGGCTATGTAAAACCAACTGAAGGCTCACCTGCGTTTCTTTTATTAGATAACCACTTCAGTCACATGAAGAATATTGATGTCGTGGATATAGATAGAGAAACTCATGTGAGCATAACATTGCTCCCACCTTATTGCACGCACAAAATCCAGTCTATGGACAAATCATTTATGGGTTACCTTAAGACTCATTACAGCGAATAAATGTGTGCATGGTTGCGTGTAAATAATAAATTACTAATAACATACGATATTGCAGAATTCTTAGGAATCGCATATCGCAAATGCCAGTCTGGAGAAATCGCAACCAAAGGATTCAGTGTTAATGGAAAATATCAATTCAAAAGGCATGTTTTTAAGGAATGAGGTTATCTTGCAGCAATTCAAGAATCGTCAGTTGATATTACAGAAGATTTACTTGAACAGGATCAATCCGACCAAAATGCTAATGTCAGAGAAACACAGGAACAATCTGCAAGTCATCAACCAATTCTAAGAGCACCATTATTAAAATCAAAGAATGCTAGAAAGATTCCAGTAGAATTAGACTCGCCCTCGCTATCAGATGCTATCCGAGTAACTGCAGGTCATTTTCGTAGTAGCCCCCTTATAAGCCCATTTCATATCTCGTCAGTTCCAATTCCCAGAAAACGCGTTCCATATTGAGGTTGCAAGTAAGCAAAATCAGTATATTCAGTCCATGCTACAAAAAGGAGCTGCAAAAAACAGAAAACAGAAAGCTTAAGTAACTGAAAAGAATAGACTAAAATGCATATAAGGAAAAAGAGAAACATAAGAAAAAAAGGCAAAAAGGAAAGTATAGAAAAAGGTAAAGCGAAAGATAAAAGGGAATATGCAGAGAATGCTAAGGAGAAAGATAAGTGCTATGACCCTGGGTTTTATATCTGTGATTATTGCAAATAATTACAACATTTGAATAAAATGTAAGTTTAGGGGTACAAAGAAATGGATATTTATATACAAATAATAATTTGGAATATTCCAAAATAAATTCATATATAGCTCGGCAAAACCATGCAGCTCTATAACTTTGAAAAAAAAATGTAATTAGAGGAGAACTAGACAATTAATTTTTTTTTGTTAACAAATCGTAAAATTCATTTGCATTATACGTAGTCTTTATTCTAACATACCTTAAATCTACGTTAGTATATATTTTTTTAAAGTACTAGTCCAAATTAGCTTCCTTTTCTCTATCTCTAACTCGTTCATAGCTTAATACGGCTTTGGTTGCAGTATATTATATAAACAGCCCTAACATCAATTAATATATGAAAGGTGTTGATGTTGTATTCATTAGTTTTTTCTAATATTTGGCGTGGTATGAAATGATGATGTGTTGTTGATCGACTCGTAAATTCGCATTGATATGCTTTTAGTTTTGGCTCAATATATGCTTGAATTAAAGTTCGGACGCACTAAACAAATCTCCCTATATATATATATATATATATATATATATATATATATATATATATATATATATATATATATATATATATATATATATATATATATATATAGTGGTCTATTATTTACACGCAATCATGCACGAATTTCTTGACTGAAAAAAGTCTTAAGGGGACCCATGAAGGATTTATCCATAGACTGGATTTTGTGGGTGCAATGAGGTGGGAGCGATATTATGCTCACGTGATTTTTTCTAGCTATATCCACGATATCAATATTCTTCGTGTGGCTGAACTGGTAATCTAATAAAAGAAGAGCTGTTAGGCTTCAGTTGATTTTACATAGCCAATGAAATTCTGAAACTAATGTGAGAACAATTGTGTTTGAATCCATTCAAAAGGATGCGCTCGTCCGATTGATTTCACACTAGCGTCTTTCATTAAAATTTCGCTCATGTTTTTCCCAGGAAAAATCACATTGGGGGCATATAAATACCGGCTGGAGTCATAAAGGTGAGAGACCCTCTTTCAACAGACGTTATGGCGCCTATGGCATAGATGAACCATAATATTTTTAACGGCGAGTTGGTATTCTAGTCTTCTCATGCCCAATCCACACAATTGTTCTTCCATAAAATAGCGTATTTTACCATCATCTTCTCTTAAGCTTCGGTTAAGACTGGGTTACAACAAATCTTTTTGCGATTAGATCTTCCGTTGACTTTCCCTTTTCATTTACAGGCTGAAATAGGGTAGTTCTGGGTACATTAACATTTTTTGCTGCTTTTAAATGCCCCATTTTTTGTCCCTAACTGTAAGTACTACAACAGCCATATCTCCTTGACTTCACTTTTTTCGTTTTTTTGTATTCACTGGCTGAAGATGACGTATTTAAAATAAATTTAAACAACGATATATCACTGTGCATATACTTTGCATTATTTCAAATTAAGTTCATCCATCATATTTCAAATTGGAAACATAACCACACTTAATCTCAAACCTGTTATCAACTATAAATAATGAATATTCCAAACTATAGATTAGTGCTAATGCAAACACATAAATATAATGATTAATCAATATTCAAACAGATTGAATACTTACTCGTAAATGTTCGAAAGTAGCACCTGTACGCAGATGACTACCAACGCGACCCATCTAATATGGCGGATACTAAGCCACTTGTATGATACTTTGTTTTTTAATTTATAGCGTTGTTGAGAATTTTTATATTGCACTATTCCAAATTGCCAACAGTATTCAATTAGTTTCCTTTTGTTTACCGAAAAACTTCAAAAATTTAATCTCATATTTAAAGGTAATGTCTAAAGTAGAATGTGCAGTCTAGACAAAAAATGAAATCTCGAGTTCATTTGAAACAAACATGGGTTTGAGACTTGGTGAGGCGCTAGCGTGTTCCTTCTTTTTTATAGCTCTAGAAAAATGAGTACGAAGACGAATTGAATAACAGTGGCACAATATTTAACAAGTCAAATTTTGACCTACATCGATGATGTAGACATAATTACAAAATCATTACGAGAGGCAGAGGAAACATTTACTGCCAACAAGGATGCAACAAAGCATACAGGAATGGAGAGCAATGAGGATAAAACCAAATTCATGGCAATCACAAATAACTGAATAAGACGAGACGATGGAGGGAATATCACCATTGGTGACCGGGACCTTGAAGGTGTAAAAGAGTTTCAGTATTAGATTCGACACCGACTGAGAAAAACCATTGTAGTACTGAAACCAGGCGACGTATTATGCTAGTGAGGTATGCATGCTATTTTAATTTCGAAATACCTGTGTAACCGTAATGTCTTAAAAATTACCAAAATCAGGCTATATAAAACATTGTCCCAGTCCTAATTTACGGGTTAGAAATCTGTACATTAACAAAGGTCGATGAATCACTTCAGCATCAATATGCTAGAACGCTATACGGATATGCTGTTTTGTTTATCTAATTATATTTTTTAACTGACATGAAATTTTCAAGTCACTACATAACATAAATAGCGTCCGTATGACAAAACTTTCTGAATACGTATACAGTCAACAATGTCAAACTTTATGATGTATATGTCAAATGGCGTCTAGTAAAACCATTGTTGCCAATTCTGGAAACACAAATATCAACCCTCGTAAAACATCTACAGACAAGCCGGTAATAAAGTTATAATGACATTGATGAAACTTGGTAGATTGAAGTAAGAAGGTCATTTTATAAGATATGATGGCAATATCCATGTAAAGATAGGTTCACGATCCAAATTGGATAATACAAGCTAGGAATAAAACCAAATGGCGATAGAGCTTGAAACCCTATCTCGTTGTATGGCCACTGATGATAAACAGCAATTTATAGGGGGATATTGCTTTAAAAAACATTAATAATATAAACAAAATAACTTATTTTTATAAAAGTGTGTTTAAGTAAATATAAAAAGCATTTTTAATAACGCCACAGCCGTTTTTATATTTGATCTATGAACGATTTACCCCTTTGTAAACCTGTTTGGTATCCTCTGTTTTGTTTATCTAATTAAATTTCTAATCGTATGAGAAATGTTTTGGAAAGGATTTTGTTTGTTACTGGGAGCAAGAAAATACCCCTGAAGTTGTTTACGTCCTCTCTATTCATTCCTTGTGTAGGTTGTGGATAAAAGTGATGGTCCATTCTACAGAAATTTCTTGTTTATCAAAATCTCATATATTATAGTTGTCCAACAAATATATATGTAATATAAAAATTATAGGATATATGTTTAGAGATCATCTATTTCCTGTTTCTGCTTATATTTGGACAAAATCTTAATATTTATAATATCTGAATTATGTACAGTCGGTCATAAAAGTATTGGCACACCTAATACATAAAAGGTAAACAATCGACATACTTCCCTCAAAACAATCTTAACACGTTAACGACCATTTGTACCATACTGGTGCACACCCTGGTTTTTACACGGACTGTATTACGCTATATGGATACAGTGGATTGTAACGTTCCGAGTTAGTATGTCTCACAGGGACGCAGCTACATGATTTTTAAATGTGTCATTTAGTGAGTCTGGTTCTTAGGAAACAAAAATGTGTTTTCGGTTGGATTTTTAATTGTATTTTTTATGTTATAGCATATATAAAAAAATCATAATTACTAAGTTTGGAAACGTGACTATATAAATTCCAAAACAACTGTGAACGAATTTTTAATTTTAGTTTAGGAATTATGTTATGTCATTTTGTCGACTGTAAATATTGTTTTCTCTTATACTGTCTAAGTTTATGCGATTTATTGGTTGTTTACATAATTTGTTTGGAGTATATAATAAAAATAAGCCCAATTAAAAACTATCTGATGAACAACTTCGAATGTAGTGATATCCCATATTTAAAGCAGGTGGAGTCCAGTACAAGTAGTGACGAAGATATTTTGCATTTTTA
The DNA here is from genome assembly GCA_031761425.1 of Cosmopolites sordidus. Classification (NCBI taxonomy): domain Eukaryota; kingdom Metazoa; phylum Arthropoda; class Insecta; order Coleoptera; family Curculionidae; genus Cosmopolites; species Cosmopolites sordidus. The sequence continues at coordinate 51,638 of JARFXV010000527.1, read as the reverse complement.
TATCTGATAAACTTAATGCATTTGTATTTTCTTATGTATTTTTATGCAAGACAAGTATTTCGAAAAGAAGTAATCAATAGCCTCATAGGCCACAAATCGATCGATTTTTCTTCTAATTTTTCGACGACTAACTTAAAGATTTACTAGTTATGAAAACAAATAGATACGCTGAACAACAAACGATAAAGAGTATATGTCAGTGAATACTCTGCTTTGTATAAGTGGTATGATACCGATTCAAATGAACTTATGCGATTTTTTGGCCTTATAATTTGGATGGGGCTTGATTAAGAACCTACGCTAAGAGATTATTACTGTAAAAAGGTATTCTATAAAAGTGAAATTCCAAAGTTAAAACACATAAGTAGAAATCGGTTTGAGACATTACTGCATTTTCTACATATCTCTGACAATGAAGAAGATTATCCATCAGGTGACAGATTATATAAAATTGCCCGCCCCTCTTGTAAAAATATTAAATCAAACATTTTAACATATTTGCAATCCAAAAGAAAAAATATGCATTGATGAAACAATGGTTTCAGTTCGGGGAACGTTAAGTTTTCTTTAGTACATTGCAGGCAAGAGACACAAATACGCTGTCAAACTATTCAAACTTTGTGTTGATGGAGGCTATACTTATAAAATATATGGTAGTGGTGGTGGTGTTCAAACCACTGATACGCCATTAGTTTCAAGAGTTGTCATGGAACTGAAGGAAACTCTTCTCAGTAGGGGTAGAACCATTTTTACCGACAACTTCTATACAAGTGTTGGTCTAGCACATGAGCTGAATAAGAGCTAGACACATTTAGTTGGTACCCTGCGTCAAAACCGGAAATTTATTCTAAAGGTAATAACAAATACCAAATTGAAAAAAGACGAAACTAAGATGTAAAAAACAAGACGAAAGTTATAGTAGAAAAATGGAAAGAAAAACGCGATGTTTTATTTCTGACAACGAAAGCTAGTAAGTGGAAAAAACATGAGTGTCACAGAGTTTCGCGAAAATATCGTTTGTGCTTTGTTGGATGTGGACAACCAACCTAAAATAACTATCAAGTCCAACATTCCATAGAAGCAAATCCTAGACAGATGTTCAACTTGCTATAAAAAGTGCGAGAAACCAAAGAAAGAGAAAGACGCCAATCAGATATGAAGAATGCCAAAAAGTATATTATTTTTCTAACTTGTTTTTTGAAAACCATACTTCTTAGTAGTAATGGCAAATATTTGTATTTTACTTTTACTGGAGTGCGATGTTACGTATATATATATATATATATATATATATATATATATATATATATATATATATATATATATATATATATATATATATATATATATATATATATATATATTATTAGGTGCGTATAGACCCGGTTGGATCACGCAAAGCATTCTGACTCATTTTCGAGTATTCTTTCTGATCCTCCACACTTCTCTCCTCCTTTCTCCGTGGATTCTCTTTCTCTCCTCCTTCCACCTTGTCCCCGATCTCCACGAAACTTCGCTCTCTGATGCAACTTTTTACATATGTATTTTGTTTCTGTACGTTCTTCTATCCTCAATCTCTGTCGGACCCATTTGTGACTTTGCCAGATCAGCTCTGACTTGTGCGATTCATGGTACTGTTGGTGAGTCTTGTCGGTGGGAGTCTACTGATATGTCCATAGAATTTCAAACTTCTTTTTCTTATGTCCGCCGCTACGTTGGATATTCTCTCTGTGGTCTTTCTAGAATGTAGTCTGTATCATTTCTCTGTCAGTTTTGGCCCGAGAATTTTCCTCATAATTTTGCGTTCTTCTTTTAGTATGTATTCTATGCCGCTTTTTGTATGGAATATAAGTGTCTCGCTTGCGTATAGTACCTTTGTTTGGATTACTGTATTGTAGTGTCTTATTTTTGCTTGCGTGGATATGCATTTCTTATTGTAGATATTTTGTGTCTTGCTGTATACCCTCTTCATCTTCGGTAATCGAGTTTTCTGTGCTATCTTCTCTCCTCCAGTGGGTTCGTGGTTCTCGCCCAGGTATTTGAAGTGAGTGACCATATTTATTTTGCCATATTTGGTATTCAAATTTTGGACATACAATTTTGAGCGGAAGAATTCGGTTTTTTGGAGGGAGGTAGGCCGACTTTCTCTGCACATTCCTTGAGGACTTCTATCCGTTTAGTTGCCCTTTTTTTATTGTCTGCGAGTATGGCTAGATCGTTTGCGAAGGCTAGATATGATATTTCTATGTTGTTTTTGGGTCGTCAGAGTCGTATTGGTTTCCAGTGTCCTTGATTTTTCAGTTCTTTTTTCCATTCCCTCATGACTTTGTCCAGGACCAGGTTGAAGAGGAGTAGGGTCAACCCATCTCCTCAGCGTACTCCGGTTTTAATCAGGAAGGGTTCGAAAATTTCTCCCATAAATTTCACTTTAGAGTTTGTGGCGGTCAGTGTCTGCTAACAGACACAGATTTAGATACATACGATACAGTCGTATGCTTGAAGTCCACGAAAGTGCAGATGAGTGAGACGTTCCTGATAGTTTTGTATTTTAGTATTGTTTTTAAGTTAAATATTTGTTCAGTGCATGAGCGACCAAGGCGAAAGCCTGTCTGGTACTCCTCAATTTTGTGTTCTAATTGTTCTTGTGTTCTCTAGAGAAGGCATGCTCAGAGGATTTGATAAGTGAGTTGTAAGGAAATTCCTCTGTAGTTGTTCATATCTGGACTACCTCTCTTCTTTTGTAGCAGATGGATAAGAGTACATTTCCATTCATTTGGTAATTTTTCTGTTTATCAGATGTTTGTGATAATTTGCGTAAGTTACTGCAGTAAATTAGGTCCGAGGTTTTTCAGTAGTTCCGGGGTGATACCATCTTCAACGGATGTCCTGTTATTCTTTAGTTTGCGTATGTCTTTCGGTTATAATTGCGGAAATTCTCCTCTATAGAGTCTAGTTGTTCCTTCATGTACTTCCTCTTAGTTTGCCTGATAACCTCTGCGGTATATTTTCTAGTCACGTCAAAAAACTGTTGGCGAATTTTTTAGTGTTGTACTCCTGATATGATCGTTTGCGTCGCTGCACTTTCGCATTCTGAGTCCCACCAAGGATGTTTTGAGTTATTTTTCAGTGGGATCAGTTCCTGTGCTTTTTGTGTAATTTTTTTGTGGAATTCTTCCTATGTATCTGCCTGTTCCTTTTTCCATTCCCAATGGCCTTTTTCTTGTTGTCCCCGTTTGTGGAGGCATGTACGTTAATCAGGGTGTATTTTTTATTGGCGCACTGTATGCGCATTGTCATTAGTCTATTGTTTATGGGGGTGATTTCCTTAATAGAGTTAACTATCCTTTTGTGTACCACAAAGACCATACCCAGAAGCGGAGCGAATCTGGGCACCCGGTTGCCATCTGTCGATGGGTGGATTGGGTACCACCTGGGGTATCATTGTTATAACTTGCACGAATCATGATTGCTTATAAGCTTATAGGTCCAGTGTTTCCACTGGGAGTTTAGAACCAGGGATCCAGCCGCACCCTTTGGGTAAACAGAGGCCGACTAGGTTGCCAGTGGTTGCCACTGCAGACACGACCTGGGTTTTTTTCTGCTAGAGCCCTGTTAACCGTCTGTTTCCGAAATCATCAGACGACGTGTACCAATTTAGTGCACATAACTCTTTCCAACAACTTAATTCATGAAACTTTCTTTTACAAAGATTTAACATAAAACTACCCTGTAATAAAGATTAAAAATTAAATTTATGGCTGTTCGTTAACATCTTAAAGTAGAATAAATCAATACAAATTCAAGAAATATGAATAAAATAACTTATTTTTACAAAAATATATTTAAGTAAACATAAAAACCATTTTTATAACGTCAAAAAGGTATTGGCACTGCAGTTGTTATATTTTTATAAAGGTTTTGTTATTTCAATAAAGTATAATTTCTCTTGCCTGCTATTTTTCCCAAAAGCATATTTTTTAACTCATTTTTCTATGAAATTTTAAATTTTGTCATTTTTAAGCCTTTAATAAACCATAAATATTTAATTGGATTTATATTCAGACACTGAGGGGGGCTTTAATTGGCTAGGTACATTATATATCATCCATTCTTTTATTATTTTGGCAGTATGTTTAGGATTGTTATCTTGCTGGAAAATAAACGTATCCTTAAGCTTCTATTTTTTAACACTGGTATGTTGATTATGCCTCAAAATATCAATAAATCCTTCGATATTCGTGATACCACCAATGAGACATACATTTCCTACACTATTCTAAGCCAAGCAACCTTAAACCAATACATTGCCACTACAGTGTTTCACAATAGGTTTAACAATTTCGGTTTTCTCCAAATAAATATCCGTCTATCAAAACAAAATATATTATTCATATTCTCATTTGAAAATGACATATTCCAAAAGTCTATTGATTTATTTAAATACATTTTTGCAAATTTATTTTTTTTGCGGTTGACCTCACTAATGACAAGTTTTTTCTTATGCTCACCCGTAAAAATTAAAAAGTCCGTAAATTATCTTACAGCTTAAGGAGGGAAATAGGTGTAGGATGGCGTATTTTAGTGATTTTCATGAATTTTTTTAACATATAACAAATATATATTTTTTATTCATATCTTGGGGTCATTTTATACATATTTTCTGAAATTTTCAAGTTTTTCCTAGAAAAATACGTCGCCATCCGGCTGGGCAATTTGTGTACATTCTGGGGGTCACAATTTTCTTATGTAATCCATTTTTTAATCACTTTTTTATAGTAAGTAGTATAAGTGTGTTTTATAGTATAAGTGTTTCTTTTATTTGAACCTCAGTTCCCACAAAAAAATCGAAAATTAATTTTTTTTTTGAAGAATGTGAAAATTTAGTATTATGTTTTACCATTTTTTGTACTCATTTTTGCAATAAAAAATAGTTACAATAAGATATTGTTTAGAATTCAAATAAAACGTATTTATATAACGAATCTATGTGCTGAGTTTGATAACGATTGATCAAAAATTGTAGGAGCTAGAGTGTACACAAATTTGAAAAAAGTAGTTTCGAGAAAAACGCTTTTGAAAATAAGAGTGGCAGTAAAGGTAAATTTAAGGCAGTAATGAATCAATTTAACAACTTATTAGTTAATCAGCTATTCCAGCACCATATTGCAGTCCTTCTGCATCTGCTAATGTTCTTCTTTCTTTCCAATACTTTTCAGATCATTCATGAATGCTCGACCGCTCGACCTGTTCCGTACTACATGCCACGCGCTCCAACCATTCGACCGAGGGACACTCACTCAAACGCTTATAACTTTTAAATTGCTTGAAATTTTGTTTTGAAATTTTCAGAATATACTTTCGAATAGTTCTACAATCGATTTGTAGAAAATAATTGAATTTTTTTGAAGCCTCTACACCTATTTCTCCCCTTAAAGATTGAATGTATCGTTGGATATTGAAGCCGCCTTTTCTGCTTTGTTATAAGCTAAAATGGCGGATTTTTTCAACTAATTGATGAATTCATAGTTTTTCCCCTTTCGATGCACTACTAATGCCATCGTGACCTTGGTTTGTTTAATATTGAGCCAGTTTATTTAATTATTTTTACTATGTCCCAAACCGAACTAAAAATACTTCGTAATTTATAACCTATTTTGGGATAACTAAATCGTTTGTGATTTAATTTAACCACTTGGTTACGAAAGTACATGCAATGCTCTACAGTTTTTATCATTTAAAAATATTCCTACAGGCAAGGCAGATAATAAGTAAAAAATCTTTGCTTTAATCCGACCTTGTTAACTAATAGATTATTTAAAACCATTAGATTAAACGTTTCTCGAGATTTGGGTTTTTTTATTTATCTGCTTGTAGATAACTCACAACTGTGACAATATTTTTTAACTCATAATTTTCAAATTTATTTTTTGCCTTTGTCTTAACTTCCGATTTCAAAATGTTTGCCTCAAACAATGATTTTTAAAGTTTATTAAGAACCAAAATACGATAAGAAACGATAAGAAAGTGTTTTGAGCATTGAGGGAAAAAAGTACAGAGTGGCAATAGTTTTTTGATACACTGTATATAATACAGATATTAGAAATATTGAGATTTTTTCGAAATACAAGCAGAAACGGGAAATATATGATCGGGTTTATATATTTGCTTAAATTTGACAAGTGTTTCTCACCTGCAATTATATTAAGACTCTGGTTTACAGAAATATACCCCGACTAATTATTAACTTTAAACTAAACATTCAGGTCACCATTAAAAATATACCACGCCATATGTATGAAAGAGTAACCGAAAATTGGATCTTCAAAATGCAACCATCAGACGAAGCCGAGGGGTATATTTGAACATTATTTTGAAATTTTCCATCTTTATTGGAAAACCTTTTTTAACTTCAAATTTGTACTGATTGATGCAATTTAGAAATAGTAAAAAGTAAAGTGTTAGGGTTAAAGGCGCATCAGCAACTAGGCTATTTAGCGACTGGACCTACAGCTTAACGTGGGTTCCGAACTACGGTCATCAGCTTCCGACAAACCCAGGCCAGCACCCCCCTCGGGCTATAAACCCTTGGTTATGTGCCTACCCATAAGTCTATCAGGAAACCTACCGACTGGCGAGTGACCAACGTTGAACACTTCTCAGAAGGCATTCGGCCTTACCCAGCCTTTAACTGGCGTGACTGAGGGGTAAATCGTAATCAGATTTTACACTCTTGCCTAGAGACAATCACAAACATTTAGGAAAGATAAACGGACAGAAGAAAGAAAAATAACCATCCGAGCGCTGGAATCGAACCAGCTATCGCTCCAGCGCGGATTCGGTATAGCAGGGGCGGGCCGCTGCTCTTATCGCCGCACCAACGCGACCGGCTAGAAATAGTATAATAATTACGTAGCTACAATAGTTTACATCTAATCTTTGATTAACGCCTCTAGAAGTTTTCCGGCAGCATCCAGTAGGCATATGGGTCTATAGCAGTTCCTTTTTAGGCTTCTCAATTAGTACCAACTTTGCTTCCTTCCATATATCTGGAAAATGGCCTTTGGCTAAGCACGTGTTCATAAAACTGGCAATATTATCTGGATTATGCAGGGTAACGATCTTCACGATCTCTGGATGAATGTGATCTGGTCCTGCGGCTTTGCCTGTCCTTATTTTGTTTGCTGCATTTATAATTTCTTCTGATGTGAAAAGCGTAGAGCCATTACGCTCCAGGAGGTCAATGTCTGGCCATTTAGTTACTGGGTGCTTGGGAAACAGTTTGTCCACTTGTTCTTGTGTTTCGCCTTTATCTATTGTCCTATGTCTTTTCAATTTAATTTTTTTTTGTTACAGATGTCATTTTCTAGCTCTTCGCTTAAGTCTTTCCACATTTTACTTTTCTGTATTTTTATTGCTTTTTTCAAATCATTCTTTGCTATTTTATATGCCTGCTCTTTTGTGTAATCGTTGTTGTCTCTTAGTTTTCTAGAACGTACAAGTGATCTTCTTTGAGCTATGCATCGTCTTCTCTTTTCAGCAATTTCTGATGTCCACCAATAAACTGGGGAATGACTGTATTCCGGTTGTCTCTTTCTTGGGAGATACTTGTTGCAGAGATGTTTTATTTCTTTAATGAGGTTATGTGGCTCGCTAATCAGTGTCCCCTTATTTTGACTTGTCACTAAGTTGTTCTTAAAAGTTTCTAGAATATCTGGGGATATTTGCCATCCTCGATAGGATTCGCTTGTATGTTCTCTTTCATTGTTCAATTCTCCCCAAGTGACTTCGAAATATATTACGGTGATCGGACATATTTTCGGACTCTACTTCTACTCGCCAGTTAGTAATACTATTGCTTAATCCACTTGACGCCATGGTAATGTCGATGAGAGAACTGCCAGTTGCAGCGCAGAAAGTAGAAGTATCTCCTTCATTCACCGTAATTAGATCGTTCGCCTCTAACCATTCCTCTAGAATATACCCTCTTTAGTTTGTTGTTTTTGACCCGAAAATGGTTGTTTTTGCGTTTAGATCACCTCCTCTAATTATATTTTTTTGAGTTCGGCGTATATGTGTTTCGAGATTATATAATAATTCATCAAATTCATTTATAGGTCTGTTTGGCGAAAAGTAGCACGAGTATATAACCAGGCCCTGGGTTTCTACGCTTGTGAAGCCATTTCCCTTAAAGTGATGGGTCACCGATAGTTGGCGATTCACGGGGATAAAACAATTGCCATCAAGATCGCAAAAATCGGTTTATGTTGGGTTCCTGATCGATTACTATATCGATTAATATATATATATATATATATATATATATATATATATATATATATATATATATATATATATATATATATATATATATATATATATGAAAATCAAAAATACAATACACATACATGAAATAATTTGTGTCAGCCAACACTCTCTTAATCAACCGTCAGCCATCTCAATTAGTCAATACTACATTACCATTTAATTAGTAATCTTATACAGTATATTGCAATAATTTGGACTTGATCAGAAAACTGCAAATAACATCAAGCTTGCTTATATTAACAAAAAATCCGATAATGGAAAATATTGCTTTCATATACAGATTAACATTGTAAATTTTTGTCGTACATTTTCAAACAAGGCAATAATCAAAATCAAAACCCACCGAGGATGATACTAGGTCTGAAAATTATAAATAGAAACATATACTACAAACTCAATGGAGAATTATACTATAATAAGTACCTTTTATTGGATATCGTTATTAAAAGACCCCTCAGGTTTTGGAACATCTAGAGTAGATGAAAGAACTAAGACTACTTAGTCGCACCTACAGTATAAATAGATCAAACAAGGGAATTTTCATGAGTTCAGAAGAGGCTTAACAACGATAACGTCAGCGAATGAAAGAAATATGCGCAAAAAAAGAATGCTCTAAAGATGGTTCAACCTGCAAATCGTTTTGATTAACTTTCGTCGCCCATTGTTGGCTCATCGAGGAAGAAAATAATATTACTACATTACTACTAATATACATTGTTATGAGGAGTATATGCAAATATAGTAATGAAAATCCCAAACTTATATTAATGGTTATTATTGAGTGGAATAATATGGAAAAATAGATTTTAACGGAACATTTTGGGCTAAAACGGGTCTTCATTCCGATAAAAATTTTCCATTCCATTCCATCCATTGTATTTTCCAGATAAAAAAAACTCAAAATATATGTCTGTACTTGACAAAGAATCATAAAAGATGGAAATTTCAGTTTAAGTAAGACTATCAGTTTTTGCTGTTGTAGGTATTGTCAAAAATCAGAAAACTTAACAAAGACGAACTTGAAGAGATTTACCACTAAACACCAAAATGCTTTTTTGAACTGCTTGACGTACGTTTCGCTAACCATGTTAGCATCATCAGCAGATGATTTAATTTAATTTGATTTAATCTTTAGATTAAATCATCTCCTGATGATGCTAACATGGTTAGCGAAACGTGCCTCGAGCAGTTCAAAAAAGCGTTTTGGTGTTTACTGGTAAATCTCTTCAAGTTTAGTATTTCACACCAATGGTTCCAACAGAAGAATTAACAAAGACGAACAAATGTTAACTCCAGCGTGAACTAAGGAGGAGGAACAAGATCACAGTAAAAATAAATAGCGGTGTTGTCGGAGTAAGATAATTGTTTGGAAATCTATGGACTTTTAAAAATTTCGACCATAGAACTGTTGAAGTGAGTCGATATTTTTTTTCGTCGTACTGTGCTAGAATGATAATGGGGACAGAAAGTGATAATTGCGACTGGCGCAAAAGAAAAGGAAGAGATATCCCACCCCGTCTGTAAAAAAGCCAATAGAATATGATATATGAGAATGAAAGTGAGGATGAATGTGAATCTAAAAGATCTGTTGAAAGGTATTATGGTGGAAGTAAAAGAAATAAGGATATAAATAGATAATCTAGAATAGAACTGGAGGACCTTCGAAAAGAAAATAAGACATTCTATAAAAAACTATGAGAAACTAATCAAAAATTGAGACGAGCAGAAAATATGATTAAATAGTTGGATAATTAGTCAGAGAAACATGAAGGAATTGAAGAAAAATATTACTGTGATAACAGGTTTTAAAAAAACTAAATATTGTCATGGAAAATTTCATTAAACAACACAAATTTCACAACAACAGAAATTTAGGGAAATAACATCTTTAATAAGAATGAAGAAATATGGAGATAAAGTGAGAGTAACGAAATAATCTTTGTAAATGGTGATTTAACGGTCAATAAAAGAGTAATGCAAAATTAAATTAGAGAAAGGGTAAAAACATTACGAGATCAGAATAAAAACGTAAAAATTAGGTATCAAAAACTTAAGGCGGACGGAATTGTATGGACTTAGATTGGAGACACACAACACCCATGCACGTCAGTTGGACTCTTCAGTCGAAGCGAACACTTGAAAATGCCAAATGAGATTTTGGCGAAACGTCCTCTTCACAGAATCAATGAATCGACACCCGGAATGATTTAGAAATATATATCCGCCATTTTGTAAAAAATATCGAAGTTGCAGACTCTATTTTGCAGTGTCATTTATTATTTATTTTTTAATGTAGGATTATCATTTTGGTAGAGCTATTAGTAAAACTATGACTTACCTTCTATGCAAACATAATTTGTCTACGCTATGCAGGGTGTCTAGGATAACTGAGAAAAATTATAAAAATCAAAACTTCATATCTCAATTTTTTTAAATGGAATGTATAATATTTTTTCATCTTACAATATTCCTAAGACAAAACACTTCTATTCTTCTTAAATATGTCCTATACCTATCTGTCATGATTTCCGAGATTGTTACATTTTTGTTTTTAATATTTAGCTTTTAATTTAATTCACCCTAGACCTTTCAGTAATAAAGAGTGTGAAAAAATAAATGAGTGTACTTCTTTCATAATTAAATAGGAAAACATATTTGTATGATCAATTATTTTGAATATCGAAAAGAAATGTGAATATCCATTACATCTTAAAGCACGCAGATGGCCTAGTTGTACTAGATAATCATGGCGTTCATACAAATGAACCAAACGGGCAAGTATTTAAACTTTTTGAACTGTCAAATTGTGCAGTACAGTGTTATTTATTAGAACATAAAGTAGAACGAAAATGAATTTTTCTAGAGAGGAATTGATAAATATGATCTACGTTTTTGGCGCAAGTAATCAAAACTTTTTTTATTAAGTAGAATTTATGCATAAAGATTCCCTAACGTCATCCTAATGCATTAGCGTGTATACAATTGAAAGAGCGATTTGAAAGAACTGGATGTGTCGATTACGAAAAAAGATTGGAAAGGCAAAAAAGACCTACGAGGAAAGAAAACCAATATTGTAATTAATCTGTAATTTAAAATCCGCATATTTTATACAAGCAGATAGAAAACGAGGTCGGCATTAAAAGTCCACAGCGAACCGAATAATTAGGAAATATAACCTCTCTATTTAGCATTTGAACAAGTAAACCGTTTAGTTAACGGTTTAGTCAAGTGAATAGAATCTAAGTCAATTTACTTCCTCAAGTATTACCCCTTCCACTTGTAAGCGTCAACTAAAGTGCCCGCTAAACGAGTGTAGATGTGTCAATTTAATGTTGTGTGTTGTTAGTAAAGCATTTTGGCAAGTGCAGACTGTAATCATAGGAGAGTTTACATATCAGTATTCTTAAAGTTTAAATTAAAAAAATGATCTCACGTTGTGGTGAAGAGACAACGTTAAAATTCGTGCTGGAGTATGGAGCCTCCAGACTGTTTGTGGAATATAAAATTACCTATTTATAAAAATAAACAAGCCCAAGAAGCAGCTTACAAGGAAATAGAAAACATTATGGCGATTGAAGGGTTTGGAACGCAAGAAATTAAAAATAAAATTCGCTCGAAGGAAGATTAAGGATCCGAAAAAGTCCGGAACAGGTACAGATAGTATATACGTCCCTCATTTAAAGTGGTTTCATGAGATGCATAAGTTTTTATACAATGTGGAAACAAAAAGAGAGGCAGAAGATAATATTTCAGTAAGTATTTTATCGAAAGTCAAAACTAAGTCGGTATAAGTAATTGAAGGGCGCCTTATTAATATTATTAAATGAAAAATTAAGAGCTCTTAGCTTTTTCATTTCGAAAACGATTTTCTAAGGATAGAAAAATGATTCACTTAAATTGATAGCCGATTTATTTTTTCTTTAATAAGACATATAGCTCTGGTAACATGTAGTGATTATTAATATATCATGCGATCTTGCCAAGGCACAGCGCCGACTGTCATGAAATATTCACAGATTTCATCCCTTATTATAGAGTAACTACTTCCAGTTCTGGGCATAGAAGTTATGTAATAGTTATTTGTAGTTTCATTTCTCCAAGATCCTGCTCTAACATTACCATTGTCTGTGCTTTCCTCATCCAAAGATTTGTTTGATATGTAACGATTCCCAGAAGTATTTCTTAACCAGTTGTGCAATATGCAACATTTTTTAACAATTTTATCGATAGTGCGGAGTGAGCAGGGTATAGGTTTTTGAAAAATACGAAATCTGCTTACAAGAATTCCAAAACCATTCTCAACAATTCTCATGGCTCGAGATAAGCGGCAATTACATATTTTATGTTTTTTTCTAAAGTTCTTTTTGTGTACGGCTTCATTTATAAAGCTTGAAACAGTGTCGACTGCTGAAACACACCCCCATGTGACTGCCTTCCATTGCTTCCAATGGTGATGTACCAGATGTGTTTTTCTTTAAATTATTGTTATGATGTATTGGAAAACATGAAAGCGCATTTACGCGAATTGAAAATTTAGTTTCTGGAATATTTCCCAGATGATAATTTGTCGAAAAGATGGGTTCTCAAGCCATTTGATGAAAGTGTTGTTGCAGCTGCTGAATGACATATTGAGATTCACAACTAATTTATTGAAATATCGGCCGACAAAACTCTACAGCTAGAAGTTTTGGTTTACACGACTATGTGAATAGTGAAGCCTAGTAACGGAAGCTTTGAAAATATTCGCTATTTATTATTCATGCGAAAAAAGCTTCTCATCTATGGTAGTTTTAAAAACTAAATATAGAAATCGTCTATATTTATACGACGGAAAATAATTTGCTTCTATGTGTTTGCAATAATGATCCACGTATAAAAAAACTTTTATGTTTAAACAAAATCAACCGTCGCATTAAATTATTATTTCAAACAACTTTGGCTATTATTTTATTTAAGTTTATTTTATTATGTTGTGATTACCTGGTAATATTTAATTCTCTGATACTTGTTTTTAAATTAAAAATACTTTATTAAAAGGATGTTTCGTAAACGGATCTTATTTTTTAAAAACATTGAGAAACAGGTTGAGAAATGATGCATTATAGTATTTTAATCGCTTATTATTGTCAGCAGGTTTGAACATTTCGAATCTTATTGGAAAACATGTGCGTGAAGAATTTCTTAATTTTACACCACGTAGTCGAATCGACTTATTTAGAGGCTCCCCATACTTTGCTCCACACGTGCTATATTTTCAGCCCTTTTCTTGAGCTTCTGAAGCGAGCTTGTCGTAAGCTGTTTCGAATTATTGAAATTTCTTCAATAAACAATAATTTGTGGTTTTATGACGAGCCTGATGATTACAATATTTTTGGCCTAATTTCACTTGAGTTGCAATAATTGATTTTTTGTATAAAGTAAATTATAACAATTTCCCTATATTCTTTTAGCTGGTGTATGTGTAACCTCTTTATGACACAGCCATAAAATTGATGTTAAACTACTCTCTCCCAGATACCACTGGAGAACAGGCATTGCCATCAGAAAATAGTAAAGTACAGTTTGCTACAACGATCTGACCAGTTGGCCATCAATATTGATTTGGGAGCTTAGCTAATTTTTACTATGGGGAAGGGGAGCCTCAATAGTTGATAAGCTTGTAAGTAGATTGCCTTTTCTTGGCGGGGGACAGTGGCTTCGTCGTGAGTTAGATGTTCGGTATGAAGGCCACGCATAAAGTCAAAAGGCAAATGGGATGTTCGGCCAACTCATATTCTGTGTTCTTTTAGCATGTATTTATCAATAATTAAGCTTGCACGTCTGCACTATACAAAGGCACTAAAACAAAATGGTAGTGCCGTACTTGCCCGCCCTTTATTAATGTCCCTTTGGGTGTATTACAGAGCCACTTGAAAAACTCGTACATATGTATCGCAGTATATTAATTTATATTTATTTATTTAATCAAAAAGTCCGTTGTACCGTTACGAGTAGGACTGACAGTTTACATTTCAGTTTGATTGTAATCCATTAATTTTTACTTTCTTTAATTTTCTATCCAGTGTTAATCGTTTACCCTTATTCCAATTATTTCGTCATTTTTCCGCTGCTTGTCAAACTTGTTCTTGCTATCTCAGTGTTAGATGTCCAACTTAATTTTTCCCTGGTGTTTTCGCTTATTCGTTTTACTAATCTCTCTTCATTCATTCTGTGGATATGTCCTAGCCAGCTCAGTTGTCTGTGAGTTACTGTCGCATTTCTCACTCTATCCCTTCGTGTAATTCCCTCTATATTGCGTTGAAATCTCATTTCTGTAGCTGTAATTCTACTTTTGCCTCTCTTTGTTAAGGTCCAAGATTCGATGTCATATATCATTAAAGGTCTCACTACTCTACTTTGTTATCTCTTTTTTCCTAGAATTGCTGTTTTGTGAACTAGGGAGTTGTATATTTTACATACCTTTTTAATTATTTCGTTCATTTCAGTGTCTATTTTTCTATTGTCATCTATTATTGTGCCCAAATAGTTACAGTTTTTGACTTGTTTCATTACCTTTCTATCTAATATAGTTTTATATTTTAGTTTTGTGCCTTTAAGTACCTTTGTTTGGCATTTGTTAGTATTTATTTTCAGGTTTACTTTTCTTAGCTCTTTTCTCAGAATCTGCCATTTTTCTTTTTCTCAGAATCTGCCATTAGGGCCATATCATCAGCAAACAGTAATTCTTGTCTTGTCACTGTTTTCAATTATCTAAAACCTATTATTGGAATCTTTCCTTTTGCTTTGCTATTCTTTCCAACATCGTCAATAACTACTGAAATTAATAGTGGGCTCAGTACGCAGTCCTGTCTTAGCTCTATTCCTGTCTTGAATTCTGAGGATTCATCATTATGTGTTCTTACTTTATTCTTGTTCTACTCCCGTTCTCTTCAGACCATTCCAAACTTCCCTTCTTTTTACTCTATCGAATGCTTTTTTCAGGTGAATAAAACAAATATGGATTTCAGTTTCTTTACTTAACAGTTTATTTCCTAATTGTTTAAATGTAAATATCAGATCTTGTGTGCTTTATTATTCTGGAATTTTTGTTCTAGGCAAACTTGTTAGTGGGAGCCCTGTGCCGTAATTAAATTTTTTGATAACACCTTTGTTAAACAAGAGCAATTTAATACCCATATACCAGTTAATTAGTACTTTCTTTTCTAACATGATATCGTTTAATAGTCACAAAAATTCTTTCTTTGTTGATGCAGCATATTTCAGCATTTCTGCTGTTATTGAGTCTTGCCTAGGAGTTTTACCGAATTTTATGTTTTTAATTGCTTGCATAATTTTTTCCATCATTATTGGTTTCTTAGCATTCACTATTTTGTCAATGTCTATTTAGTAATTTTCTTCCTAGTCTAGTTTGGTCATCTTTTCAAAGTATTGTTTCCATCTATTTATTATGTGTTTTTTTGCCTTTTATATTTATTAATCTAGGAGCTCTCCCGTGTTAATTGTTTTAGTGTGTCGTAGAATAATTTTTCATTTTCTTTAACGTTTTCTTTCATTCTCTGTCTAAATTCTTCCTACGATTGTTGTTTCGCTGTCTTTACAAGTCGTTTAACTTTTTTGTTGCTGACTTTCTATTCGATTAATAAAACTGCATTTTTGTCTAAACTTTCACTTTATTATTGCTGTTTGACGTATTTTCGCTAATACTGTAATTTCTTCAAAAATTATTGCTTTCGATGTTGAAACAGGGATAAATACAAAAAGTGTCTACAATAAAATATATATTTATATTACAATATATTTCAAATACAGCAATTAGCATATGTGTGGATTTCTTGAAAAATATATATATATATATATATATATATATATATATATATATATATATATATATATATATATATATATATATATATATATATATATTTTAAAATATTATACTAGGATTTTAAAAGATCCACTTTTTAGCTTTTTAATGTTTCAAACGTTTATTATATATTTTGCTCTACATATGTTTCGTCTTGTTACGGCTCTACGGTTGACCGTTAAACTAATGACTTGTTTTTTTTTTGCGTTTTCCATGCGTTTCCTTGTTTATTATTTTATCTGTAGGAGTTATCGGCTTTTGCCAATGTACACATAAGTAACTCTTGTAGACAGACTATTATTTCCGGCTCTTAACTCTTTCTTGCCCTTTTTCCTCAATTTCCCTTGTAGCTCCCGTTCTTCTTTACTTATATTATCATTTATAATAGTCCCTGTCACGAAGTGTTCTATTTCCTCTTTTATTTAATTATGGTCGTCTGTATGTATTTCTTTTCCTCGAATTACGCCATTTTTCCTCCTTTTCACTTTTTTTCTGGTTTATATACTTCAGCTGTTCATGTTTTATTTATTGGCTTTCCCTCTTAAGTTCCCTTATTTATTTCCTATATTCTTTCTATTCCTCTCTTTTTCACAATGTTTACATTTACATTTTATCCTCCTTTCTTTCTTCTCTCTTCGGTGTCCTGTATGTGCTTCATGGTGTTTTCATGGTGGTCAAAGCAACTTACGTTTCTTCATATATATATATATATATATATATATATATATATATATATATATATATATATATATATATATATATGTATATCTTACAAAGTATTAGTTTCATATGCTTTCATATGTATAGTTGAACCGTCGAAAGATTACCCATGCGTCATCAATTTTAACGAATCAAATCAAAAATTATTAGTCAAATTAGTGTTTTAATTAAAACTTTCATAATTGACGTGGTTGGTGCCTCGAAAGAAGGACATTTATGTGTATGATTTAAATCCACGATACATTTATTTGTATATATTGATAACATAAAAGTATAAAACGACCTGTTATGAATCGATATTTTAACGTAAAATTTCGAGTGCGTGTCATGAAATTGTAAAGTTTTATGTCATATGTTTTATGAATTTTAAGGAAATAGTCAATGAATTAATTTGTTATTGTTCAAAATCATCATTTTATTTAATCTATAAACATTATTGTCGAGACCAATTTTTTATGATGAAAACGTTACCAAGGCATGGGAATATACTGGTCTTCTGGTTCTGGTTTTGGTCTTCGCACGAGGTCTGCTTGTTCCAGGAAAATAAATATCTGGATTATGTCCTTTTCTTTTCTTAATAGAATACACTGTTTTCCTAGATATTTTTAATGCTGCTGCAACTTTTTCCATTTCAAAATACTCATTTTTGCTGACATTTTCTGAGATCGTACAAAATGTTAAATCAAATATAGACACGAAATTAGCTGCCAAGTCTGTGATCGAAGGTATATTGGGCAAACAAAAAGATCCATATTAACGAGATATAAAGAATATATTGCCCATATTAGATATGAGAGAAATAAAAAATCTTCTATTGCACAGTATGCAATCGAACATGACCACAATATAGACATTAGTAATTTAAGACTGGTTAAAAGTGTAAATAATAATAGGACTTTGGATGTATATGAAAGAATTCTAATAGAAAAATGCAAGAAAATGATGAAAAATTATGGGGAAAAAGGACCTATTCCGTTCAGTCAACTTTTTCAATTATTAATGTAAGGGTCAGTATACTTCACGGTTAATTTTTTTCTTTTGTTCTCTTTTTCAAATTTTTTCTTTTTTTCTTTTTTCTTGTATTCTTGAAACGTGCGTCGAGAATAAAAAAAAAATAATAATAAAAAAATTAAAATAAAAAAGTGATTTATTGTTTGGTGGTAAATTTCTTTGAGTGCAGTTAAATATAGATACCTTAAAAGTTCGCATTTCTATATTTCCGTTAATATTTTGAAACGGTTGTTTATCGTTAAATATGTTTTTAGAATTAGCCAATGTCAATATTCTGTTTTTATTACACATTTGTAATGAAATGTCTTTGATTAGGTTCGAATTTTTGAAGGAATTAAAACCTTATGAATCTTACTGTTAATACTTACCGTTAACCAAATAATCAATAACAGTAGGTGTTTTAAGAACTTATTTTACAATAAAACTGGACTTTACATCACTAAATTTTACTAAAACACAATAACAAAACAAGTCTAATGAACCAAAACAGTACCGCTGACCTCAATAGAAGAATTTTTAACGACAGGTACGAACAAACACCTTTTAATTATTTGTTACTTTCTCTTTCTACTCCGGTATAGGGCTCTCGTAACCTTCTGCTCTTACCCGAAGAGATATGTATTGATGGTTTATCTCCTTCTCTCTGGGTCGGTAAATTCGAAATTCTCTCTCGTTGGGAAATTTATGACGTCATTTGATGATGCATGGGTAAACTCTCGGCGGTTCAACTGTATCTAAAGAACTATTGTTAATATTTCCAGTAAGTTTTAGAATATTAATCACAAGCTCAAGCTGCTATACAGATCTTATAAGATTTTTCAATTTTATTTTATTTCGTATGGTTAATATGTTCATTATAAATTATATATCTAGAATTATTTAACTGGACTTGTTTTCTGAGGTTGTTCGATATCAAGTATAAGTAACAATCTTGGTAACCAATTTTATATTTAATCGCAAACTTTAATGGTTTTTTGTAATAAAATTTAAACTAAACACATTTCGGATTCCGAAAGAGTTTACTTCACTTATTACTGCCTTTTGTAGGCGAGGCCTTTTGTACCCACTTTTTTATTCAAATGGATATGCCACGTGTATTTAAAATTGTTCTGGGTAAATTTGTATAGGTAAAATACGATTTGATTAAAACGCAATGTCTTGAATAAAAACTGAAGCAAATATTTGATGAATTTTAATATCAACACAATATTCCAAGAGAAATTTATTAAGTATTTCGAAGATTTGTAAAAGAGGTTTTGCGTTTACTTTGTAGACAATCATTTATTTGGTTGGCGATGCCGTTTTTTTATTAACATTAAATGAAATAAAAGGTAAATTCAAACAAAAGATATAAATTAAATATTCATATAACGTTTGTTTATTTAAGACAATCAGAAAATATATTTAATTCATTTAATTTAGAAGGTTTTCGATAGTTACGTTGAATGCACTGTAAAAGCCTAAGATTATACGGGTGTAAGAGAAATAACCATTAAAAATGTAACCAGCGATTCCTCACATAGTTAATGGTTGAAAACAAAACAATAATGGTTAAAAAAATTGCAAAATTATTTAATCGCGAATCGATAAGCTACGATTTATCTTTTAAGCAAGTACGTGTAAAAGTAATAATTATTTCCTTATTAATAATAAGTAATTACTAATAATAAGTAATTTCTAATATTAAGTAATTACTAATAATAATTGGTTAATATTTAACGAATAAACTACTAATAAAATAATGAATATTATTGAAACATTTTTTCTTAAACTAAACCATACATCAGGCAAAAAATTAAATGGTAATGTAGTATTGACTAATTGAGATGGCTGACGGTTGATTAAGAGAGTGTTGGCTGACACAAATTATTTCATGTGTGTGTATTGTATTTTTGATTTTCATCTAAAACTATATATATATATATATATATATATATATATATATATATATATATATATATATATATATATATATATATATATATAATATATATATATATATATATATATATATATATATATATATATATATATATATATATATATATATATATATATATATATATATATAGAAGCAGAAACCAGATTAAAAATACGTCAAGACTTTTTTGCGTTTTTGGGAATTAAAGTATTATTAAAATGTTAAGTTCTAACCTATTTAGGTTGGAACATTTAATAAAACAATTAATTAATCAGTTTCTTAATGTGACATTAAACTATATTAATGAATGGGTTTTCCTATTTTTTTGCAAAAGGTCTAACCAAATTTATGCTGAAACATATGGAATCTATAGTTACAAAAATATTACACTTTATTTTCAAATAATAATACATTCCCTAATAATTGGCGACATTGCCAGTTGTAAGAAAATTAAAACTGGGTTAAAATGGTTGCATTTTCGATACACGTTCTAAAGAAATTATTCTTGAAAATAATGTAAAGTATCGTTGGTTAAATTAACGAAAGTTATTTCCCCTACACCATATCTATATATATATATATATATATATATATATATATATATATATATATATATATATATATATATATACATATATATATATATATATATATATATATATATATATATATATATATATATATATATATATATATATTTACTTTCTGCGTCGTCACTACGTTTTGATATCCAATTTTGGGTCGAACGGAATTCAGTTTTTTTTTATCGGCCTAAAGTAATTTATATTTATTTATTGATTGCTGACGTTTCGCCAAAATTCCATTTGGTAACTTCGATTCTTACTGTCGTGAGGTTCGTGACTTTCTGACAGTGACCTCGTGACAGTAAGCACCAAAGATACCAAATGAGATTTTGACGAAACGTCTGCAAGGGACCAACTCGGCAAACGGATGTACTCCCGGAAAAAAACCTAATACATGTTTTTCCATCCATGAAACAGTACGCACAAACATGCATGCTTCCAACTTTCACGGTCCTGGGCTTTCCTCTGCCACTCGGGTCCGATTTTCTTAACGGTGCCATCAGGCCATCGTACTTTCGGTTTTCTTTGTGGACGTTTGGGATTATACGGTATTCACTCCGCTACATTGGACTGTCTATCTCCAGTTCAATCCCTTTCTGCTCTCAATGATGTTACATTCTCTTGTTTGTACACTGATCCATGCGCAGGGCTTTCTGTCCCGCCCTGTAATACCAAGCTTACATCTTCCCATTTTGAAATTGATTGCAATATTGGTGTCCAAGATCCACTTTCGTATGTCATAACGGGCAGGGGACGCATTGTTCAAAGACTTTTTATTTCAGGCAAATTGGGAGTTTGCTCTTAAACTCTATGTTGAGCCTGCCAAATACCTGCTAGCTACATTTAGCATGCTGCTGCCCCTACCGGGTGGTATCCCCTTCCATCGAAATCCTTTGCTCGAGATGTATAAAGTGACTACAACCTCCAAATCCTTTCTTTAAACTGAAATTATTCTATCTTCAATAAATTTATTGAACATAATCTGATTTTTTATCAGGTTTATTTTTAAGCCAAATGGTGGCTCTAGCTCTTTGCAGTTCTTTTATGCATCGTTGCAGCCCATCTGAGTCTTGCAAAAAAGAGAACGATATCATCTGCGAATTTAAGATAGCTTAAGTATGCACCATTGATCCTTATACCATCCTGTTTCCAATCCAGATTACGGAACACTTCTTCGAAGCAGGCTGAGAAATGAATAGGCGCTATTGCGTTACCCTGCCGTACACTTCGCTCTACATAAATTCCAACTTCATGGTCATCGAGTTGAACTGTTCTTTAACTGTAACGTCATCATATATCTATCCTAACAGGTTTACACAGGCTTTGCCTACACCCTGGCTAAGCAATGAATCCATTGTAGCCTGCTTTGAGATTGACTCAAATGCGCTTTCGTATAATATGAAGTACTTATTCTTCAGCAAGATTTTCGCAGTCGATAAAAGTTAAGCACAGCGGCATGATGTGTTGGCCTGTTGTACAACATGGATTTGATCCATTGTAGTGAATCCACTTCTGAATTCTGCATGCCTTCTTGGTTGTGCGTTATTCCGTTTTCATAATATCTTTTTAAATATTATCTTGAAGAAAACTTTGTACATTCCTGATATAAGGCTTATTGGATTGTAGTCCTTTAAATTTTCTTGTGCTTTTTTTATGTAAAAGAACCACTTCTACATTTTTCCACAAGTTAGGTACTTTTTGTTCTTTGAGACATTTTGAGTTTAATTTTGTCAGTGTTTTATGTAAACTCCGACCACCAACTTTTAGCATTTCAACTACACTGTCCTAGGAAAGGACAGTCTTGCCTTTTTCATCAAGTTATATCTTCATATAACTGGGAATAAAATTTTCTGACAACATCTAACATTTCCGTACATGCCCTGCACACTGTGCCATCCTCATGCATTAAGACACACATTTGCGTTTTTTTCTTCCTTAGCTACTGCTTAGCCTTGTGAGTTCCCTTATTTTCTTCCAGAGTTTTTTGCACTCGCTGAATGTCTACTCTCTAATACGTTTTCTTATAGTTTCCAAAGTCGTTTTTCTTAAATCAATGGCTTCTTTGGAGATTTTTGACTGTCTGAAACGTTTCTTCTGGTGTTATTAAAGTAGCTGTTTCAAACACATTGTTGACAATTTCTTCATGATGGTTATTTCCATTTCCTTTATAATACATCAAAGCGGTTAGACAAAGCTATCTTAATATTGCTGCCCCTCTCCAGTAGTTTCCCAGAATCTACATTGTCCTTGTGTGACCTTACCATTCTTTTGCACTCTCTCGGGCAGTTTATTCTAACTTTTGCTCGTGCCATTTGGTCACTTCTAATATTAAAATTTTTAAAACCAGTGAAATTGCAAAATAGTATCTTATTGATGGATTGATGTATCAATTTCATTTGTCCATGTGCATTTTCTGTTGATTTTTTTTTATATAGAAAGAATTCATAATATGATGTACTAATTTTTCAGCAAAATCGAAAAAGAACCAATCTGTCACCTGTATTGTCCCATTCACCACTTCCATATGGGCGAGTTGTATTTTGATCTTCCAATTCTGGCCTTAACACACGACACCTTCTAGAAGTCTAAAATTCATCAATTTTCAAAGCCCTATAGATTATAATTGATGCATAAGCTGAACGATTTGGAGGTTAAACTTTTTATTCACCTGAATGACGCATTGGGCTAGTCGGTCAGATATACTTTAAAATTTCACTATACTGTCGTTCAGCTTTTGATTGATGAGGAATGCAAATTGATCATACCGTCGCTTCTCCATGCCCCAATAGTCTAATGATAGTCCCGATAGCCTAATGTATGTTGTCAAGCTCGTTTAACAATTCTTGCACTCGGGTATACGTTTTCGTTGTTCGTATATTAAGCGTATTACATTATATATTATATTATATATTAAACGATTTACAGTTGATGCTACGAAATCTGATGCGAGGTGTGTAAATAGAGTAATGAGACTGATTTTTTCATTAAGTTAAAAATACAATTTTACATTTCCTTCTTCATACATCGCTGAAGATGATTTGTCAGCTCTTTATAGTATTGCTGGAACTCGGACACTGGAATCGCTGTCAGCTGATCGGTTAAGGCTTTCAAATCATTTCAAAGAATTTTCAATATTGAAAAGGAAAAAAGTCACAAGAACTCAAGTCTAATCAATAAGGAGGATTCGAATCCACACTGATGTTTCTACTTGCCAAAAACTCGTTAATTAAAATCACTGTGTGGCAAGACGCAGCATCCAGGTGTTCTTGATGTTTGGCCTCTTGAAAGACCGTTTTTCGATGTCTTGCAAGAACTTCTCTGTAAAAATTCTGATTTACCATGCGATTCTGTGGCTATGGCCTACATCCAAAAATTAGCAAGGTTTTAATCTTTGATTTCCTTTTTCTGCTTTTTTTTGCGGGAGGTGAAGTTGGAGTGTGCCATTCCTGGCTCTGGCGCTTTATTTCCGTGTCGTATTGAAAAATCCAAGGCTCGTCACCAGTAAGGATACATCCTTACTGTTTCGGTCCCGTTATCCTTTTGATCCTTTCAAAGGATTTTTTGTTATGATTTGAAACTTAAATCCCATATGTCGAAAAGATATAGAAGTGGAACAAGGGAAGCTACTCTCTTTAGTCAATTTTATTTTTTGTCAGCTCTTTGATGAATTTCTTTGGTATTCTCACTGATCACTTACTCTCTTAAATTACATGACCTGTGTCTTTAACAAAACACTATTTCCATAGACCTGTTGAAGTTATGCAAAAGTTTCCGTAAACTGCGTCTCAGTCTAAAACAAAACTTGATTGAGGGCCACGTTGCTCCAAATTCTTTGACACTGATTTTTAGAACGCACTAGGAAAATTCGGCATACAAAAATAATTGCTACGTAATACCAAGTGGATCTAAGAATTTCAAACTCTTACTGGAGAAGTATCAAATATTAGTCTGTCACTCCTCTAAAGGGGAAGCCAAGAGTGTCGCTAGATAGAGCGCTACACCACCAGTTTAATTGCATTGTTTGTACATCTCGTACTTAGCGCCAGATTGGATTGATTCGGTTTATTGATCCGGTTAGATCGATATACTGGACGAAGAGGAGGTCACGACACAAAAAAAGAAGAACGCAATGAAGAATACATTCAGAATATATACATTTTAGAATACTGAAAGTTGAATTAGAAATAACTATGAATGATAGACTGGGTTTCATTGCCGTTTATGTACCAATCGAGAATCAAAATATGGAACATTTAGAATACTTTGTTAGATTATTAGGAAATTTAGTAGAAAAGCTAAAAAAAGAAGTCATAATGGATGGAGAGCTGAATGAATGGACAATATATTTAATAGACTGATATGTTCTAATCTTAGGGAAATACGTGAAAATAGGATAACAAAAAATAGTAAGAATCTTAATCACAAATACGAAGTTTGAGCATAGGATATTCACGAATTGAAATAATATTGGTATGCAGAAACAAAAAATCTATTAATATCTACGTTGTAGCGTCTATTCCATTTTAGAACGAATAAAACATTAACGGGCTAAATATGATTACAAAATAGGAATACTTTCTTACTAGAAACAAAAATTGGAATACAGTTAGGAGCAAAAATTAAGGAGAAGAATGGAAAAAATAACCTCTCGAAACACTTGTGGAATGTTTTTATCCCAGTATCTACAGTTATGTTTATTTACATAGCCATTAAAGGAAATGTTGCTTCATCACTGAAATAACTATTCTTTATTATATTCGGATCGTTTTAGATTCTCCCAGTCATTATTTCACAAAACTGAATCCTTCTGTCATAATCATCTTTGCTGAGCAGCTGAGGAATATTTTAATTTGTATGGAAATAATTTATGACGTTTTAAAATATTGTGTATGGAACTAATGGAAATATTTGTTAATTTATCGACTTTTGGATTTAAAGTAGAATCGGACGGTCCACGGACCCAGTCTCTTCAAATTTTTGAACAAATTTTATTACGTATTGATGTCCAATATTTTTGTCCGAATGCCTTTTATTAAAAAGTCGGACTATTCTGCAAACACACCTATCTTCAGCACCATAAATAAAAATAATATCAATGTTCTCTTGTGGTGTATACATCATTAAATTCTGTCACTGTCACTGCAAGAAATGTTTTTAATTTTAACTGCAATGAAGAATGAAGTGTACCTTTAAACATAAATGAGCGACGAGTTAAAATAAAAAGTCTCTTATATTACTTTTTAAATTTTTAATTTATAAATATATTTTTTAAATTATATTTTTCTCTGTATTACGAGAACGGATCAATCGATCTTAGTTTTGTAAATGCAGTTTTAATTTTTGCAATTAAGATTTTCAAGACGTTAAAAATAATGTGTAACAAGATAGGGGTTGCCATTTTAAAGTTTTAGGTAGACGTGATTGGAAGTAAAGAGATGAAACATAAAATATAACGGCCATTGGTTTTGAGCTTTCCCTTCGGTCGGTAATTTGACATGTTTTTTGTCTAGAGCTAATTTTCATTACTAAAAGAAATAGTGATGCTACTTTTAAAATGAAAGCACTGTAGAATAAAAGTAGCACACAAATTATAAACGCATGTGATGAAACATGAAGCACGAACCATAAAGGACCAATAGTAAATAACATAAATTAGCTTAATATGGAAATGGACTCAGAAAATGTAATAGAAACGTAGAAAGTATCGACATTCAAGAGAAACTTCTAAAAAGGTTGACAAAGGGCATTGAGAAGACCTGAAATGAATATTTATGTAGGACAACAACGGAAACAAAGGAAGAATATAACCAGGAAAACGAAGACGGTTTGTCGACTCACCATAGTAGTGTTGGAACTCAGATACTAGAATTGCCGTCAGTTGGTCGGTTACGGTTTTTCAAATGTTGTCCAATGTTCTAAAATCGTATCCTGTGAGGTGAATTATACTCAGGAACTCTTAATTCGCCACCATTGGATGCACCGTTTTCGAGTAAATAACTTTTAAACTTTTGGTGGGCACCACAATAAAGTTCAATGTTTACAGCATAGCGAAATAGTGCCATAATTGCAATGTTTTAAACAAGAAAACTTTAGTATGCCATGTCAAAATGGTAATTATTTTTAATAAATAATAGGTAATTAAAGCTATAAAAGGGAAATGGCAGAACTTCTAACAAAATTTTATTGGAAACCAAAAACTGTAGCAAAAAATGGTAATTATTTTTAATAAATAATAGGTAATTAAAGCTAGAAAAGGGAAATGGCAGAACTTCGAACAAATTTTATTGGAAACCAAAAACTGTACTGTAAAGTGCTGAAAAATAGCAAAAAAAAGTAAAACAAATGAGATAGTTGTATTTAAAATATAAATAAAGGGCTACTAATAGAGGAAGAGAGAGTACGGCAAAGATGGAACGACTATTTTAAAGAATTATTAGATGTCAAAATTTACGGAGATAACGTCAGGATGGAAGTCATATACAATAGGGTGGAGTGAATAAACGAACATTGGATTTTTTTTCCAATAGCGCGCAAAAGTTTATTTCTGCCTTCCCAGCGGCTTTATTTTTTTAAATATCTAATTTTTATCCAATTCTCAAATATTATAATTTTTATCTAAAAGTAAGGATACGTAGACTAAATACCTCTCAATAGTAACTTAGAACATCGGTTTATATTACGCATGTAAAATATTTTGAAACTTGTCACTTATTTTGTCTCCCCGACGACATTAAAATTTATTAAAAACATTGTATTTTACATAATACTCGTCACTCGTTAATTATTTGCTATACTTGAGGTTATGTAATTTAGTGTAATGTAAGTGTTTCAAATCGGATTCCAGGAAAACTTGTACATTCAAGGTTGGTCACAACTGCTAATCATATTCTTAGATTACATGTTTCAAATAGAGATCAATCGGTGAGCTTAACTATATTGACGGAATACATTATGAACGTATATGTTCCAATGTGTTCCAATAAAGTCAAAACCTACATGTAAAGATGACGCAAGGCATATTTTTTGCACCATTCAGTTGTCTAGGTATTTAGATAAAGAATTTCGCGATATTGCTACGCTGGCTTCGACCCAAGAAATTTAATTCTAGAAAAGACATCTCTTAATAAGGTTAGAGTGTTCACAATGTCTCCATTACATTTTGACGCAAATGAATATTTTAAACTAATTAAATGGCAAAAGTGTGAGCTAACAGAACCACCTATTCTGTGTTCAGTTTCCACTGAAGTTATTCGAACACCTGAACACCCTGACTTACAATCAGTTTATTTTAGGAAGTATCCGTGTCACACGCAGTGTGTAGAACGATGCGTTAAACTTGCCACTGAGTGAAGTTGAACTTAAACTTCCGCAGCAGTTTACGGAAGAGATGAACGGGAAGGATTCATAAGAGCACGAGTTGATTCCAGGAAGACTATGCTTTACTTTAACACTAAATTAGAAAATGTCATCAAGAAGTAGCATATTTTTTAACTTATGGGTACCAAAAAAATCCATTTTTACTTTTCAGAATGTCCTTAATGTATCAAAAAGTTTGTTTTATTGATATAATATATTGTTTTCAGATTAAATATCGAATTATTTTTTCTACCGTACCTTGAAATCAAACAAAGAGAAGCATATTTAGAACTAGCTGATTGAGGTAAGTATTATAACCTAGAAGTATAATAGCAGAGTTGTAAATTTTTATGCTTGTGAATATCATGAAAATGACACAAAATTGAAACATTTTTAAGGTCGCTGTGGAGACAGATAGGGTCAATAAGTATGTTTCAATTTTTTTATAGTTTTTCTTAGTATATTAGCCAGCTTTTATGTGCTAGTAGATAATTATTTAGGTGACAGCTGATATTTAACTTATGTTTATTTTGGTACTAAAAATCTTGTTCAATTCAATTCTTCAAGTTTAAACAACTTTTACCCAAATACTTGGTAGTTCGCAACTTTTTTGAGGTATTACATTTTGATACTTAGAAAAAAACAGCTTTTTCAGACAAAATCAGAGATTTTTACGTTTTTGTTGTTAATATTTAGTTTTTAATTTAATTCACTTTAGGCTTTAAGTTATTATTAAACTGATTAATAAATTATGATATATTAAGAATTTAAGTCATCACATATTTTAACTAGAATTTGATATTTGCTTAGAATTAGAATTATTATAGAATAAAAAAACGTATTGCTACAGTAAATAAAGCGTCATAAATATTTAGTTTTTAGTAAGACAGTTCAAGTACAAATATTTATAAAGAAGTCACTACAATCATTTAATTCAATATTCAATATGTCTACCATTTTGTGCAATACAAACTCTAAGCTTATATTCAAGAGAACTATTGACTGTACTGAGCATTGCCTCATTAATATTCATAAACACATTTCTTATTCTAATTTACATGTCCTCTTTTGTGGTGGGGAGAATTTAATAAACTTGTTTTTGAACGAAACTCCATAAAAATAAATTTAGTTTTGCTAAATCCGGGGATCTGTCTGGCCACGGTACAAGACCTCCTCTACTAATCCATTTATTTTCACAATTCGTGTCCAAATATTGTCTCACCCGCCTGCTAAAATGCTCTTGATGGAAGAGCGCCGTCTAGCTGTAACCACATTCAATCATTAATTCTATTTTCAAAAAAATATCGCCCTAGGAGGCGATCTCCGATAATACTAGCCCACACATCAAGAGACCATCTATGATGATGATCTAAAGGGATAATGAATCTTGGATTTTCACTGCTGTAATAGTGGAAGTTATGTCGGTTGACGTACCCATTTTTGTGTTCTTTTATTGTCCAGTTACAAAATTCAAGCATTCGATTGAAATCATTTTGATTTAGTTCTTGAACCAGTTGTATGTGATATCGATGAAATTATTCTGTTCGCTGTGGATTTTTTAACGCCCATATCGTTTTCTATCTGCCTGCATGAAATATGCGGACTTTTAATTACAGCTTGAATAACTAAATATTCGTTTCCTTCACTAATACCCCTTTTCTGCCTTTCCAATTTTTTTTCGTAATCGTCACATAAAAAAGAGTTTTAATCACTTGCGTCCAAAACGTAGATCATATTTGTCAATTCCTCTTTAGAAAAAATAATTTTCGTTCTACTTTCTGTTCTAATAAACACCGTTGTTAGGCTCATTTGTTTCTACGCCATGATTTTCTAGAGCGTCTAGGCTACCAGCGTGCTTTAAGTTGTAATTGGATATTCACTAATAAATTAGTCAAAATAATAAATTATAAAAATTTTTGTATTTAATTATGAAAGAAGTACACTCTATTTTTCTTTATCATAAAAAACTGTTTATAAGCTATGCTAGAATAATATTTGCATTTGAATTGAATTTTATGACATTATTACTTAACAAAAATGTAAAAATCTCGGAAATTATGACAGATAGTTATAGGACATGTTTAAGAAGAATAGAAGTATTTTGTCTTAGGAATATTGTATAATGAAAAAATATTAGACATTCCATTAAAAGTTAACTCATAGTTTCACTAATATTCCTACCAAAAATGATAATCCTACAACAAAAAATAAATGATATATGACACTGCCAAGTAGAGTCTGCAACTCTGATATTTTTTACAGAATATCGGATGTTGGTGAAACTATTGGGTTTAGGTACAGGACATATTTCACGAAATATGTTTAGAATCAATAGCAGAATACAAAAGTGGCTGAACATATTCAGTGTTCGATAACAAAATTATACCCCGTCACTTTTTTGTGAAACACCCTGTATAAATGTAAGCACAATAATTAGATTTACAATTATTGATTTTTATGCAGATTCCGTGTAAATTTATGCCATGTTGTCTCACAAATAAATATTAATACACCCAATAGGTATCCTACAGAAAGTAATACAAAAGCTGCTTGGAAATGTAGAATTGCTAACTTAATTGGTTTGGTGTCCTTGATATATATCGGATTCATTTTTCCAAACGTTAAATCCAATCCAGATTCTGATATAGCCAGGCCTAATTTTCGAAAATGTTGTCTGTAGGGTGAGTTTTTCCTCGTCAAATATGTTAAATAATATTTACCCATTATGCTCTCTTTCATTATATAGAAATAGTCACTGTAGTGCTCACCACTGGTTGTTTTATTTTGAAGTAGATCTTCAAGCCACCACAGCGGTAAAATATATGCTTGATAGGTTTTTAACTGGCTAACGAAAACCTGCCCATCCCAAAAGGAAATTGGTTCATATTGCATTCTAACTCCCCCAGTCACTATCCATTCCCAATCTCTTTCACCACGTACTGTTAATCCACTAACCGCCAGATCATCTAGTGATACAATGCTTTTTTCATACTTGGGAAGGGTCAATGCTTTTATGACAAATCCTTGAAATATGTTTGTAAATATATAAACATACATGTGTTGACACAACACAAATAGTTTAAAACTGTTAATTTTGCGCTGAATGATCTTTCCACATATTTTTATATACAAATGCTGTATATATTTCAAACATATTATTAAAAATATTAATAGAATCCATGTAAATTTATCCCAGATAAATATAAGGTTTGCTATTAATGGAACAGGTTTAGCTCGAGGTAATATTATGGCTAGTTGGATATTTAATGTTCCAAAACTGGCATAATTAAGTGTTTCTACAATGTGGGGGGCTCCATTGAATGACATATCAGCTTTACCTTTCATTATATCGTTTTTAGTTTGTAAAAAATATTTTTTTGGATTATCAGTATTTGGAGGCATCGTTAAATAAGTAGCATTTAAATTTTTTAAATAATATTTTATATTTTCACAATCACGTCCACTAATACAAACACCGTTCTCTAAAATTGCTTGTCTTTCCCTAGGAAATAGAATAATTTTGATGGTATACCCATGCAAATTATTCAGTTTAAAAGGAAATAACTTATTTTCACAATACATATCCAGATTTGATACATTTACTGTTCTTCGTTCATATGGTTGGTAATATATTACATTTAATATGTTACTGGGATTTGTAAAAATCAGTACAAAATTAAGAATTTGGTGATTTTCCCAAAAATTCTTCAAAAATATATCGATCTCGTTTAATGTTTCCTGTACACTGCTTAATATCAGAAAGTGAAAGTTTTTGTCGCTATACGAGAACTGAACATCATCCAATAACCATAAACATACTGTCTGAATATGGGCCATGTTCTTTACGAACACAAACATGTGAATAAAGGTTGTATACGAATGTCCAAGCTGCAGTGTTTGGTTGTTGATGATTTCCATAGGCATTGGTTGAATACCCTCAAGGGTGAACATATTATTAATAATATATCTAGCTTCCGGTAGAAACGTATTGGTCAAAGCAATATGTTTTGTTCCTTGTAACAGAATCAATTGCTTTTTAAAATAATTTTCAATTTTACTTTCTCTATTTAGACCTTTTAATATACATTCACTGAGAGGCATCACACAAATTAAAGCTATAAAAAACTTGAACTGTATAAAACTCATTATTAAGTCGTTTCATTATTAGAATGGATATTTCGAGAAACGGTGTTGTTGTTACCGATGTGTTTCTTTTATATAGTAACCAAAAAAAAAAATCATTAGTATTATTGGAATATTTTAGTATCAATAAGATAATAATAATGAATATTTTATAAATATCAAATAAGAATATATATTTTAATTTACAGGGTCCCCATGAAATAATTTCCAAAATAATATTGACAATATGATTTTGCTAAATTCAAAGATATTTATAATATATTTTCCAAAATAATACTGTTTAAAAGTGTGAATAAGAACAGGGCTTTGGATACATATGAAAGCATTTAAATAGAAAAATGTAAGAAAATCATGAACCGGGATAAAGGACCTGATCCGTTCAGTCAAGTTTTTCAATTATTAATGTAATTAATGTGCTTTTTTCCTTTTTTTCTCTTTTTTATCCTTTTTTACACGCTTCATTAAGTAGATAATAGGCTTCCTAGGTAGTACGCTTCTTAGGTAGCAGGTTAGGTTAGGTTAGAACATAATTAAGTTTTAGAATTAGATGAAATCATCACCTGATGATGTTTACATGGTTAGCAAAACGTACGCCGAAAACTTAAAAAAAAGTGATTTGGTGTTTAATGGTAAATCTCTTTGAGTTTAGTGTATCACACCGAAAGTTCCAATAGCAGAATAAAATTTTATTTTGGAAAATATATTATATTGAAATTAAGTTTGTGTATTAAATTTAGATGATCGTTTACTTTTTACTAAGTAAACAATGTTGACCAGGGTAACTGGATTTTATAAAAGAAAGACCGTTTTTCCTCAGTTACTAAATACTACTCTGAACAGATACGTTTTCTGCAAATTAGAGATTTCCCAATAATATAGTTCATTTATAGCACTTCGCTTGCATATTTCACTTTAAGCTTCATCGTTATTCTTAAACTTGATCAGGTTTATGCATCAAATGGATTTTATTGAAGTATATATATATATATATATATATATATATATATATATATATATATATATATATATATATATATATATATATATATATACAGGGTGTGTGGTGCTTCATCATTATTCTTAAGCTTCATCGTTATTCTTAAACTTGATCAGGTTTATGCATCAAATGGATTTTATTGAAGTATATATATATATATATATATATATATATATATATATATATATATATATATATATATACAGGGTGTGTGGTGCATCGTTTGCCAAATTAAAATGGCCGATAGGAGGGATCTTTTGCTAACTCCTCAGCCTCCATAAAGCATTATTGGGCCAACAGGTTTTTTTATGTTAACTATTTAATTCTTTATTTGAAAAATTCCAAAAGTCAGCATTGAAACTTGAATTTAAAAAGAAGTTATTGGTATATCCTCCAAATTATTTTGTTATTTCAATATGTATTGTTGTATGGTCGTATGAAAATCAAAATTACATGCAAGCGATATCTACTTTTTTTATAGACTCGCAAAGTTTTTGGAAGAGGTAAAAATAAATTTAAAGCTGAATTTTGAATTTCATATTAAAAAAAAACTAAAAGCGATCATGGTTTTCAAATCCTTTAGAAAAAAAAAATTGGTTTATCCTCTTTCTAACGGTATACATTCATGCCATAAAAACGTTTTACTAACTTCACTCATTTGCTAACTTTGTGTATCGGGACGCATTAGACTGATATTCGATATTACTAATTTGCGTAAATTACATACGCTAAGTAGGTAGAAAATGCTATCTCACTCTTGCGCAGTGAAATCTGGCTGCTATCTCTTTTTTATATAGGGTTTCTTGCATATAGTTTCGCGTAAGCGTTGGTAAGTGTTTTGGATCGTATGGGGGGAAGGTAAGCGTCTATTTGGAAAGCTTTCTTGATAGATTCTTTGCGTTTCTGGTGCAACACCATTGACGCTTCCATATGTCATCAAAATGTCCGCGTATTCTTCATTAGAAAATGCAGCCCATCATCA
This sequence comes from Cosmopolites sordidus, assembly GCA_031761425.1. Lineage (NCBI taxonomy): Eukaryota > Metazoa > Arthropoda > Insecta > Coleoptera > Curculionidae > Cosmopolites > Cosmopolites sordidus. The sequence goes on along the minus strand of JARFXV010000527.1, from coordinate 17,735 downwards.
AATTAACAAAATATCACAAAAACACTAACAAAACTGATCAAAAACTAATACAACTTAACAAAAACAAATAACACAAGTAAAATAATTAAAAGATTAGCAGCGCTGCGTTGGAACAACAAATGCGTTAATCAGCAAAAGACAGTCAAATCTCGAGTAAAAAAACTGAAACCACGGCGCGTGTTTTTTAGCTGGTTTTTCGTTTACATAATGAAAAAGAGAGACTGTATATGAGGGAGATAACAGTTTTTACCTGCTTTGCGCGTGGTGTTTACACAAAAACAAGTTTTTCTCATACATCTCGAAAAGTTAGCAAATTAGTGAAGCTAGTAAAACATTTTTATGACATGAATGCATACCATTGGAAAGAGGATAAACCAGAGATTTTTCTAAAGAATTCGAAGAACATGATACCTTTTAGTTTTTTTATATGCAATTTAAAGTTTGGTTTTAAATGTATTTTTACTTCTTTCAAAAACTTTGCGAGTCCATAAAAAAAAGTAGATGTCGCTAGCATGTAATTTTGATTTTGCTTTTTGATGTCGCTTGTATGTTTTTTTGATTGATAGAACCCTACAACATTACACATTGAAATGAAAAAAAATAATTTGGAGGATATACCAATAACTTTTTTTTTCATTCAAGTTTTAATGCTAACTTTTGGAATGTTTCAAATAAAGAATTAAATAATTAACATAAAAAAACCTGTGGGCCCAATAATGTTTTATAGAGGCTGAGGAGTTAGCAAAAGATAGCAAAATATCCCTCCTATCGATCATTTTAATTTGGCAAACGATGCACCAAACACCCTATATATATTTGAAAAAAAATCGAATGACATATTGGTCCCAACCTGACCAACGTAGATAAATTTTAGATTGGGGTTGTCTCACTTAAATACTTGTCTTCTAGCTAATTCTTTGGAATTCTTGTGTATGTTTGACACAAGTGGAATGCATCAATGTTATTGTGTCAACCCATACCAAAATAGTCACAAATTACATATTGGTTACCACATGTAGCATAATCAATTATAAATATTGAATTTGTTTGGCATCGGATGGATGCATGATATTGTTACCGACATTAAATTCGAAATACTAAATTTCTTTGATTGGTTTTAGTAGCTGTTCCAAATATGAATATTTGGGTTGATATACAGATTGTAAATATATTTAGATATTTTTAATCTTAAACCATTTTCATGTTCGATTAATGAGATCATAACATTCATAACATTTTTACCACAATTCGATGGTCCTACTACGATGCAGCGTAATCTAGAAAGACATAAAATACCATGTCTTTAAAACCCTTCTTGAAGTGTCCGATCGATATTTTATATGTTTAGATTAGTTTCGTGTTTCACTATTTTTAACTTGTTCAAGTTAACATACCAAAGAATGAAGTAGGAGTAATTTACATGTTTACGCCAATTATATTTATAGTAAGTCGAAGATTGAATGTCGAAATTATATACTCTATAGGATAAAGATTGGTAAATAATTTAATAAACTATCTACCTGTCGAATTACATATTTCAGGTTATAATTTCTGTGGATCCAGTACGAAACTGGAAAAACGTTTATGGCGTGGTGACCGTGACGTAATCATTTTGATAAAAGTTATCGTGAGCACAATATTTCTTACTCATTGCATAAACATTTAGAAGCTTGACATAAAGCGGATAATATATTGGCTTTAGGGGCATTACAACACAAAAGTAAATCTTGGTTTAGGTTTAAAACAATAATAAGATGCCATTATCAGTAAATGTTTGAGAAGATTGGGAAAAGCGAAATTATCTTCAAAAATCAGTAATATTGAAAAGAAAATTAATGAAATTAGGAGGAATAGTAGGAGCCGAATGAAGTTAGATTAGAAAAAGAAACCACGAAAAGCGAGAAAACTAGATGTAGTTAAAAGAAAAACCTCTACAACGAGAAAATCGGTAAAAACTATACCACTTCAAGAGGAGGGGGCCACGTGGGTGACGAATTAATGGAAGTAGATCAAAGTGGTAGGAATTCAAAGAATAACCTCACACAATTGGAATAAGCAAATAGATATAACCGTACAATTGAAGCCATTGCAATGGGGAAAGGACTTTATTTGAAACCGCCTAAGACAGGATTGGGAGTTTTTTTAGATATCCCTACCAAATAGACCAAAAAGCTACAGAAAACGTCTTTGTGGTGTGTTGAAATTATCTAAAATAAAAATAAATATTCCAGTTTGAGGTTTGGGTCAATCTTGTACTAACATTTCTTACAAGGTACAGACTAAAATTAAGTCTCTTCATAATAAATTAATGGAACGGAATTAGGTTTTCTAGTTGTAGATAATATTACTGATAATTTACCATTGACTAAGCGAACTGTTCAAATTTAGAAATTCCCAATAACATCAACTTCGCTGATCCTACCTATAACGTACCATCTAGAATTGATGCACTGGCCAATTGGCCGATTTAAATTACCTAACAGTAACGTAATAGCTCAGAAAACTAAGTTGGGATGAGTTTTATCACGTCAAGTAAGAGCCAGGTTCAACAATAGCTAAGTCAGCTAAGACATTAAGTCATTTTGTTGTTACTAATGATATTAACAATGATATTCAGAACCAACTTGAGAGATTTTGGCAAGTAGAACATTGTGAAATTCGACCAAAGTTATCATTGGAACAAACGGCTTGTGAAGAAAGCTTTGTATCCACACATGTTCGAAAAAATGATGGTAGGTTTTCTGTGCAATTATCTTTACGAGATGATAGTAGTAAATTGGGCAATTCAAAAGAGATGGCTATTAAAAGGTTCTATATGATGGAAAAGAAATTGCAGAATAACCTAGAACTGAAAGTTGAATATACGTATTTTATGGATGAATATGAAACCTTAGGTCATATATCAGAAATTCATCCTGATTATCAAGCTACTTTGAATTGTCTACCACATCATGCTGTGATTAAAGAATCTTCCACAACAACTAACGTTAGGGTAGTCTTTGATGCATCAGCAAAGACTGAATCAGGATTTTCACTTAATGACATTCTAGTGACTGGGCCCATCATCCAACAGGAACTCTTTTCAATAGTTTTAAGGTTTCGAAAACATCGATATGCTATTACTGCAGATTGCGTAAAAATGTATTGTCAAGTCGAGATGCATGAAAATCAAAAACATTTTCAGGCTATTGTTTGGAGATTGGATACACATAAGCCAATTAAAACTTTTCTTTTAAATACCGTTACGTACGGAATGTCATGTGCTCCTTTTCTTGCAGTACGGTGTATCGCAAAATCCTCATATAAGTAGAATAATCAAAAGAGATTTTTATGTCGATAACTTTATATCAGGAGATGATACTGTTGAAGGTATTTTACTATTTAAACAACCTTACCAAAATACTATCTCAAGGTAAATTTGAGTTGAGGAAATGGAATTCCAATGAACCCTTCGTTTTCAGCAATGACTTCTCCGAAGATCGAACTTTGAAATTTTCTGAAAATAAGGAAGATAAAACATTAGGGTTAATTTGGAATAGTGAATCTGATGTTTTTCAATATAAATTAGGAATTGGAAACATATAAGATCAGAGTTCAACCCTGCTGATATCATTTCAAGGGTTATTAATCCAATTCAGTTGATGAGTTCAGTATTATGGTGGCAAAATGGTTTAAAAATTGTATTAGTGAGTGACCTTCCAATATGATCATAAAAATTTCAGAAATGCTTGAAAGGAAGAACACTACTAGAACTTTGGTTAATACTGAACCTGACTGAACTGCAGAGGATTATAGCTTATATTTTACGGTTCAAAAATTATACTTTGAAGCGATTAAAGAGTACGACGCGATATGGTACATTGACACCTCAAGAACTTGAACTTTCTTTAAAATTGATTTGTAAGATTGGCTCAAACTCAAACATTTTCAAGGAAAATTAAGGCATTACAAATTAATAAGGCTATAACCATTAGAAGTGATCTTAAAAATTTGAATCCATCTTTAAATGAAGCTCAATTATTAAGAGTGGGCGGAAGATTAAAGCATTCAAATTTTGATTATGATCCGAAGCATCCTACAATATTGCCCAAGGGACATCCTTTAACTAAACTTATAATTACTTATGAGCATAGAAGACTTCTGCATGCAGAGCCTCAACTCCTATTAGCAAATATTCGCACACGTTTTTGGCCAATTGCTTGTCGAAATGAATGAAGGTTCTTAAGGGTTTTGTAATCTGTTTTAAGGTTAAACCCATAACAGTAAAATCATTATTAGGGCAATTGCCTAAACAAAGAATAACACCTTCCAGGCCATTTGTGAATTGTGCGATAGATTCTGCAGGTCGGTTTTATATTAAAATTGGATTAACAAGAAGTAAACAGTTAGCGAAGGCTTACTTGTGTATTTTTATCTGTTTTAACTAAGGCTTTACATTTGGAACTGGCAAATGATCTCCCAACTAATTTATATTTGAATGCTTTTAAGAGATTCATATCACGTCGAGGTAAATGCTCAAATATTTATTCAGATAATGATACCGCGTTTGTAGGCGCTAACAATGAATTAAATCGTTTTCTTTCACAGACGCAGAATCAAACCGTGTTCGCTGATTTTTTTGCCAATCAAAACATAAGGTGGCATTTTATACTGCACCGTTCATCGCATTTTGACGGAATTTGGGAAAGTGTTGTTAAGGCAGTTAAGTTTTATTTGCGTCGGGTGATGGGTAATAGTTCTTTGACTTGTGAAGAATTTAATACTATTGTAGTGCAGGTGGAAGCATGCTTTAACTGATGTTAAGGCAGGACGACTCACGAGGTATCAACATTTAATTCAGATCATTCAACATTTCTGGAAAAGATGGTGCAAAGACTACGTTACCGAACTTTAAGCACGATCCAGTAAGGGTGTTTCAGATAACTCAAACGTGGTTTGTAGAAGTATGGTTATGTTGGTAGAAGATAATCTTCCACCGTTGTTATGGCCGATTGGTAGAATACAGAAAGTACATCCGGGTGATGACAATATCGTGCGCGTAGTTACTGTCAAGACAGCTAAGGGCTTATTCAAACGTGCCGTACGCAAAAATTGTTTCTTGCCAATTAAATATTCCTAAGTACTGCTTATAGTTCGTGTACTTCAATGTACTTGAAATCGTGACAATAGTTAGTGAGTGCTGAAAGGTTGTATGTATAGACATACTGTTCAAGGTGGGCGGTATGTTTCGGGTTATAATGCACAATTAATAACTCTCACTCCATTCCTGTCCGGTGTACTAATAGCGCCCCCTAGGAAGCATCAAGGAACATTAAAAAAACGAAATAAACGGCTAACTACTTTAAATTACTCATCGTATCTCTGCTTCACCTACCCTAGAACATGCTTATACGGTTCAATATTAAATAAATCAGAATACATACAAAAAACTTTGTCCAGAAAAGTACAACTTAATAAATAAAGACCACACCCAAAAATACAACCAAGAAATAAAATTAATAGTTATAATACTATTACTATACTGAATGAATTGAATTGCATGAATCCACAGCCTTCAAAATCATATTCTCTTATAAAATTACATAAAGAAAACTTTCCAATAAGACCAGTCATATCTTTCTTTACTGCTCCAAGTTATAAATTGTCTAAGAAATTAATAGAGATTATAACAAAATATACCAATTTTAAACCAAAAGCAGTATCAAAAATCCTACATAATTAATTAATAAATTAACACAATTTTCTCTTCCTACTAATGCAAAATTAATATCGTTTCACAAAATTTTTGTCGTTTGACAAAATCTTTTTCCTAGCATTCCTCCTAAAGACTCAAAGATAATTTCCAAATTATTAGATAAACATAATACAAATGTAATAATAACACAAGAGATATTAACCTTAATAGATATTTGTTTAAAACAAAATGATTTTCAATTTGATAATAAGATTTATAATTGTAATGAAGGTCTAATAATGGGTAATCATCTCAGCCCATTATTAGCAGAAATATTTATGGATGATTTGGAAACAATAACAAAAGCAATAATTTTATATATTGGTATAGATATGTAGACTGTATAATTACTTGCTTTACGGGTACACATAGACAACCCGATTAATTTTTAATAGTTTACACCCGAATATTAAATTTACAATAGAAATTGAAGTAAATAAATCAATCAATTTTCTTGACCTAACAATTTGTAATATTAATAAAAATTACACTTTGAATATTTATCATATATCCACATACACAATGATACTACAATAAGTCTACTTATACATAATAAATCTACTCACCCATACCAATATAAAGTTGCAGCATACAATAGCATGATACATATGTTAATAAATATTCTATTAACAGAACAGAATAATTTTAATAAGGAGCTTAACATTATTAAATAAATAGCAGTTAATAATAAATATAAACCTGAACTAATATATAATATTTTAAATAAAAAGTTATATAAAAAAGCTTTAGCGGAAATTTATCCAGTAAATCTAACTAAACCTTTATATTATGCTTTATTAAATTATATACATTCGAATAAAATAGCAAAATTTCTAAATAGACACAATTACGCAGTTGCATTTAAAACAAACAATTGTTTGGATAAATATATTAAAAATAATAAACATAAAATACCAAGTGAAAATAAATCAGGAGTTCATTTAATGTCGGTCAGGCTGTCAGAATGTTCAAAAAACGAATATCAGAACACAAACAATCATATATACATAAAAGGACTGATTCGGCTTATTCGGAACATCTGTTAAGTAATGACCATAAGTTCGATAATATATTTAGAATACTACATGTAGAAAATAAAAATAAAAAACTCCAGTAGGTAATCTGTCATCTCATTAAAGTTGTATCCCTTCATAATTTTAAATAAACATGAAACACATGAGTTGGGGTTGATTAATTTTGTGATGTACAATATAATACCAAATGTAGATGAAATCAGTAATAAATTTGATTTTAGTCAATCTGTTGTAAAGTTTCCTGAAGGAACACGTGCAATTGACGACACATCTCGAATAATTACTGATCACGTGCAATGTAAATATTCAGAAAGCCCAAGGAGATAAAAAGGCAAATCAAAAATTTAGCCACAGCCCCCACCACCATAACAACATCAATTAAAAGAGTTAACATCAAACCTAATTATTGACCAACCAAATTAAATAACAAAGAAGATAGTTCAAAACATCAAGAAAGAGAACAGTTAACATCACACCTAATTGTCAAATTAGATTAGAAAGAAGATGATCCAAAATAACAACCAAGAAAACAGTGAACTTCAAACCCCATTTTCAAATAAGATGAGGACCTGAAGGAGGGGGAGGAAAATGATGGGGTACTACATAAAAAGAGAAAACATTCGATAGTTGAGAGTAAAGAAACAAGGGATTTTATTCAAAACTAGGTGAATTACAGATGTGAAATTAAGGTAATACAGGATTTTCATTTCGAAAAACCAAATTTAATTGTCAATTTATTGGGTTTTAGGAATAAAAAAAAGTCACAACAAAACTCATATTTCTGATCCTCACATCAATATAACTAAGGTAAATGCAATGTGTTGTGAGTATGATCTAGTGACAACATATTTTATCCAACTTCATCACCAGGATATAAAATTGTGGAAACTTCCAATAATGTCATCTGCCTATCAATAAACATACACTAATTGGATGAAATTATTAAAAAAATAATGGACCAAAGCGATTAATTGGTCAATTTCAATCGAGAGTTTACAACGGTAAAAGTTCATTTAAGGTTACAGTTAAATAATAAAACAAATACAACTTACCAAAAGCTTCAATAAACGTTAGTTTCGAAGGAAATATAATCAGTGTTGATAAACATTTTAAACCGCTAACATCAAGAAATAAAAACTTTTTAACTTCATTGGGATTTAAAATTCTCCAAAATTGAAACGAGAAGAAATCGGGATAAGTTTTGGTTGAATAGATTTAGTTTAAGTTTTTAATCAAGTTGCGTTTGTGTGAAAAGAACTAGCAAAAATCACAAGCAAAGAATATACTGTTATCTGCCATATGCAAATACAGGTTTAAATAGATTTATGAGATTCAGATTCAGATTCAAGCATAAGATATCTATACATATCCTCCTGAAAGTTTCTTAGAAAAAGAATGTGTTATTGCTGATCGAAATGAAAGGCAGGGTGACCAACGCATTTTTATTTGATGATATTTGGTACGAATTGGGCGGTACTGTGGTGGATCGTGTATGGAACCTTAGTATAACTACTTTAATGAAAGGTTATGTTAGTTTTACAGAACAAGAATCTATTCTTTATCATAATGCTCGTTGGAATCACCTAGTTCATCCAAAGAAGTTGTCTAAGATTGGTTATTATATCATATGTATTCCATTTAAAAATACATTATCGGTGTATTTGAAACATTTAGAAAAGTTGTGGTCAACATTAGACAAGAATAACTTTAATTCGGAGTTTTACAGACAACAAACTCTATAATTACAACTAAAACTGATGAAAAACCAATAATAGGAGTCGATAAAATAACATGGAAAATTCAACATGCTAAAATGAATGGTGAAGCCAAGTTAAAATTATTAAACCACATTGAATATTGATCGATGACAATGGGCTATTTTATATGAAATGTATGCCCGATTTTAACAATCCTATTATTATAAAAGTGTTGGTGAACCATATTTGAAGTTGAACAAATTTATGGAAATTGCTCCTCTTGTAGTTATAGACTGTTGTTGCATTCAATATCAATGCGTTAAATTTCAAAGTAGGACAACATGTATCATTCGAAATCAGCAGATTATTATGCAATTAAAAGGCATGTGTCATCTCTCATCCTGACATCAACCACACCCTGACTTCGTTAATGTCACGGAAGGTCACAAGCTCGTGTCGGTAGGTCAGTAACGTAATATTGTGCAAGATTCATAATACAGGTTACCGGTTGGCATCGGCAAGTCAATGACGCAGTGATTCGCAACGTTATTTTGCTATTTTAAATTCAAGTGTTGACATGTTTAAACTTGTTCTATCAAGCGAGCGGCCACACTTTATAGCGATAACGTGGTCATTATTTAGATGAAAATAAAAAAAAACGTGTATGTGTAGTTGTCCAGTCAATCTAAAATTAATTATTTTATAATGTCTTTAAAGCCTTGCTGGTCGCAGTTTGGTCAAACAATAATATTTTATTTTTAATGACCGAATTGCAATATAGATTCCTGTTGGCATCACATACAGGTATTTTGCTAACATGGCAATTATTATAAATTTCTTTTGCTTGACCTAGAAAAAATAGGTATTACAAATTACTACAAGGGAGACCAATTATAAAAATATGAAAATTAAAAATATTTTGCCGATATTTTATATTGCTGTATTTGTTGTGTCTTTTGAAATCTTGTAAAGGATATTTATGAGGCAATTAAATCATGATAGTAGATATAATACGTCTTTTATATCGTCTTTAAAATCTCGATGATTACTTTGTCAACCATTTTGTTTTTCATGTCAGAATCTGCAACATCAACAAAATTGTGTTTTGGTTAACAATTCATCAATTTATGCAATTTCCTGTTTTGTTTAAGATGTGCTTAGTTCTACAAAATATTAATAGATTACGTTATAGTAGTGGTGGCTGGTTAACGTATTCATAACGAAAACCATGACTCGTCGGATAGTCCAAACTGAAACTTAAATCTAAAAGTTTGTGTGTGATGTCTTAGTCTAAAAAAAGGTTTTGTGTGTGTTTGTGACTGTTTGTTGTGATCTGTCTATAATCGAGAAAATGTAGGTAACCCAAATTATTATTTACTTAAGCTTTTTATTTACATATTTTAACAATTTCCAGATGGACCTCTCAACAATTATTGAAAAATATCTTAGCAGAACAAGTAACTAAGCTTATTGAAAATTTAAAAAATCTTTCCCCTGATGTTCCCCAACCGAGATTTCAAACGATATTAATAAAAACCCTCTTTGAGTAATCGCTATTATTGGAACTTAAAGAAAATGTTTATTCCGAAAAGGGTTACACAAATATTTCAACCACTTCTTAGCCAATTTGTAGATGGAAGGTGTACTGCACTCTATCGAGGTCAGAAGGAGGTTGCAAGTTGAATCCGATGGCTTTATTTCAAATTGCAACAGGAGACATAATTAATATTGATTGAGAGATGTAACATATTTTCGCAAAATAAAACATCGGTTGCCTATTTTTGTAACCTATAGTTTTGTTAGAGTCTATCGAGTTAGTCACGAGATCTTCGGTGAATGTATAATGGTACTGACGGTTGGTGCGGCAGCGGATGTGGTTGTTTGGTCGGCGTGGTTGTTTGTGACGTGACTTTGATGTTTGAGTGTGTAAAAAATTAAGAAAAAATCGACAAAGAAGCACGTTTTTGGTAAATATTGAACAAAAAAACGTTAATACTATTAAAGATAGTTTGGTTGGATCGTTATTTGAGTTTTCCATTAGATACACACTTAATTTTTGTAGTTTGGTATATTATATACATATAATGTATATTTTATGTTATTTTATTTGTGAAATTAAATACCTCCTTAGAATACATTTTACTTTAATTTTTATTTTACATTTGATGCATTAAGGAACAAGATTATATTACATTCTTAAATTCTGAAACAATTATTTTAAAACATATAAATATCGAATCAAGCATTTATTTTTTAACATTAGATGTTCGGTTTTCACTGTGTATCTTTTAACATTTACATAATATCAAAATCAAAAATATTTGAGTTTTATATCTGTTTGTGAACCGGATTTTCTGTTCAGAAAATTAGTGATACAAATTACGAACAAAGGTTCTCTATCAAGTTTGATTGATCACACTGCGACCACAAAAGGCTTACGAAAACAAAGTATCTACAATGACGTTTTCCTTCAGTTGAGTTTCGGCCTTCTGACCCTTGATAAAACACTGTTTCGATAGGCATTTTGATGTTTTGCAGAAGTTTGTCAATTATTTTCAGAACGCATTAGAAAAATTCGGTTTAGGATAAAAAATTTTATATACCACCAAGTTACTTTAACGAGTTCAAACTCGTGCTGAAGATGCATTAAATATTGATCTGCCACCTCTCTAAAGGGGAATACAGCAGTATTATCAGATCTATATATATATATATATATATATATATTATATATATATATATATAATATATATATATATACTATATATATATATATATATATATATATATATATATATATATAGGGTAATTTATTTATTGCATCCGAAATTTAAATTTCAATAAAACAACAACTAAATTAGATTACTTGCTGTATATAAGTATTTATTTTATGAGTAATACATTTCAATGGCATTAAAATTTGAAATCAGTTTCGGAGAAATGTCCATCGTGGCTATTTCTAACAAAGCGCATTCTGTCAATCCAATTTGCGACCACTTTTTCAAGCAATTGGGGTCTTATGTCCTCAATTACGCGAGTTATATTGGCTTGCAAGGCGTCAATAGTTTACTGGTTTATTGGCATACACCAAATATTTAACATAACCTCAAAGAAAATAATCTAAAGAGGTTAAATCACATTACATTGGTAGCCAATTAACAAATCCGTTCCTTGAAATAATTTTCTCACCGAATTGTTTCCTTAATAACTCGATTCTTGTGTTGGCTCAATGACATATGAATCTGTCATGTTGCAACCATATTTCTTCCTGATCAATACCAACAAAGCCCAACTTCCTGCGAACGGGGACAAATTTATAAATTTGGATCTTTATCAACACTGCCAGCAACAGCGTGATGTTTTCTTCGGAATGCACACTTATTGTCTTTTTTATTTTAATATCCAGCAGCGAAATTTGTCGATAATTCAGTGAATGCAAAGCCCGATTCGTCACGCACGAAACGCTCTATAACTTTGGCGCAAGAATACTGATGTTGTTAATAAATTTGGACAATTTGTAAGCGTTGCTGTAATGCTAAACGTTCCATGATGAATGACCAAACTATTGAGATAAATGTTTACATACTTGTAGCACTCACAGTTCGTTTGACAGCAACCCCTATTGATAGTTTGGTCATATTAAAATTCACCCTTTATATACAGTATTTGAGTTAATGTCAACTTTGAATACTACAAAGGAACTTAAGGTTAATGTTAGGTTACAAAATACTAGAAATATTACAGAATTGTAGATTTACCATAAAAGATATCCTTGTAGAAATACACATTATGCAATAGAAAAAAAATACCATACACTATTTTGATTTAACGCAGATCACAATTTATTAACTGATTAGAATGAACATATTTTTGGCGAAAAACAAATATTTTCAGTAAATTATGATTGCTATTTGTTTTAGTTAGTTAATATATTTAACCGATAATTTGTGTTTTGCTGGTGATTAATATACGATGCAATGGGTTTATCTTTCTGCAGATTCTGTGGAAATTTATGCCATATCTTCTCACATATAAATAATAATATACCTGACAGATATCCACCAAAGAGTATTATAAAAGATGTTTGAAAATGCTGAATTGCTAACACAATTGGTTTGGTATCTTTGACATATTTGTGTTTGATCTTTCCAAAGGTTAAATCCAATCCATATTCAGGTATCGCCAGGCATAATTTTCGAAAATGTTGTCTATAAGGTGAGTTTTTTCTCATGAAATAAGTCAAATAATATTGACCTATTATGCCCTTCTTTCATTATATAGAAATATTCATTGTAGTATTCACCATTGGTTGTTTTATTTTGAAGCAGATCTTCAAACCACCATAGTGGTAAAATGTATGCTTGATATGCTTTTAATTGACTAACGTAATCTTGCACGTCTAGAAAGGAAATTGGTTCATATTGCTTTTGAACATCTTCGATCACGATCCATTTCCATACTCCTTCACCTCGTACTTTTAATCCGCTAGCCGCCAAATCATCTTGTGATTCAATGTTTTTTACATTCTTGGGAATGGTTAATGCTTTTATGATAAATCCTTGAAATATGTTTGTAAATATATAAATATACATATATTGGCAACACAAAAATATTTTAAAACTATTAATATTAGTCTTGGCATTCTTCCCACATATTTTTAAATATAAATATTGTATATATTTAAAATATATCATTAAAAACGTTAGCAGACTCCATGTAAATTTATCCCAGACAATAAAAGGTTTACTATTAATGGAACATGTTTAGCCCTCGGTAAAATAATGGCCAGTTGGATATGTAACGTCCCAAAACTGGCATAATTTAGTGTTTCTATATCGGGGGGGAGTGCATTGAATGACACATCAACTTCGCCTTTCAATATAGCATTTTTAACTTGTATATAATAATTTTTTGGGTTATCGGTATTTGGAGACATCGTTAAAGCAGTAGCATTTAAATGTTTCAAAAAATATTTCATATATTCACAATCACGCCCACTAATACAAATACCCTTCTCTACAATTGCTTGTCTTTGCCTAGGATATATAAAAATTTTGATGGCATAGCATGTAAATTATTCAGTTTAAAAGGAAATAAATTGTTTTCACTATATGTATCCAGATTTGATACATTCATTGTTCTTCCCTCATATGGCTGGTAATATACTACATTAAATACATCACAGAAAATTTGTAAAAACCAATACAAAATTAAGAATTTTGGTGATTTTTCCAAAACTTCTTCAAAAACATGTTGATCTCGTTTAATGTTTCCCTGTACCCTGGTTAATATCAGAAAATGAAATTTTTTGTCGCTATACGAGAACTGAACGTTATCCAATAACCATGAACACACTGTCTCAATGTCGCCTATGTTCTTAACGAACACAAATATGTGAATAAAAGTTTTAGAAGAATGTCCTAGTTGTAGTGTTTGGTTGTTTATAATTTCCATCGCTATAGGTTGAACACCTTCAAGAGAAAACACAATATTAATAATATATCTGGCTTCCGGTAGAAATGTATTTGCCAAAGCAATATGCTTTGTTCCTTCAAAAGAAGTAATTGCCTTTTAAAATAAGTTTCAATTCTACTTTCTGTATTTAGATCTTTAAATATGCATTCGCTGATAGTCATCACACAAAATTAAAACTATAAGAAACTTGAACTGTTTAAAAACCCATTATTAAATCGTATTATTATTTGGATGGATATTTCGGGAAACGGTGTTGTTATCGTCCTGCTTCTTTTATATAGTAAACAAAAAAAATCATTAACATTATTGAAACATTTTTCGTATCGATATAATAATAATCATGAATATTTATAAATATCTAATAGACATTTATATTTTAATTTACAGGGTCGCCATAAAATAATTTCCAAAATAATATTGTAATTAAAATAATATTGTGTATGAACAACATAATACTGTACGAAATTCAGAGGCCTTTATACAATTTTCCAAGTAAAAAATGCTGGGCTAGAATAGATACGTTTATTCTGTAAATTGGATATTTTTTAATATAACAGTTCATTTATTACATTTCATCTGTATATTAATTTTCATCTATCACTTTCAGCTTTATACTGGGTGTTCCGTATCGTTCTGCTTATAACTTGGGATTATAAAATAGATTTATATTTTCAAATTACGAACCCAAAAGTGAGTGGTAGGCCGATTATTCTTTCCTAAGTTACAGTCCTATAAAATTATAAATACTAGATATTAAAGTTTAAATTCGCAAACAAATTCTATCTTCTATTCCATTAAATTTTTCCATTCCATTAAATTTTATTAATTCCATTAAATAATTCCATTAAATTTTTTAATTTACGAGTTTTGTAAACTGTGGGTGTCTAAACAAACCATGTATTTTAAATATTAAAATGAACGAGAAGTCCAATGGTCCCATTTTCTTGCACGCATTTTCTAATTTTAATTAAAGGCTATGAAAACCCTGACTTTTTCACGTAAAATAGGTAGTCTTAATTCGCCTGGATAGGATGCAGCGTTTTCAGGTAAATCGTTTTTAAACTTTTCGTGAGCAACACAATAAAGCTTAATGTTTATAGCAAAGCAATAATAAGCATGCCATGATTGCAATGTTTCAAAAAATAAAATTTTAGTATGTTATGTTAAAATGGCGCTTATTTGTTCGTCAATCCCCTTTTTTGAATGTTCTAAATTTGCACTGAATATTTTTAATTCGCATGACTGGCTGTGAAAACCCAGGGCTTCAACTTTCTTTACTATTTTTTCTCCAATTTACTCTGTTCACGGCTGCATCACGCCATCCTCCTATCCTTGCTGAATCTAAATCTTCATTGCATGCCTCCAACCACTTCTTTCTTGGTTATCCTGTTCTTCTTCTTCGTCCATCTCCTCTTGACAATGCTTATTTCGCGATATACTATTTGTCATTATTCTTAAAACATAACTCAACCACCGCAAATCTGGAAGACATAACTATCTGATTTATAGATGGTTTTCCGTATAGAAGTTTAATTTCTACATTGGTTCTCCTTCTCCAACTACGAACTGCATATATAACGAATACTGATACTATATTGCATATATAACGAATAATATTGATTAGTAACATATAATCGTGTTTATGTTTGTTAATGAGGAAGACTCCGATATTAATTTTATCTACGGATATTGTAATGGAAAAGAGAGACTGCAATGCGCGAATATCACTGACGATTTCCTAATAGGAGGTTATCTACAATACGAATTTTTATTCGAACTCGCTAGAACGTTAGAAACTTTGGACTTAAAAGGGATCAGGGAAATAAAGTAAGACGATATGATAGATTTAGAAAACAAATTTAGCTCAATTCAAAAAAAAAGTGGTTAATTAAGCATCAGAAGAGCTACTCAACAGCTGCGCAGTAAACATTTTCAAGTTTTGAAAAATAAAGTTTTAGGGTATTAAAAAAAATATCGCAGAAAACCTTTCCATATGCAGTCAATCCAAAAATTTAACCAGGTGATGCTGAAAGACGAATGCATTTTTGTAACCGGTTTTTAAATGCTATGGAGGAAGATCCTAATTTTGATAAAAAAAAACATTTAAATTGACAAAGCTACATTAACCCGTATTGTAATGTAAGAACCTGGACTCAGGAGAACATACACACACACTCTGTTATGCGGATGTGTCAGAAATATGTTGAAGAAATGCACTTTGAACAATACTTGTAATTTGTAATCCATATTAATTTAAAAAAATGTATAATACATTTTTTTTTATTTGCATATGCCTTATAGTGTTGGTCGAAAACTTTTAAAGCGATTTACTCGAAAAGGTGCATCTTATAGAGGCGAACTCAGAGTACCACTTTTACGTAAAAAAGTCAGCGAATTCATAACCTTGAAAGATAATTAACAAAAAAATACGTAAAAAAAATTGGCAATTATTACATTGAATTCCTCATTATGTCACGCCTTTGAATGAAAATTTTAAATTTGTTATATATAGTTTATTTCGGCTCCCAAGTTTACAACACTCACCAAATTTCACAATTATTAGCGAAAATATTAGCGAAAAACCATCTTCAAAATGCCCCATTTTCTAGCTCTCTTAAAACATTCTCTCATAGTTCTTCGACTATGATTTATATGGTTAAAGTACCATTACTTTAACTGTAGAATATGTTGAGGACAAAACTTTAATGTCCTCATAATTCGGGACACCTTACACACACACACACAGACACACACACAGATATATACATATATATATATATATATATATATATATATATATATATATATATATATATATATATATATATATATATATATATATATATATGTAATGTTAGATTTTCTTGGACTGCGTCCCATGAGATAGCAGTAGCTGAGTGTCATCACTCACCCAACCGTTATGTTCCACAATCTCATGTCGAATACACAACAACCTGCGTTTCCGCCTAAATGAACACTTTTGTTGGTTGCTTGACCGGGAAGGAGCCTTACTTATCCCTTCAACTGGATGACATATATTTGGTTTGACAGGATGGCATATATTTTCAGACTCTTGAGGGCACCGACATATACCATACCACCAAGAATGGGGAGACCCTATCCACAGCCAACAACCCATGTTTTCGCCGTCCTTGCGTCAATGGCGTATATATGTACCGTTAGATGTTCTTGGACTGCGTCCAATGAGACAGCAGTAGCTGAGTGTCATCACTCACCCAACCGTTGGGTTCCGCAATCTCATGTGGAACACACAACAACCCTTTTATTAATATGCAAAAACGCCAAGCAATATTATTTTTTTAGCTGTTTTCTTAATTTGGGTCAGAAAGGATTAAACAGTGAATAACGAAATACCTCAAACGTATACACGTAGATACATTTGTTTCACCCTAGTAACAACGCCTACTTTTTACATATAAAGCCGCCGTTTTTTTAAATGCTCTCCTAAGACAACTTTTTCATAATGTTTATTGTTAACGCAATATATTCTAATAAGGTTCAATGATTTTCAGTAGGCATTTCATCTTTCCGAATAACACTAAATCTATCTAGAATATTCAGATCCTATAATAGTAGGAAACTAATAGTTTTGCATTGTTTTTCAACACTAATACAATTCAACAAATTGTAGTAAATTTCAACAATATCTATGTTATTATAGAATATCAAAGATGTTAATAAAAACAGTTTTTTAGTTTCTATGCTGTATTCGAGTTTTCTGTTAATATAATTATTGTAATGATATTTGCGATATTTTTTATAAAATGTTGTTAC